>OX579633.1:2712502-3209119 GCA_951230915.1 Antitrichia curtipendula | reverse complement strand
AATGGGCTGGTTTACCTTAGTTGGTACATATCTCCCATTCATGTCGTCCTCAGTGTAGAGGTATCTTCACTAACTAAATTGGATTAAATAAAATTTTAAAAACTTAAATGGAAGAATAAATATATCATTTTTTAAATTATAGAATGTTCTTTTTGGCGAGTGTTCTTGATTTACTATCACTACAAAACCTATTGCAATGCCATCCAAAAGGTTTCATCCAGAAAATGTTTAGAGGTCATTAAAATTTAGCAAGAACAAATGCATAGAAAAATGTGACACAATTTGTATTGAATCTAAGATATTAACTTCTAAATGTCCAAGACAATATATTTTGATATCAACTAAGCTTTAAATTAAATAAAATCTTACCAAAGTACTATTTTTAATACTTTTAAAACTTTAATATCTTTTTAAGTCTATTTTAAAATAATGATATTTCTATCAAGATTTTAGGCAAGGGGGGCTATTGAAAATCTTGATTTTTTTGTGTTAGAGGTTCTCAGAGATGAGACTCAAATGTACTAGATCTTGGAGGAGAATGACATTGGAAATTTGTTTTAAAAGATTGTAGAGTTGAATATCCATGTATTGATTATAGCTAAAGATGTTAAATTTTAATTTCATACTTTTTAATGACCTCAGTTTTAGATTTGACATGTAAAGATTAGATTTGAAGACTTCAAATCAATTTTATAATTTTAACACCTTCTTGATAAGACATTATAATCTTTCAATCTATAAGTGATGTTATTGTGTTTTTTTTTCCTCTGTAATCCAAACCATGTCTTGTTTGAATTTGTATAATTACAATGCTTAAAATATTACTAAAAGTTATTAAAACTTGGACTTTTATTTAGCTTTGAGCAAACTTCATGAAGTTCATAAAAGTTAGGCATTTAGTGATTAAGGACTTTATTTGATATATTCATTAAATAACAAATTGCTATTGCAATACGTATATAAAACATAGCAATCTATGCCAATCAATTATGAATGGTGGATTGGATTCACAACCAGATTTATAAGATGAAAATATCCAAAACCGTTCATGTACCCATTCCTGCCGACTAGATTTCTATTTAAAGTGTTTCCAAAAGAGCAATTATATTATTCTCATATGTAATGGGCTATTGACTCTTTAGGTTTAGATTTTTTGACCAAACTATGTGATGGATTCAGTGGTTTAGGGAGCTTTTACTTTAAAACTTCATAATAATTATATGTCTTTTTTCATTTATTTTTTTAAATTCATGATTTTTAATTTCTAAAATTAGAAAAAAAAATTCTTTAAAGATGGTGCTTCCAACTATGATGAATTACTTATTTTGATGTTTTGGACGTTTTCACCTTATTGAAAAAGAAATAAAAAGTGGCACAATAAATTAGACAAAGGTGAAATGTGTAGACAACAGTGTCCAAGTTATCATGTTTGTTGAGTTCAAGCTTAATTCTATATGAGATAACCAAGGTAGGAAGCCCATTGTAGCCCATTTGATAATTGCGTATTGTTCCAATTCTTGAATCCACAAATATCTTTAAGAGAAAGAATGCTCGGGGAGGTCACTCTGCGAAAAATAGAAAACCACGTGAGTTAAACTATAGGGTGAATTTTATTCATTGGAGCAAAAATTTATAAATGATGTAGATCTATTTTAGCCTGGATTTAATTCTTGAAACATCATTATATATAAAATAGGGTATTGAAAAATCTTTTGATTTTAAAAAAAAATAGATATAAATTAGTGTGAATAAAATCATAGAAGAAAACAAATTAATTTTAGGATGAGTATAATCCTTAGTCCTTATAAAGGATGAATGAAAAATATTATGTTTTAACTATTTAACGCTTTATACAAAAAGATGTGTTAAAAATGAATCATCAAAGATGCTTTCTTAGTGTATTTTGGTACCTCCTAGCTCCTTGTTTTGAATCTCAAATTTAGCCATGAAAATGGTCTCTTTTGAATTTGAACCCAACTAATAAAATAAAGCAAACCAAGTCTAGTTTCTATTCCCATAGGGTTTCTAAATAAAGATTTGATTGTTGGCATAGTTATCATTAAAAATTTCTACTTTAATTGCCTTCAAATAATGTGAAACATTGTAGAAAATTGGCAACTTGTTATAAATTGGAATGTTTACAAGTTGGGAGTTCATAATAACAATTTCATAATTTCTGGGCCTATAAAAAATAAATTTATGACCTTCATACACCAACATTTTCAAATTAAATGTTTTAGTGAGTGTAATATGAAATGTCAATTAGATAATAAAGCGATAAGAATTCCAAATTTCCAATGATAAGAAACAATTGATGAAATTAAAGGATAGCCCAAAAGACATAATGTGAAATTTTTATTTATTAAAAGAGTGAAAATTGAATCAAAATGTGCATTTCAAAGGTCAAAACACCATTTACAAGCTAGGCTTATCCTTTCATGTGCTACGCTTACATTGGCGAAATCCCCCCAATCTATTGACTTTTTTGTCTAAGCACCCAACCACCTATGCTTTGGGATTTTAAAAAAACAAAACAATAGCTTATTATGTAAATCTAACCGCATATAAAGATGACCAACTTGATTCTTCAAAGCATCACTTCAAGTGCAACTTCATTTAAATATTTTTAATAATAGAAAAAGCACTTCAAAAAACAAATTGACCACATTCTGGTCGTTCAGAAAGTTAAGGGTTAATTTTGATCCTAATTTTTTATGTATGTTGCATATTTTTATGCCTAAAATTCACCCAAAAATCCTTCATTATCAAACAAAACAAAATTCCTAAAGTTTATAAATACTATAGCGTGCCAAAAATTAAGTTAGATTTTCATTTATAATTACCTATAGGGTGCTTAAAATTAAGACCAAGTAGCTTTTTTTCTACTAAAAGGGTCCTTTAAAATCATCATTACTAAGTAAATAGCCTCCAAACAAATAGGTGGTTAACGCACGTGGTTACAAAACATAAGGGGAAGTGACCTCCCCGAGAAAGAATGGCAGCTTAGGGTATATAGCCTTCCATTGTAAACTATAAGGAGGGATTATTCTTGCCCTTTGGAATGTCATCTCAAAAATCTGTTTGAGGTTTGGACACTCCACCTAAAAGTTATGGACAAATTACAGAGACAGAGTTTGAAAATGTCAAAAAAATGTCCGTCCGACGTTTGCCACCTGCCTATTTGATAGCCCATCCGCCATAGGCCGTCTGCTATTCGCCAACTAGTCCACTAGAAGTTGTTCGCCACGCTAAGCGGTCCACATGTAATAATTTTTTGACAGCAGCCATCCAACTCAGACGTAAAGTCCACTAAGTCCAGACAATCTCTAATGACTTTATTAATTCTCTACATGGTTCCAATGACATTCCAATGAATGATGTTCTTTTACATTGTGAAAGAATTCATAAATTTCTTTCTATGTGTAGAAGCTTGCATAGTGGTGTTCTTTTAATTCATGAAATAGTAACTTGTCAATCCAAATTAAACTTTTTAAATCTCCAATTGCACATTGTGTGCATTTTCTACTACATTAAGGTGCAAGAGAGTGAAATTGGGTTTGTGACTAGGGATCTAGATTGGGCTCTAGTCCATAATGGATATTTTTACCTTACACCTATTCCCACCTCAATAAACAATTGAGAAATGTTCCTAATTTCAAATTTTGTAATATTTTTTGGATCAAAAAATCATTCTAGATTCCCTTTATATATCATTTTTGGACATTGAAAGAATAAACTATAAATTTTCAAATTATTGAAAGTAAGTGCACCCAAAGGCAATCCTAGACTCTCATAAATAGAAGCAATTCATTTAAGTCAAAAATCAACAAAGGTTGGTTTTAAAAAATGATACAACTACAGTCAGGTGTAATTACCTTAATCTTTAAAATCTCAAGGCCTTTTTTCCATCAAAACTACCATTCAAAATGAAGGATACAAGTTTTTTTGCACCTTGCTCAACTACCCTTTTTGCCTTTGAACCTTTTTAACTTAAAATTTTTGCTCTATTGATTTGAATTTCTAATTTTGTATGATGAATAATTGAATTGAGGGTTCAGAAGAAATAATTTATTTTTTAAACTTAATTTTCACTCATTAAAAAATTGTTAAGTAGAAGTAGATTCAAGATTAAAAGAAAAAACAAACTGTAATAGCTCTAAGATGGAATTGATATATACTAATCTCAATGGTGAGATTATTTTAGTAAGAGATCATAACCTTGTAAATTTATTTATTGAAAATTGTGAAAATTGAATTTATAAATGAATCATACAAGTTATTTTTTCAAAAGATGCCTTGATTGCCTGAAAAACAAGATTGTCCATAATTTTCACACAACAAATCCAAATGGAATGAATCAAGCTTTCTACATAGATAAAAATATAATCTATACAAGACTAAATTTTTTCAAATTTTAGATTTTAGTTTTTTTGGATTGTTTTTCTTGCTCGCCATTCTAAAAGAAAGGCTTTTGTGCCATGACTTTACTCCTAGGCACCAACTAAAATAAAAATTATATTTTTGAGAAGCTAATGTGTTTTTCTATCTTCAAAAAATTTGGAAAATCACAAAAAATATTGAAACCATAGGAGCTTGCCCAAAATCTATTTTGTCCCTTGAGGGGACAATGGGACTTTAGGGGTTAAACATTTGTTATAATACAAGGAATTGTTCTCACTACATTCCAAATCCACCAAATTCTCAAAATAAAATTGGTAAAATGTTGAAAAAGCAAGACTTAGGGCTTTACACTATGTCTAATGGCCCAAGGTTGAGTACACTTAAAGATGCCTATATGGTAGCACCTTTTTAAGGTTTGTGCATTAAAGAAGTGAAACTCAAAGCTCAAGTAAGATCTAGCAAAAACAATGATCTACTTCAAGTTCCAAATCCCATCTATATTGTATTATATATAGTATGAGAAGGATAACACTATATCAAGCATCCTTATGGGTTGATTTGATTTAGAAATTTGTACACATTGTTAGAGAGTTGTTCCAAAATGTATTTTATTTTATTTTTTGATCCATTTTATGACATATGTTGATCAATTAATATTATACATGAGAAAACTTGGGAATTAGGGTTGAGACTTTAGTTGTGACTTTAGCCTTTATACTATGAAGCTCCAAGATTTTACATCTAAATATGATTTGTTATTCATGTCATACAAGCCCCAAAAATTGATAATTGGCCTTAAGCTAAGATTTAGAGAAACATGACTTGGGATGTTATGAAAATAGTCTCTAAGTTACTAGGACATGCAGGAAGATAATTCTTGCATTTGACAAGAGAATAACAAACCCAACTTTATACCTTTGGATTTCATTATAAGACCGCTGCCACCCCTAGACAGCCAAATCAGCAAGTCAAAATTCTATATTGATAATCAAAATTTTTTTAACTTCTTGTTTGTTTTCACTTTTGCAGCATCTTCAGTATTCACATGACATTCATACATCCTGATCTGAAATAGAGTAGATACGGATAGAAATTCAATTTTAACATTTCATATAAAGATTGTGGGGATTGCACTATTAGATAGGAGGAATTTGAGCTTTAAGCAAGAGGATTAGAGTTAGGTGTCAAAGGTCTATATAAACATTATTTCAATGCCTATATAAGCCTTTATAGTGGCACCAAACTTTGACACTCGAGCTTAGTGCTCAAATACCTTATTTCTTCTAAAGAGACCAAATTTAACCTCAATTTGGACTATTGTACACAACTTTCAAAGGCATAATTGGAGGTGGTGGAACTCTTTTGATATTGAAACATGGGTTTCATCAAGTAGTAGGTGTCTTTTCTTATGTTTTCACCTCTTTTAACATTAATTACACTATCTCTCCAAAATTACATATATCCTTATATCTTGTATCCTAGTTTCCTACATTTGGATATGGATACAAAAAGGTACTATAAAAATATTGACGTACCTATACCAATACAAATGAAACCCGCAAGTAGGAAATATTCCATCATCTTTGTTTTTATTTGTCAAGGAGACTCTAAAAATTTGAAAGAATTTACTACCGGTAATTGAAAAAAATAGTGTAATTATTTTCTTAGTTAGGTGTTTACACTAGAATTTTATAGTAAATTGTAGCAATCCTAAAAATAAAATATTGACTAACCAATTGAATTTTTCTCCTTTAACTTTATTTGACTTTTAGGTAAACTATTTTATTGTAATATTGAGGGATTAGATTGATTTCACTTGCAAAATTAGTATCACTACAAATTCATTTTATGATGGAAACAATCATAATAGAATAATACTTAAACATGTATTAATTTGAAAATATTATAAATTAGCACCAATTGCTTAAATAAGATGAATCAATGCATACTGCAATTTTTTTGGAATTTGACAACATTAACCCTAAAGGTTTTTGACTATGTTTTCACCAAAAATGCTCAAAAACTACCATTTCTTGTACAAATACAAGAGTTTAGAGAAAAAAATCATTTTTAGAAGCATGTAACCATAGGATCTTGCAGTACACTATTTTAAAAAGATGTGGTAAAAATTTCAAAAACTTCCACTGTATAAATTGCAAGAGATTAGTGTTAGAAGTGACAAAAAAACTTTTTTTGGTCCTACAAAAAATAGGGCAGTTGCACTTCTCAAGGTCACATTTGTATGGAAATGTCTAAATTGGTGGTGCTTCTTTGGCTTCATTCTTCAAGGTGCGTTGGCTATATGCTTAAAAAAAATTTGGATCATTTGGAATTGTACAACATATTGGAAAAAAATAGTAAGTAGAAAGAAATAGGAAATGATTCAAACTATTAAATTGTTAAGAACTTAGCTATTGAATCAAAAAATGCCAATCCAATGGTTGTCATGTTGTAATAAACAATCTACACCCTATGATTTTATTTTTTTCAAAAAATATTGAATATTGAGTTAAATAAAGAACCTCAAAGTTTATTTTAGAGTAGAAAATCCATAACTGCCCACAAACTAAAACTACTAATAACTTTCATCTCATTAATCAAAATGAAATGATTAATAAATTTGTTTTAATATATGAAAATCTAGGAAACCAATTTCAATCTTTTATTTCTTAAAAAAGTGATTTCTTTGAGTTGCTCGTTGAGCAATGAAAATTACATAGCAAACAATAACTTTTTAATTATGCAGTCAAAAGTTATGAAAATTGTTGGGCCTTAAAGCTACTCCTTGGAGGCTTGGACATTTGCTGTGTAAAAATTTCAAATAAAAAAATAAAAAATTCCATTTATAGTGAGATGCCTAAAATTGCTATGTTACCTAATAATGCAATTTGGTGCTTTAGGATTAAGCCCCTAAAACATAAGATGACACCTAGTACTTGACTCCCATGTTGCTACATGACCCCTTCATTTCTAATAGTTAGGTTCTTTTGGAGATAATTGTAATAATTTGCCTCCTATTTTGTGGTTGGTAAATCTTTAACATCTCCTAGTTAATTGTTTTGATTCCAAATACATATTTTATCATTTCAATTATTTTAATAGTATTAAAATAATGAATTCTAAAATTTTCTCTTATGGTAAAAAGGGCAAAAAAGAAGGGTGGGAATATAGAATCATCATACCTATATAACTACAGTAAAAACATTAGAAGACACCTTATTATTGATTTCATTGTTTGAGAAGAAATGGAACCTAAATTAGCCAAATTTGAAATTTTCTATTATTGTTCAATTATTTATTGAATTGCTTTGGGTTAATCCTTTCATTTTTACTTGAAGTACTAAAAAATTGAAGTGTAAATCAATAATTTGTTGAAGGATGCCACATTTAACTACTTTTGGACTTTTACGAGAATTCTGGACAAAACATTCAAAAATCTTTAGATAATAACATCTGGAGATCTCCACATGTTTGTATAGATCTTCAATTGTTAGGTATTGATCTCCCAATGTTTTATATAGATCTCTTGATGTTTTGCATTATCTCCAAATGACCATTTTTTTTTCTATTATTAATTCTGGACCCTTTGAAAGTACAAAAGTAGTTAAATGTAACATAAGGATGTTAATATGAATAAACTATATGGAAAAATGAATTGGCTCATATATAGGAATTGGTTCTAGAAATAGGTAAGAATTAGATGAAGTTGTTTTAGAATTTGTCTTCTATAGATTTGAATTTTTTTTCATTCAAACAACCATACCATAAGCATCAATGGGCAAAGTCCAAAAGTAGATATACAAAAGTTGCAGTATGTGACGTAATACATTACTATGATAGTTTGAAGAAAAATTAGATGTAATTTGAAAGAAAATTAAGTTCAAAGTTAGCCATGTCTAAAACTTGATTTTGTGTGCCATAATTTGAAATTACTTTATATTTTGTCAAAATGGTTTAGAACTCCAAAAAAACTTTTTGTGCCTTAGCATGTTGATATCCATCATTTTAGATTGTTGTACAAAAAAACTGAAGGAAGTTGACATTATAAAATTAAAGTTATTTACAATTTGAAAAACAAGCAAATGATGTTGGTTTTCACAATATTAAATTAAAAAAAAAAATTGAGAGCATGGAATTGCATTTAGTCATTGTTGAGATAATATAGATCGCAACACAAACCATTGTTACATCTGCATGCCCTTGCATTTGAAATATTTGTTAAACAAGACAATAATGTAAGTTCAACTTATATTTTAGAGCCATATAATGTGTTTTTAGATTCAATTTTTTGTACAAAGACTATGGTTTATGATGCACATAACTGATTGCAATCAACTTTGAAATTTTCAAGGCCTACTCAACTCCAAAATCAAGACACCTTTTCCGCACACCATAACTCCAACTCCTTGCCTTGTAACTTATTCTAGAATGATCAATATGGTGTTCATGAATTCATCCTAATAAATTAAATTAAAGATAGTAAATGTACCATTCATCACTCATATAGCCTATAAGGCAATGAAGCTTCCAGTTCATTGGGTAGGAAGAAATGACCCCTTTATTGCCCTAGCCAAAGATAAATGTAAAAATTCTCCCCTACTTTGTGTTGTGTAAATTTTGTATTTCTTCACCTCCCCTAAATTAGAAGGTTCCAAAAGTGCCTAGGCAATAAAACCACCCCCCTTCCTCTAAAATATACACTATTTGTACATGAAGCTTTTTCATAGCCTTCACCGCTATACAAACAGTGCACATTTTAGGGAGTGGGCACTTTGGAGCCCTATGCTAGTTCAATTTCAAAATTTTAAAACTAATTCCACAAAGCTCCAAACAAAAAATATGAAACGACTTGTGTTAGATGTCAATTCCACTTCTCTTTCAAGGAAAATTTACTAAAAAAATATTCCAAGAAGTTTCACCTCTCCAAAATTCAATTCTAGCCCTTAGGTGGTCGATTTATGAACCTACTACTTTAGATAATTTGGGGCCTCCATTTGATTGCAAATATAAATTCAGAATTTGAAAATTTGATCCTGGGTAACAAATGTTTAAAATTCAATGTTTTCTCCAGGGATAAAACACCAGACAATAAGGGGGTCAATCCTCCCTAGGCAATTCTCAATTGGCCAAGGGAGAATTGCCCCCCTAATTGCCCCCTCATTGCCCCAACCAAGGATAATTTAAAAAAAATCTCCCCTATTTTGTGCCACGTTTCTTCATCTCTCCAACCTAATTCGGGGTCTTTGATTGCAAATATGAATTCATAATTTAAAAAAAAAATTATATGTTGCAAATAAAAAAATTCCGGTATTTGCCCCAATGGGGGACAATGAAGGCCAGGGTGAACTGACCCCCTCGCTCCTCCCTGCAAAGTCGTTCCAGGAGTGCAGGTAAAATAAAAGACTCCTTATTTTGTGCTTGATAAATTTATGTTATACACCTCTCCTAGCTAATTTGGGGCCTCTGATTGCAAATATGAATTCAGAATTTCCAAAAAAATTCCATGCATGAAAAAAAAAAAAAAATTCAGGGTTTTCCGAAGGGGACGAGCGAGGGGTCAGTTCACCCCGGCCGGCAAACAATGAGGGGGTCAATCCTCCCTGGCCAGTTCTCAATTGGGGTCAGTCAGTTCCAGACCCCACGTCTCTTGCTACTACTTTATTTACCTTTCCCATTAAAGGAAAGCCTGTCAGGGGTCCCCCTCAGTCGCTCTCCCTTCTTCAAGTGGGCAGTGGCCACGGCGACTGAGTTCCCAAGGGGGAAAAAAAATGCAACACCCGCTCCAGCACGGCAATGATGACAGCCGAACTTAACCTGGTCAAGCAACGCGCCAGTCAGAGCCCAGTCCAAAGCAACGGAAGGTTCGTTTCCAGGTTCGTTTCCAGGTTCGGATATCGGTTCGGTCATAGGGTTGGTTTTAGGTTCGGGAACAGGGAACAGGGAAGGGTTGCAGCCCCACAATAATATCTGCGCAACTGAAAAAGGGTAAAAGCAGGCTCGGTTGGAAAAAATCTGAGGATCTGAGTCGCCGGAGCTTCCGCAACTCTCCCGGTTCGGAGCAGCTTCGGCAGTTCGACTTGGGCCTAGGCCCGGACAGATTGGCTCTCATCTCTTCAGCTCCGACTTCCGACGACCCCTTCAACTCTCCTGCTTTGGCAGTCGAGCATTGGCCGCCTGTCTTTTGCAGTGCAGTTTGACTGTCTGGCTGGGGGTGGATCAGCTTCGGAGCCTTCACTCATGAGGGTCAAGGATCACGCCTACAAATGCCAGCGAGCTCCGTGGTGGAAAAAAACCCGTACTACCTTACCTTAGAGAAGCTGCATGTTAGTGTCGATTCGGCAGTATGGTGAGGTCGCTTGGGGAGCATGTGAGTAAGGCATGCCAGCTGGCCTGATTGTGCTTTAAAGAAAAAGGGGCTCAAAAAATGAGCAGAATCAAACATTCAGAACTTTAATGTACGAAGAAGATATGCTAATGGTGCCTTCGCACCCGCTCTGACGAAGGAGCGGTGCCAGAGTAGTTTCCCAGTCAAAGGACGCTGACTTTGGCGGCAGTCGGCGTCACGTAGGGTCGGAGCTCACTCGCGTCTGAGGCATGGATTCAGTCCAATACGAAGTACCGCAGTGTTCACATAGCAGCAGTTTTGGAAAGCGTCCGATGACGGAATTGCGTTTTCACGTAATATGAAGTTTGTACATTGCACACCGCCGTCGTTTTTTGAAATGCTCTTGAAGCTCGTGTGAGTTTTCACTTGAATAGCGACTGTTTCAGCGGAGTTGTGCATTTCAATTTCTCGTGATTAGCGTGGCGAAACAGAGTCTCTGTTTTTGTGGTGCAGTGAGAAGGTGTAACGAAGATGTTGTCCAAGTGAATTTCAGCGACGCATGTACAAGGCAGGGTGCGCTGGATAGACGTCGTACTGCTTCCTCTCGCATAAGTTTTGTAGTCCTTCTTGGAGTCGCCATTGCGTATACTGTTTTCCTTCAGGTGTCGTAGAATCAAAAACGCGCACAGTTCTGAGTTGCTGTTTCAGTCCTCTGTCGCAGACTGTGCACCTCCGCAGACTTCAAGCACTTCGACAGGTTTGTAATCGCTTCCCCTGTAAGAATTCGTTGCCCAGTCCTGCTGAATTGCACTTTCCTCAAACACGAAAGGAACTGCATTCCCTTTCGTTTTTTTTAGGGTTCCCTATCAATTTTTCTGTTCTCATTGAATAATGTGATTGAAGACCGCTTCCGCCTGGCAACGGCGCGTTCACAGTGTGCTTCTGCGTGCCGATGCAGTTTCTTTCACTTTTTCATAGCGAATTCACAAGATGTTATCAGTCGGAGGCAGAACAAATCTGCCTTGAATTCAGAACTTGGCATTATGTTTGTCTACTTGTGACTCCACACCACCCTCCTTCCTCTTGGTTCATGAACAATGACCATCACTGTGATCGAACAACATGACATACAAACTTTGGTTGTTCAATTTTGTGTACACTGAATTAAAAATTCAAGGCATGCAAATCTTTGAAAGAAGTCGTGGCCACCATTGGGATATTGTATGTCTAGCTGAACAGGGGTTTCATAATGGATTCAGATCCGTAGATCAAATTTCATCATGGTGCCTTCGTGACAGTATTCTATCGTTCTTTGTGCTCTTACTGACCAGGCAAGTGTCTGAATACAGAAATGGAGCCTGCTGAATTTCCAATGGAAGTCATGTCCGCTGTGGGATTAATGTTGCTAATGTTGCTGAATTCAAATCGCGCTCTACTAGAGGCGGCACAGCACGAACAGGAGGAAGAAACCCGCGAAGACCTGCCGATGGATTTCAATTTCACAGACACTGAAGTTGGCAATGCGGAATCGCTCTTTGACGCAGCGTTGAATCACTTTCGACTGTGGACTAGTTTCAGTTTTCTGGATGAAGATTTAGGGTACATCACAAAGTTTAGACCTTACGATTTGGCAACATTTATTGTGTGATTTTCATTGTTTCATGGGTTCGTACCATAATTGCACTGACTTAGTGTATTTTTACGCACTAAATCAGTGCGAAAACAATGAATATCAATAGCGTACGGTTTGTGTACTTTAACTATACAACTGTTGTGTCAAAACTACATAGCAATCATATAGTTAAAGTACATAAACCGTATACTATTGGTATTCATTGTTTTCGCACTGATTCAATGCGTAAAAATACACTAAGTCAGTGCAATTATGGTACGAACCCATGAAACAATGAAAACCGCACGATAATTGTTGCTAAATCATAGGGTCTAAACTTTGTGATGTATTGGGTGAAACCACGGTCGACAACGTGGTTTTCCAGGTTTCTTCTCCATGAATATGATGATAGACGTTGGATAGAGATGTTCCGTTCAGTAAGCGCTCAGTTTTCAATTTAGCAAGTCTTATTGCTCATGCTATCCGGAAGCAAGACACTAATTACAGACAAGCCGTTCCAGTTCCCGTGCGCTTGGCTTGCACACTTTTGAAACTCAGTCACGGTGCTAGCTTCCTCATCTGTAGTGAGATGTTTGCAGTGGGAAGGAGCACCGTGTCCATCATGTTGCGTGAAGTTGTGAACGCGATCAATGTCTCCCTCCGAAACGAGATTAGCTGGCCTTGGGGAGAATATGTGCAAAGCACGGCCACAAAATTTCAACAACTCTGTGGACTTCCCGGTGTCTGCGGTGCTATTGACGGGACACACTTCCGCATTTCTAAGCCACGTGTCGGAGCCCGGGACTACTATTACTTCAAATCAGGTGCTTACAGTATGCACTGCCAAGCAGTCGTGGACACCTCAAAACGATTTTTGGATTTGTACGTGGGCATGCCAGGATCAACAAACGACTCCAGGGCTTTGAGAAGGTCAACCTTGTTCCATCGTGGTCAGCATCACAGACTGTGGGACAGTTCCTTCTCTTTCAACGGATATGCCCCGTACTTGTTAGGAGACAGTGGTTACCCTCTACTACCGTGGCTGATGGTGCCACACAGACGGGACAATCAATTGTCTGTTTCAGAACGCCTTTACAACCGAAGGCTGAGCAGGGGACGCGCTGTGGTTGAGAACGCGTTTGGAATTTTGAAGTTGACCTTCCGTGAATTGCACGGAAAATGCGACTTGGACATCACCATCATTCTTGACGTTGTCACTTGTTGCGCTGTTTTACACAACGTCCTCATGAATCAGTCGCGTGAAGACATTCACTGCCTACTCCATATAGTGCTTGCAGAAGACGCCACTCAACGAAGAGAAAATGCAGATCAAACTCCCGGTGAAGAAGGCATACCCGATGTTGAAGATGTCGAAGTCGACGCTGCAGTACACAAGAGAAGTGACTTAGGAGTTTTCCTCTCGCTGCAACAAATTGCTCTACAGTGAATTTGGTACGTGTTCCACCGTCGTTGCTGGAAGTCGTTCGCCAAGCAACGTAAAATTCTGTGCACTTCCTATAAATTGTCGACCAATCTTCCGAGTGACATCCTTGTCGCTAGTACTGGTAGTCCCTGTTTGTCTTCAGTTGTGATGCAACGCCGTAGCATGACAACCGCATCTCTTTAGAAGTGTCAACATGTGGTGCCTTCTCTGTGTTCATGCAGAGCGTCCACAGATGGGCAGTCTGTCTTTGTTTCGTAGGAACAGTGACCTCGTCGTACTGTCGAACAGGGAATATGGCATTCCATTTAATTTTGGTGTTCGACTGTCAATTTCGGATGCTTGACCACGTTGTATGCACCGTCCGTTTTGTACTTCAGTGTATTCACTTCTCTGTGGAACGCAGAGGATCGACTGCATGGGTGGCAGAATCTGTGTTTCATGTGTCGTCCTACATTTCACGGTGAACAAGTTGGTGGAGGCTCGGCGACCATGTGTACATACTGAACGTTCTCGGTGTACATTCGGAGAGAACATTCCGCTTTGAACTATCCTGCAGTGTCGACGTGCAGGCCATGACGTTCTCATGAACGATTTTAATTTTTTTAATTTTTTTTTGGTTGCAGGAACACGTTCTTCTGCACGTCCGCAGAGATGAATTTGGAGTCTGTAGTGTTTGTCATTTTCCCGTTCAGCAGTGAGTAGATGTTTTTCCAGTTCTCGTCAGTGCATGAGAACGGAATCACGGTCTTTGGCTGCTCGACTTGTAAGCAGTGTACGAATGTAGTGTTCCTACGGTGGAGAAATGTGGTGCATGTGCACACAATTATAGTACAACGCACAGACATGTATGTACCTCCAATTTTTGGCAGATAACGCTTTATTGATAATATGTACTTTTCAAAATGTAGTCTGCATACTTACTTCAGCTCAGATGCAGTGTCTTCAGCTAAGTCTGTGCACTCCTATATGCGTGTCCAAGCACAAGGCAGCGTCTCCATGCTACTTTACGAAGCTCTGTACTATTTGTCAAGTGAGCATGCTATGTACAGTGAAGTACTTCCGCTTGTGAACAAAAAAGGAGGTCTATGTACAATGGAGCTACGGCAGTAGCGATTGCATTTAAGCAGGTGGCTGTAGACGAGGTCCGAGGCAGAGATCTATGTCCTGCATCACTAGGGTGACATCGCTGGCGGAGTGTTCTGCGTTCTTCTCAGGCTCCGGATAACATGGAAGCGCTGTTGCTGCTGTGGGCGGAGAAGGGGACACAGGAAGTCGGCTTTGAAAACCCGAGCTCATCACGTGGGAGAGGTTCGCAAGACACTGAACAACCTGCCTTTGTTTTTGGATCGCCAGTTTTGCATTGTCGTTAGCGGCTCGTGCATTTTCGTAAAGTCGGCGGTCGCGTTCCATTTGGTAATCCATTTGTTTCGTGAACAAAGTCAGCTGCATGTCCATTTTGCACTTCTCCAAGTCCCGACCAGCATTAGCGATGTCTCGCATTTGTGTGGACATGGCATCGCCCGTGGCGCGAGTGGCTTCCGCAATTAGAGAGTGTCCACTCACACTCTGACGTCGTATGCCAGTGCTGCCATGAGCGCGTGTGTAGGGAGCATCTCCTGTGTCAGATGAACTGATCACCACCGTGGGCACACCGAGAGGCATGAAGGACTTGGCAACAGGGACGACTGAGTGCGTAGGTTTCGATGGCGGCACAGTAGGAAAGAACGGCAGCTGCTGCATGCGAACTGCACCATCTGCGGAATGCATGGACGCGCTGAAGTCATTAGTGTCACTAGTATCATGAGTTTCTTCGACGTCGTCACTGTCGTGCATCATATTCTCTGGATCCGTGTCCAAGTTGTCACTCAATGCCACTGTTGTCTTGTAGTTGTTGTCATCCACGGACATTAGGTCTCGTGAATGGGGCGGCTGCATAGTAGGTTTGCTCCCATACCAATCATGGATCTGGAAAAACGTCTCCTCTGAGAAAGAGCGTGGCAAGCCTTCGGATTTCCTATCATTCCGACTAAAAGTCCAGTAAGTAATTTCATTCGTGCCACTGCGTGCAAAAAAATCAGCAAGACGTTTGTACTCTGGGATGAGCAGATTCCATTTCGACTTGCACGCAGCACCATCTCGATGACAAGGGGAGCCTCCAGCGCGCATGACTTCCTCACTGATGCGTTGCCACTTCGTAGAATCAGGCAGCATGAGTTCGCGCGAATCCTTGCATGATGTTTCTGCGTAAGACAATTTCCGTTTCGCTTCCACCAGAGCAGAAATCTCGGGAGCTTCCCAGTTGGGACCTCGTTCTTTCCTCTGTTTTTTCTTCGCAGGGGCTCCTGAACTCTCCGCAGCAGGTCCGACATAGGTTGTGAGTCCGACCACAGCATGCGGTGGACCCACAACGCCGGTGGGATGCAGCTTCGACACGCACTCTGCACATGAAGAAATGCAGGACTGCTTCCTGTCAATGACTGTGTCGTCATGTGTGTCTCATTTGTCATGCAGAAGTGCTCATCGGAGTAGGGAAGAATACACTAGATAGGACATGCAGTATCTCATCTGCATTGGAAACATCGCCATGTACATGCAGTGAACGTTCGAAGTGCTAAGTAACAATCATGTACTGAACAATACAACTTGTACACGGAATGTGCTCGTCGTGCGAGTGCATATGAATCCACAGTGGAGACAGCAGAAGACACCGCAGGACCACTGATGGACTTCTCGATGGGGCTCAAACTGAACCTCTACGACATGAATTCTCTTAAAATCGACATGTGCATTGACAATGGTCATTCCAAACGACAAGTATGGGGGACTCAGATCTTACGTGCTTCTGCTGCAAGTCCGGCTGAACTGCGTCCCGTGGCAGGCTTCCGCTGCTGACGACTCGACATGGTGGAACTTGTCGTACTTCCAGAGGACGTCGTGCACTAGCTTCGTGAACTGACAAGCAGATCGTGTAGTGAATGAAAAAGTTGACTCTGTCCAAGGCTCCAAGCTCTACTGTGCGTGAAGATCACTCAAAACTGTCGAATGTGATCTTCGGAAAACTGTTGTCGATACTGCTTGCACTGTGCTCTCGAAGTTCCATGGAAGCAATTTGTAAGAGTTCTAGTGCATCGTGCAGTACGAATTCCTTGAATTTGCGTTCGTCTAACGCAAACACGCAATTGTTGCATGGCATGCTATGGCCGACGTCAATTCATTGCACTGATTTTTGTGGACTTGTTTCTGGATAAAATATTGGTACGGCAATTTTTTAAAATTTAAGCGCGCACTTACCGTATTCGCTCTTGAAATCTGCATTAACGTAACACCCCTCCCGAGGGCCTACAATCTACAGAAACAGAAGATGTTCATGTTACGATGAAACCGGCGGCCACGGCCGTCCTTACAAAGTACGCGGCCCTCATACAGAAGCAAACAACGGTGCTTGAGAGGTACCGAACCTCCTCTGCCTTGGCTCGGGCTTACAAACCCTCGTCGGTGCGGACCACCTGCGCTACTGCTACGTACTTCTACGCCTTTAAGAACCCTGTAACCACTGGTGCGAAGGCACCATAAAGGTAGTCCGTATTTAGGATTTTGTGGTTTCTATTTGGGTTCAGTGAACCCACAAAGTAAGTTAACTTGGGACGGACTCCCAAAGGGATTAACCGATGGTCAATCGATGATTTTGGATGAAAGTGTAAATAAAGATACTCATTTGGAGAGTTAATTTGGTACGAGGAACTTGGGGCCATGTCTCCTAGGAGACTGCTATAGCCCCTTAGTGTAATAAAAACTCAATCTTCATGTACGCCAAGTTTTTGGAAGTAATAGAAGGAATTGTACAAAGAAGGGGTGGATAGAACTTGAAGAGACAAAACGATTCAAAATGAGGGTCTCTTCTTTTAATCTCGACAGGTGACGCAAGGTAAAGTTAGTTAAGGGCCCTCGTATTAACTTGTTTGTCTGTCAATTTTGAATTGACTTTCAAGATCCTATGGGATTTCCGTGTTTTTTGTTGCACACTTTGAAGTCACATTTTCAAAGAATTGTAAATTCAATTACTGTTCAAACTCCACATGGAGTGAAAGTTTTAAATGTATAAGTTACCACATTGTAAGCTTTTAGATGTTTTAGTTTACCTTGAATTTTATTTAACACTCAAAGAATTATATGAATTCAAAAGTAGGGAAAGAAAATGTAGTATGTAACAACTCGCAAATGCACTTGCCAATTTCAAAATAGTGATGAGATTTAATCTTTAAAGGATATTTTGGATCCCAGATAGGCTTTCCAAAATTGGATTTCAGAATCTTTAGGACATGTACATTTTGAAGATTGCGAGAAAAGACCAATTGATGATGAACTTCATGGCAGTGGACAACCTTACGACTTCTACTATACCTAGCTCGTCAACATTAATTAAATAAATAAACACCCAAAAGTTAATTTTTTTTCTTAAAATTGCTCTTGAAGAGAGTTGGAACATAAATCTTGCAAATGCCTTAATATAAAAAAAAAGCCAAATGGTGAAATTCAAGTCACCTAATGTCAATCACTTAATAGTTTAATTTTCATGAAAGTATCACATGCACCATCAAAAATCAAGATATATTTATTTGGTGATATGGAAGGCTAACTTCATTTTTATGTTGAAAATTTGAGGTGTAAAGAGGTCCTTCTTATATTGAAGTTTATTGTTCTTCATTAATCCTCAAAGGTTATGAGATATTTGAAGCAATGTGGGAGCTCATAATAAAAATGTAGTAATTACGTTCACATTAGAATTTTAAACTTCATTTCAGTATTGTAAATCAATTATTTTTAAATATGAACTATTAAAAAAATACTGTTAATTAAGTTGATATTTACCTCCAAAAATTTGATTGTGATTTTGAATACCTAATTGAAAGTTGTGGAGATTTGAAGTTCATTTGTGAAAACAATTATTGCATTATTTTGACTTTACTACAAGCAATTTTGTTTTTTCATGTTTTAATTTGCATATTCTACATGCATTGTTGTACTTCCTACCACCCCACTTTTATAAACCACTTGCCTTCTCTCCACAATTCAAATGCTAAGTGGCTTGTAAAAATATGTACAATAGAAATGGATAAAGTCACCACAAAAAGATTTGGTAACTTTAGAAAAAATCAAAATTAAAGAGTTGAATTTTTATAAATATTTTGAAAGTGTTTTCCAAATTATTTTTATCACCTTCATTTAATTATTTGGTATTAAATGTTGACTTTAATAATTGAATATGATATTCTTTTTAAATTTAAAAACTTTCTAATGCAAGTATTAGAGATGCTATGGTAAAGATTCTTTGAAAACCAAGCCCCTTAGACTAAGCGTGAGACTAAGTTTGTCTTTTAAGGGTAGTGATTTGTTTAATCATTTTAGAGAAATAGCCAGATTTTTTCACAATATTCAGGTGATATCTAGAGACAACTATATCAAAACTAGGTGATATTTAGTTAAATTTGGCTATTGGTATTAAAAAACAGTAGTAATCTAATTATTTTGACCCCCAAAAATGAAAATTTCCTTTGCAAAAAATAGCCAACATCTTTTGGTTGCAAAAAATTGTGTATAAAAAGAACATTATTAAAGGGTTAAATGAATTTTTATTTTTATTTTTTATGACTATCCTTCGCGTGTATGCTCCATTTTGCCTCTATATTTTGGAGAGGATATTCTTTTAGTTTAGCTTTTAGAGATGGCATCACATGCCTTCTATAAGTTACAAATCTTTCAAATACTTTTTGTAAGGATTTGCATTCACTACAAATTTTTGAAAAAAATTGGACTAAAAATTTGTTTTGAAAATTTCTCCTATAAATGTCTATTATAATAAGAAAAAAACTAGTGTAATATATAGTTCTATTCTACACTCACTGAATTAGTACCAGTTGGTGGTTGGTGGAATTCAGTGAGTGTGGAATTCATATTGCACTAAAGTTCATTTCTACAAAGCTTTGAGTTCAAATTTTAGTACAATTTTTTCTTTGTAAGCATCATTTCATAAGTAGAACTTAAATTCAAAAGAGATAAATTCATGGCTAATTTCCCCCGTAGAGAATTAGAGAGTCCATTTTAGATTTTTTGATAACTTAGATAGGTTTAATTGACAAATAATTTGGATTTTTGAATGAAAATTTTGGGATAGATACTTATCATTCTAATTTATGGACTAGGTAATTGCAAAGTAGGCTAGTTTATCAAAAATAATTGTTGGTTAGGACCTACCAAACTGTGGGAAGTGAGATTGGTACTAATCGGTATTGTTTTTAAAAAATTAGCTTGCTTTGCAATTACCGGACATAAATTAATGTCAATGTGGGAGAGTTGAGCTATTTGGCTTTTTTGATTGCTAAACAAATAAAAACATGCCACAATGACAAAAGTTTGTTGCATTTAGATTGTATTAGGTGGATCCACACTCACTGAATTAGTACCAGTTGGTGGTTGTTGAAAATGTGCACAAGGCAAGTAGTGAGCATTATCAATCTTAATTTGCCTCTCCTTAATCGATCAAAACATGCTACAACAATAAAACTCTCCCTCGTTGAAATTATGTGTAAAGCTATTATTCATGTCACATCAATAAATATTACAATAAATATATATTTTTTCAATTTCAATACCAAAACAAAGTAAAAAATATTTTTTCTTGTTTTAATTTTTTTTGCTAGATTGTATAGATTTATACCTACTCAAAAATATTTGAACCTTTCAATTTCAAATAATGAAGTGAAAGTCTCAAAGAGTTTAATTTTTTGGACAATGAAGGTAGAAAAGCTGTCTTTTGCACTTAGTTTTAAAAAATTTAAGATAAAAATAAACAATACTAATCTTTTTCTACAACATTTTTGCCATTGGCATTAATCCCTAAAGGATAGAAGCATATTTTGGCCAGAAGTTGTAAAAAACTATCACTTTTAGGGCAATGAGAAAAAAAATGAAAAACAAAGTTAAAGAAAGTTAACTATACTAGGCAATTTTGTCCTAAACTACTACGGGAATTTTTGGAAAAAAATTCAGAAACTTTGACCATACAAATTGAAAGAATATAGCATTTGAAGTTAGAAGAATTATTTTTTACCTTGTCTAAAAGGGCCAACAACCTTAACTCCTCCTAAAATGAGATTTTTACACTCCGCATGGTTATTTTTTTGACATTTACATCTTATATTATGTAAGTTACATACCTATAAAACTTCAGAAGTAAAATAGGAATTTTACAAAAGTTGCCTAAATTGCCACAAAAGTTCATGGCATCATAATTTTTGATCCAAGCACACGATTGGAAACAAAAAAAAATCTACTTAGGGGGAACATGTCTACACCTTGTGTCAAAATTTCGCGAACATTCGACCAAAATTGACTTCATAGGAACCTATCTGGATTTTCAAATGTCCATTCAACGGACAATTGTCCTTTAGGGGTTAACAATTTTTTATTTCTTATAAAAGTTATTAGTAGTTGAGTATTTTTTTTGTTCAATACTACTTCAACTTTGTAATTTTTTGGAAAATTAATATAAAAGATTCTTTGGTTAAAAATTTTAATATATCATCTCAAACCATTTTCCAACATGCCAACTAAAATGCACAAGTTATAGAACATATGCGAGGTTTTTTTGAAATATTGAAAGACAAAACTTCACCTCTAGAAAAGCATAGAAAAATCTACATTTTGAAGTTCAGACACATTTCAATTCACAATTGTTTGAGATATTCACTATAAAATTTTGGAAAATGTACTTGAACAAGTTGACCAAAGGATTCTATAGTTGAATTTCCTTAAAAATAAATATAGATTAAAACTTTAGCCTTGCTTCAAGGACATTAGGAAAAAAATGAGCCCTCAAAAGGATCATGAGTTTTCAGATAATGGGAATGGTAGGGAACTATGGTTAAAATAAATAAATAAATAAATTCTGCAAACTGTAGGGCTTGATTAATGTGAGACAATTCACTTAAATAAAAAAATTTAATTTTTAAAATTTTAATACTAATATAAATAAAAACTTACAAAAATTTGAATAGGATGTGGCATTAGTACAACCACATCAGATTTCTATTTTATTTTCTTAAATTTTATTTTAATGTGACCACTATTCATCATCATTGGTAAATAGTGGCCATTGTCCTTCAAAGGGGTTGTGAGTTCCATTGAAGGAAACTTTCACTACAAAGCAACTCCTTTAAAGGCTCATTTTTTTTCCTAATGTGAGTATTTTCAAGCAATTTTCACATGAAAAACTTTAGGGGTTAGAATCAATACCAAAAAAGAATTACTAAAATCCATAATAAAGTGATTTAAAGTTTAATGAACATATTAAAGAAGATATTTTTAATGCCTTTATCTATTGACACGTTTAGGCTATTGGATTCTAAAAAAAATGGAGGAAAATTTTGTCTCCATCCATTACAATTGATTAGAAAGTCATTCAAATATCAATTTCAATTTTTCCAAAGATTACAAAGTTAGGTTCTATTTAAAAATATCTTTCAACACTTGATGGATCTTTCAACTATGTATTGGCATTTTCAAAGTCAAATCTCGCTTGTTCAAGTGGTAAAAGGAATCAACCTTGATTAGTTTTTTTTATGGTAGATATATAACCGTTATATATAATTTTTGTAAATATTTCAACTTACTTGGAACATTCTTACAATTGCCATAGAGTTATAAGTTTCAACAATTTTATATCGTGTAGTACTTTTGCATTCTCAAACATTTTTATATTTAAGTTCCATTTTGGTCTTGAAGATGAATTCAATTGCAATTGACTTTAGCTAACATCTATAACAAAGTTTGCCAAGTCTAATTTATGATTCACATCATAACTCTAAAAAATCCTAAAATTGAGGACAATCATGTTATCATAGTTTAGATATGTAATACCGTAGTTGCAACACAACTATAGGTTATTGCATTGTTTTGTTTGTTATGGTGAGATTTCCTAGACCATACATACCCTAGTCAATTTCTTGGTACAAGCGGAAAGCTCTATGTGAAGAGAGGTGTATGGGCTTTGTTCGTGGCATTGGGACCTATGGTGTAAAAGTTATTGAAATGAGAGGTTTTTATGAATTAAAATGTAAGAATTTTTATTTATTTTGAATTTGATTGTGGCAATGGCATAGGGTACGCTAACAATTATTATTTTTCCATTTGTGATGGACAAAATGGAAATAGAAACTAAAATTTGGTCCCTCCCTTTAGCAAAATGCAATGTTTTAGTTTCCACATTGAGAAGGAAAATGTTTAAAGTTCAATTACATGTGCTTCATACTACCTTTGTTTTGAAATGATTATCTACTTTGAATGTCATGTTTTTTAAAGGTTGCTTTGAGTAGATCATATGGAGCCTTTCATTGTGGCTACTTTTATTGAGGTTGCAATTAATGAACATATGCAATGTTCTTCACTGATTCTGCTAATATAAAATTGGGAACCTTTCTTAATTAATTTTTTTACAATATGATCTATGAAATTGGTTCAAAAAAATATCAACCAGATGGTGGACAATTATTTCGAAACGAAGGTAACAATGATCTTAAATTTTAAGGTAGGAGATTATTAAAGTGCTCAATTAGGCTCTAAAATTGCCTACTTCCTTGAATATACACTATTTATATATGTTTCTTTTTTTACACGAACAATGTACAAATATTGTACAATTGAGGAGGTGGACAATTTTAGAGCCCTATGCCATTTCAAAACTTCAAAAATCAATAACTAATTACGCAGGTCTCCAAAAAATATGAGTCTACTTGAATTAGATGCCAATCCATTTGTCTTTCAAATTTTTTTTGCTGAAAAATTAATTTCAAAAAGTTTCACCTCGCCAAATTCAATTCCACCTCTTAAATGGGTGCTTTATGGACCTCCTACCTTAGGGCAAGGGGCCCTGTTTTTTTCTCTCAGGAATTGAAGATCATTATATTATAAAAAAAAGTCTTTAAATTAAAACTTGTTATATTATTAAAAAAAGTCTTTAAATTAAAACATGCCGGCCCACTCATGAACTGTAAAACAAGGAATCATCCCACACAGAGTGACACTGTACTGTAGAAGGACCCATGTTTCCCTATAATTTCCCTATTTAACATGTTATGTTGATGAATTCCCCCATGGGTGCAAGTTCTCGTATCAGGTGAGGACATGTGGACACTTTCGTTAATTCAACAACCCTAAAAGGCACGAATCAAGAGGCTTGGATTCCACGATTTCTGGAAATATATCCAATGTGAACAGAATTTTAGATAGAGTGTGCACTGTGCAGTTGGGGACGAGAAGCCACGTAGGCATTCCTTTCAAATCCACGCGGCTAGTTTCCACTGGCACTTGGAGCAGGAGGAGCTGGCAGGAGCAAGTTAATAACTTATCCTCCCTCCGTAATGCATGTACTTCGCTGGGACAGGGAGGATTCGGACGGACAGGGAGGATTGCCCCCCCCTTATTGCCCCAACCGAGGGTAAATGTAAAAATTGTCCTAGGCTATTTTGTGCCGTGTAAATTATGTATTTCTCCACCACTTGAAGTTAATTCGGTGTCTCTGACTGCAAATATGAATTTAGAATTTGAAAATTTCATCATGAGTGGCAAAAAATAAATTATAGTTTTTTCTCTAGGGATAAAATACGGGGCAATAAAGGGGGGCAATCCTTCCTAGCTGATTTGACCCTCTTAAGTTATTAAAACAATCAAAGCAAGGGTCAATGAAAAAATTGCCCTACGTTGTTTTGTGTTGTGTAAATCTTGTATATCTTCCCCTCTCGTAGCAGATTTGTAGTCTCTGATTGCAAATTGATGAATTCAAAATTTGCAAATTTTATCATGGGTGGCAAATACAAAATTTAAGTGTCTTTCTCCAAGGGGAAAACATGGGGCAATAAATAAAGGGGTAAATCCTCCTTGGCCATGCTCGTTTGTTGGGTCTACCGATTTCTGGAAGGAAAAGAGAGGAGGAGGTTTTGCATTGACAAAAGTTAATGACCCTTGTGGTTTGGAGTGAATGTGAGGAAGTTTAAATAGATTTTTCAATTTTTCAATTTAAAAAGGTGAGCCATTCAGCTACAAGGATAGAGCTTCTTATATAACATGGTTTGTTGTTTTCCAAGAAGGTCATTAGAAAGATAACAATGCGTATTTTGGAAATTATTATTTCTTTGGAAGGGGGGAGAGGGGAGCACATATGCATGGTTGTCATGACTAAGCTATAAGAATAAAGGATTTAGATTTACCTTGTATGGACAATTTTTTAGGAAAACCGTAAACTACATAGGCCCAAACAAGTTCAACAAGCTAAACCTTCTTTGAATATCCCAATAGGAGGGGAGGTTAAAATGTTTCGATTGAAATCCAGTTCTACGTGGAATACATATTTGGTCTATACTAACAAGTTGACAAACTAGAACTTAAGGTGGTATATAAAGATTATGTATATCTTGAAAAGTGTCTCCTAAGCAAATAACCCATACTGAATGATAATAAATTTCTAATGTATTGGTGGTGAGCACTTTATAGGTTCACATTACAAAACAATACCAACTATAAGTCTTCTCGTGGGTCATTTCTATAGTCTTTGTAAACCATGTTTTCCCAAGTACAAAAGTTAATTCAATTTATATATCCTATTGGTTTAACACTAATTTGCACAATTTGGGAGTTATGCAAATTTGTGAAGCATACTAATAAGAAAGTTCAAAATATTTTAGATTAAATCAATATAATGTGTCTACAATATTTCCATTCTATCTCATATAATATGATTGTCATCCAAATGTCATACAATTTCATTTGCATTAATACAATTTTCATCTAAAACTCATTCAAATGTTCAAATTAAGTAGACTACATTTCTCCAACAATTATCTACATTAAAATTAGAGTGGAAGGGATTATAGTCATTAAAAATACTTTTGGTGACTACCTTGGTTATGGGTGACTACGTTCTTCAAGGATTAATATAGGAATGAAAAATGCACATGTTTGACCATATTCATTGGATCATTTATGACTAAGTACTTTGGTTGCGATACCGTATGTGTTGGTTAGTTTCAGAAATAAAAAGGGGAAATTTGGGTTGTGTCTAAAATTAAAAAAATTCTACAACTATTTTTGAAAATCTGAAAAAATTTCATTGTTGCTAATTTCAAATATCCAAAAATCATTCTTGATAAAATGTAGAAAAAGGAACACATCTATGCATAAATTGAAAAAATAAATCCAGAATCAAGAGTGTCTAAATTTTTTATTTTATTTTTAAAAGTGCTGAATGTCAAAAAATCCAAATCAAGTTGCCAAACTGCCAAACTACAAAAAGTAAACTATTTCGGTAGAAGACTACCGAAAGTGACCTACACATACAGTAGGTATTGTCCTTTTAGGGTTAAGACAGAATAAGATAACTACACCTAAAATGGACAAGTCCTCAAAATTGACCCCTATTTTGGAAAGGAAACTGAATAGGGAGGATATCTAAAATGAAACGCATGACAAAGACAAATGTAAGGTGAATTTTGAGTAATGTGCTACTCTGTTTATAATATCGTGGAGGTGACAATCTAAGAAGTGAACAATTTTGGATACACTTTATGTTGCTTTAACTTCTTCTCTATTGTCATTCTTCATGAACATCAAATGCATTTTGGCATCATCCACATGACACTTTTAACATCCTACACCTTCTATCTTTGAAAATTTGTAACTAATTTACAATATGTCCAAAAATTATGGAACCACTTGCATTTTGATTCATAGTCCTTCACCAATGTGCAAAAATTGTTTTTATTTTATTTTATTTTCTAGAGCATATTGATCATGCCACAGAGCTTATTTGTACAATTTTAGGTGAAGTTCCCTCAACCCTCCAAAACATGTTTCTCAACCCCAAAACTCACTCTTTCTTTGTTGCAAGTAAAAAATTTGTAGTTTTCATGCGTCTTGGGCTTCGTTCATTGGTGTGAGGGGCCGAGGGGGGACCAACATGGATTGGATATATACAGTAAGCAGATACCCTTGACTTGATTCAGGACATCTGCGGACGGACAATCGTGAGACCCATTCCATTCCAAGAGTGGATTGGGCTTTCCACATACCTACCCCTACATACCTACCTACTTACCTACCCACTCCACTCTGTCGCAAAAAACAAAGTACACAGAAGATCGAATGCCATACTAAGATTTGTCAGATACTCGGTAGTCCTCCACAGCTCAATCCTACGGTGGGAATGTGCTGGGTGCACTTTGAATTGTCCTGATCCACGGTGGCGAGTGAATTCTGTACGCTTTGTATTTAATTGACTTTGACTGGCTGTCCACCACTTTACATTACAATAGGGGTGCAAGATTCAATGACTATGAATCCCAAGACATGGCAACTCATCCATGAATTTAAGTAAGGTAGTAGGCCTCTGAATTCTGGACATCAATTATCTTCTGTTAGTTTTCAATTCTGTCACAGAGGATTGATTGTTTTGGGTCACCTCATTGTAACTCAAGGGAAGGTCCGATTCGAAATTGAATTTCCACGTCAGACTCTTGGGCCTACGTCACTTCACACACCACTCCCAAGATGACACGTGGCACTTTTTAAAAATGTAAAAAAGGGGCTTAGTTTAAGTTGAACCTGACCTTCAGTTAAGGTGTTCCAATTCAGTGGAGTGATACAAAATTGCAGTGTCTGTCCATTTCCACAAGCTTGGCAATGAAGCCTGTCCAGATGGAGTTACCAATTTTCAACACTGGCAGTGACACTGATGTTCAAGGCATACCTTAGCATATATTTTTTTAAAAGGAACCCCGAATGAAGACAGTGTAGTAGTTCTAGTTCAATTCCCCCGAAGTATAGGCAGAGGATATGTTGTACTGCACAGTAGGGTGCCCAAATAATTCCTGTTGGTGCTGCTTCGCTGTACTTGAGAAAGGCACTCTCACTGTTCAGCTGAATCAAGCTCCCTCGATTTCAACTCCACCTTTCTACCAAACTAAGGGAGAAGCACCAGTAGTCGATTGTTTTAAGCGATTTCGGAGTCAATGGTGAGGAGTATGAAGAAGTGGAGGTTTTTTCCGTGTTGGAAGATGGGAAATATATGGGGATAGCAAAATTTTCAGAATTTTATTCCCCAAATTGAATATTACCGTGAATTTTGGGAGGCAAAAAGTACTCTTGAAGACCCATAGCCAATGTCTACAGTCTTTCAATTCTGATCATTCAAGAACTACATTCCCGCTCACTACACTTCGGAACACATGTCATAGTTTTATTAATCCCAACCTTGAAAAAAGACCAAAACATTCCAAGCTTGAGTTCCAACCTAAGGTTAGAAATAGCGCACCCTACAAGTTGAATATTGGCTGACAATATTCAACTTAACGATTTGACAATTGGTGCTTCTACCTTAACCCTTGAAGTCCCAAGGCCTTTTTTCCATCAAAAAACACTCAGAATTGTGATTTATGTAGCAAAGAGCAAATTTTTTTTAATAATGTTTTTACTACATATCTAACCGCATGATTTTAAACTAAACTAGTGAAAGAATGTGTGGAAGAAATTTCAGAAACTTTGACTATGCATATTGCAAGATATTTGTATTTCAAGTGAAGGAAACATGTTTTTTTGCACCTTGCTCAATCACATTTTTTGGCTTTAAACCTTGTTAACTTACAATATTTGCTCTACTTATTTTGAATTTTGAATTTTAAATGATGAAGGATAGAGTTTAGGGCCTAGGAAAAAAATTCAAAAAATACACACTTAGTTTTCACTCATTAAGAAATTATTAAGTAAAAGTAGATTCAAGATTGAAGGGAAAACTAAACCGTTAATAGCTCTTAGATGGCATTCAAACACACTAACTTCAACGGTGAGATTGTTCTAGCAAGAGATCTTAACCTTGCAATTTTTTTTTTAAAGTGTGAAAATTGAGTTCAGATATGAATCCTACAAGTTATTTTTTCAAGAAGATGCTCTAATTGCCTGAAAAATATGATTGCCCATAACTTTTGCCTAACAGATCCAAATGGAATGAATCAAAACATCCCATATAGATAAATACAATCTATATGAAATAGATCTTTGAAATTAAAATTTAAATAATTTTTTTTTTTTTTTTTTGCTTGCTGAACTAAAATTTGGGCTCTTTGTGCCATAACTTTTGCTCCCAGGCACCGATTGAAATAAAAATTATATTTTTGAAAAGCTAATGTATCTTCCTATATCAATAGAATTTTTTTTTTAAATCACAACAAATATTGAGACTATAGGAGCCTGTACAAAATCCATTTTGTCCTCCAAGGAGACAATGGGACTTTAGAGTTTAATTGCAATTTGTCAAGGTAGTGTTTGTTAAGTTAATTTCCACCAATTCATCATGGAAATGTTACAAATTAGAGAATATAATTAGGTTTAGTGAAATGTGTTGTTACAAGTTCAAAAATGGATCTTTGACTATTAAACTCTATAAATCACTTCCAATGCTTCTAAAGTAACTACACCTAATTTTGACCACTTTTTAAACCAACCACTACAAAATCTTGCCAAAAATGTACTCCTACTATTAGTCACGAGAGAGTCTATGGTCAATTTTTGAAATGCCTATTTTTAGCACTTTAAAAATTTGTGGTTTATTCCTATAGTGTCCAAAAAATGAATTAAGAAATAATCTAGAATCCTCTTTTGACTACCAACAGGACGCTACCAAAAGTTCTAAATATAATAATAGAACCCGTGTTAAATTGCTTACTTGTGTGATTTTAGGTGTAATTATCTTATGACAATCTTCATTGCATGATTGTTCATTGAGTTATAAAGAGAAGAGTCATAATGTAAGGATGTCTAAGGGTGGGATGAAATCGGGGATGAAATGCAAAGACATTGGAGTAATCTTGGATGTTTCATACTTGATCATTTCCACTATTTTGACAAATTAGAAGTTTTGTAGAAGTGTAGAGTTCTTCAAAAATCAATGTGGTAGATATAAAAATGTTTGACCGTAGTGCTAGGATGTTGTCATGTTTTGTTACAAACAATAGAAAAAAATTGCCACTATAGTGTATGTCATAACACAACATGGTTGTACCTAAGTGACATGGACTTCAAAATTGCATTGCACCAAAAAAAACTTTATGCCTTGAAAAAATATACTGATTTTTCATTCAAAGATTTAAATAAATTATAATTAAATAATTCTTATTTAAAAGGTTTAACAAATAAATAATTGTGTGAGAAATGTAGAAAGATGTGTTAATCCTAAATGCCTGATGCACTAAATTTTGATGTTGACTAAACTTTGAAGTTAAATAAAATCTAAGTACTAAAGTACTATTTTGGATACTTTTGTTTTAACTTTAATATTTTTTAAAGTCTATTTTAAGCATCAAAAATAAAATTTAGAAATCTGTTTAAATGATATTTCTATTAAACATTTTGTGCAAGGGTGTCCGTTGCAAATCTTAAATATTTGTTTTAGTGTTAAAGGCTTCTGTAGATGAGCCTCAAATAAACTAGACCTTTGAGAAAAATGACATTAGAAAATAATTTAAAAAGATTGTAGAGTGGATTTTGAGAAGTTGTAAATTGATTATGGTTATGGATGTTGTGGTCTTTAACCTCAAATTTAGATTTAACATGTAAAAAGAGGACTAAAAGACTTCAAATCACTTTAACAATTTAAACACCCTCTTGATCAAACATTATAATCTTTCAATCCATAAGTGATGTATTTTTATTTAGTTTTCCTACATGATATATACCATGTTTTGTTTGAATTTGTACGTTTATAATTTTTTAAATATTGATAAAATTGACTTATCAAAACTTGGGCTTTTTGCTTAGTCTTGGGCAACCTTCATGAAGCTCCAAAAGAATCTTGGACATTTAGAAGTTAATGAAAAGAAAACAATTTCATATGCTAAATTTTAAAAAATAAAACCTATAATTGACTATTTATCTTAGAATCAATATGTGATTGAAATCTTAACCTTACAGATATACCAAAAAAATAGGATAATGTGTAAAAAAAATCACCAGATACAACAAAGCACATTGTATACCAACCAATATTGTCAAGTATTTTAATAGTAATAAACAACTATTAGTCATAGGGGGTGAAAGCATGCTACGGTCTACCACTTTTGATGTCATGATGTCACATTTGAGGAACTAATTTATTTTAAGCGTACATAAATGAGGAGAATTACATGCATAAATTTGGTGTGATGATTGACATTACAAATGTATTCTAGGGTCCAAGTGCATTTTTCAATTTGTACTCAATATCTAGTTTTATTCACTAATATACATGTTTTATTTTTTATTTTTTATTTTTACTTTAAATATAAATTTTAATATTTGAACTGGTTGGAGAAAGAAACTAGCAAGATTTTACAAGTGGGCTTAATTTTCTTATTATTTAATTTTTCTACAAGATATATTGTGGAATTAAACAATAAAAAGATTTGAACAATATAATAAATAAAAACAAACAAAATTCTTTAAAAATTAACTTTAAGACAAATTAAACAATGTAAAAATTTGGCCCACCTATAGAATCTTGTTATCTTTCTTCACCAAGAATCCAAAGTGTTAAAAACTTTATTTATATTTTTTTATTGAATGTGCCAAAGCAAGTAGACCGTAGCATGCTTTTCCCCTAGGGTGATTTACGTAATTTAATAATTAATAAAGCAAATCGTGGCTTGACACTATGCTAAATCATGCAACAAGAGTTGTGGCATAAAGCTCTAATGAACTTTTATCACTTTAAAAAGACTATCATTATTATTGTAAAAATATAAAAGATCAATTTGAAGATTTGCACAACGTGCTTCATAAATAGCTTATGAAAAATAAAGATTTTCATAATTAGATGAAACTATATGGCTCATTCAAAGTTTAAAGATAAAAAAATCATTATAATGTGTCGGGACTCACGACAAATTCAATCAAAATGTGCAAGGTTGTACTTGCTATAGTTTGGTCTTTGTAGCCAATAGACCTTGAAGTTGCCAATGAACCTTCAAGTTCAGTTATACCTACATTTTGTCCATGTAAAATTCAACTTTTATTCATACCATGTCTAAAAAACACTTGGTAAGAGAAATTAAAATCCTCCTTCAATTGCCATCAAGATAGCACAAATAAATAAATAAATAAATAAATAAAAGGTTAAAAACCATATTAAGAAGCATTAGGTGTGTCTACCTACATTGCCACAAACTAATTCTAAATAGCAATAATTTCCTCTAAAGTAAAATAACATTTAGATCTAATCTTCTAGGGAGTTAGTAATGGACATTGTCTTGAATGAACTAAAGGGGTGCTTGCTATAAGATTTTGATGGACTCTATTAGGTCTATAAAATACCAAATAAAACATCTAAAAATCAAAAAGATATCATTTTTTCTAGTTATAATTCCACAATTTATAAAAAAAGAACATACTTTCAACACATATAATAAAAGATTTTGAATTCATATAGAAAATGCGTGTATATATAATTTTATAGAATTAGCATATTTTACCAACACATAGTTATTGGTACTAAAAAATGAAACTAGAGTTACGGTGAAATTTCAAAGTAACCTTCAAAATTCATTTCAAAATGTAAATGAAGATTACTTCAATTTTAATAGAACAAATAATTTATATAGATCAAACTTTAAAAACCATTTTTCTTAATGACAACATCAATAAATTAGGGAAAAACACATAGAATAACTCATTTAGATTTTGTCAAAAATTCTCAAGCATAAAATCCTAAAGGTAAGAGACGTATGCAATTTTGGAGAGTTGTAGATCAAATAAATATGACCATGGAGAAATATGTGGGAAATTTTTTCAAATAATGAATCCATGTCTTCCTTCCTATCCCAATACAAATTGATTTAGACCATTGTAAAAAAGTCATGAAGCATCAAATGACACTGGTATTAAAATGACAGAAGAGTACACAAAAATTGCTTTTACGTAAACCACTCGCAGGAAATGTCCCGTTCAATCGGCGGGAAGCTTCTGTGCCGTAATCCCCGATTACGCAGGCAAAACCGCATAATCGGGGATTACGGATTTTTCATCCGGTTCTGCGTTTTCATCTCGATTTCGTCGCGATTTCGTCGTGATTTACGTCGGGCAATACCCTTATCGTCGGGCATTGCGCCAAATAATCAGCCCTCCTCGTCGGGCTCCGCCCTCCTCGTCGGCCGATTATTTGGCGCAATGCCCTCCTCTGCGGGCATTGCCCTATACACAAGCCGCGCTTGCCAAAAGCATGGATGATGGGGGTCATGCGACGGTCAATGGCCATGCCCGAAGGGGCCCACAGGGTAAAAGTACGCCCCGCCCGAGTTACTGACCCTCGGCGCAATGAGTGGTGGAGGAAGGCGAAGCTACCTACCGGGAGGGGCAGCGCAGCGCTAAACAGACCGGGATGGGGATCACGGTGGGTGCGGAGGTTCGTCATGCCGAAGCCGAAGCCAGGGCTGGAGGAAGGGTCTGGCATTGGCGAGACGGCCTGCGTGTTTTGTTGCAACAGCAGCTGCTTCTGCTTGTTTCTCACTTGTGGACCTTGCTCCTGGACCTGGCGGAAGGTCATGTGATTGTTCTGCAAATGGTTGCGGCATTCCGAGGGAAGGTCGTGGTCTGAGCGCTGGGGTGGAGGCCGCTGATTCCTGTGCAGGGAACTGAACGAGTGGCAGAAGAGAAGAGGGGTCGCCCTGCGCCAATTGCAGGGGAAGGCGAGGTTCTCTGTATTGAGAGATGTGTTTGAGAGAAAAGAGGGAGTGACGGAGAGACGGATTGGTTCCGGCCGATGGTTGTGCGGCGAAGAGCAGCTGCGATGGCTCCTGGTGCCCCGTCGTGCTGGTCCTGTATCGGGATTGTTCTGTTGCGGTACCGGGACGGGACCACGGGATTGCGTGAGTTGCGTTCGGCGTGAGGCGATGGTGTTCTTCTGGTTCTCACTCTCCTTGTAGTCTCGTAGTTTCTCTTTGCTTGCGTCGGGTGGAGAGATTCCGGGACGCGTGGAGTTGTCGGGCCATTTGCTGATTACGGTTGTCGACATTTGATTCTGTGGTATCCCCTTCTTGCGCGGGTCCTCTCTCTAGCCCCCGACTCCTTGCGTGCCTGTTTATGTACTCAGCTCTGGGGTTTGAGCGAGTCTCTTGTGAGAGCTGCCTTCGTTTCGGCGACAGGGGAAGTTGATGAATCCCACGGTCGGGCAGTTGCAGTTGCGGTCACGTTGAGCGCTTTCCATCTTGCCTCTCTCCATCTTTCTTCTCTGTTCCGGGTGGTACTTGGAGATTGGTCTCAGGGACTGCGCAGACAGGCGGCCGCGCGTTTCCTCCCATCCCGTTGAAAATCTCTGTCGCGGCAAGAGGTCACTCTGGCTCGCGCAGGCGAGGAAGTGGCAGGGGTAAGGAGAAACAGGGAAGATAGGGTCGGGCTCGCTCCTCGGTAGCCCTCATGGAGCGCGGTCGCGAGGGTCGGCGTGGAGGTGGAGGGGGCGGCCTCGTTCATGCACCCCGGCGACCACGCACGGGCTTCAAAGACGCTGCAGGTGTGGTCTCTTGGTTCCTTGTGCCTCGATTGCCCTGGTTGCATTAGAAATCCTGATCTTGTTGCACGCTCTCTTCTTCTGCTCGTCGCCTCCCTCTCGCACATCTTGACTTCCGTACTGCTGTTCTTGCCATTCCTTGGGCGGAGTCTTGGTGTCGGCTGCTGCTACTGGTTCCAGTCCGCCGCCGCGGCTGTCAGATCCCGAATGATCTCGTTGAGAAAGTGTGCAGGGGAGCATCCTTCGTGGTAGTCTTCGGAGCTTCGACCTCTGTGATAGATTAATTTGCAGGAGCCACCGCGGTGCTTGGTAACCGAGCGAGGTTGCCGCGTCAGGTTCGGGGTCCCCGTTCTGACGAAGGCGTGGTGGCGGTGAGAATTGGCGTGCCAGCTCGATGGCTGGCGTCGTGAGAGTGTAGTGTGTGTCCGTTTTCGCAGCGGTTGTTTTCGATGTTTTCCTGCGATGCAGCAATCGCCTTTGTTGCGCTTTGCTGCGAGAGCCTGGATTCGAAAGTTGTCATTGGAATGGAGAGATAGGCAGTGTTTTGCAGAATTCGGTAGGGATCAGGTGATGAGAGGTAGGTGTGCGGTATGCAACGAGTGCGAGAAGAGGAGTGCGAAGTGTCGGGTGAGGATTAGAGGACTCGACGGCAGGCCAAGGAACACTGGTCGTTCCTTGCTTTGTTGAAGTCCCCATTTGTGGAGCGACGACGAGTATGAGAGGGTGTTGGAGTTGACTCTTGTGTTTTCCAATCCTGGGTAGGGCGTTTTTTCGCAGTTGCGCCTCACGTGAAATGCTCTGTTTTGCGTCAGCGCGAGCTGCTACGTATGAATCCCCCGATTGCGGTTCGATGAAGGACGGAGGTGGAGTCACCTGTATGGGAGGACGCTGAGTGTTGTTCTCAGGTGCCCTTCCCATGAGATTGAGCAAAAGTGATCAGTGCGTGGATTGCCGGCACTGGCTGATTTGGTCTGGTCTGGAATCGAAACAGGAGTCCCGTCCGTGGCGTTGTTGATTGAATATTAGCGTTGCTACTGATCGTCGAGGAGAAAATTGTGTTTTCCGATTGCGCCTGTAGTGGAACGCTAGTGTTCGCGTTGCGTTGCATTGAATTGTGGAGGATTACGAGAGGTCGATGAGCTGCGTTGACACGGCATGGCGTTCTGGAGTGTCCGTGTCGGTCGTGGTCGTCGAGAATGCAGTTGCGGTGCCCACTTTGGGTCTCGAGGTGACAATGCAGCGGGCGAGTGAGTGGAGGTGACAGTGTTGTGACAATGTGGCGGTTGCATTCCGTTTCCAGCATTATGGAATGGATTTTGTGTTGGAAGTGGTGCTGCACTTGGACAGAGTAGGGCAGGGCAGTTCAGCCGAGCAGTGAGGAGGGTTGTGAATTGGTGCGTGGCCCGAGTGCAGAGTCTAAGTTGATGGTTGAGCGTTTTCGGGAGGTGATGCTGACCGGAGGTTGGGGTTTCGCGCGTTTTGGATGTTGTGCAGTTGGCGATGACGCGGAGGATATGATGGACGATGTGCACAATTCTCGATTGCGCGAGAGAACGAAGAAAGATGGGAGTGGGGTGATCGGGGGCCACGGCGTGGCGACGAGCATCGTGGGTCCGAGCTCTCGAAACAAGAGGAAGCGCCAGGGTTCGCAGGAGATCCAGTTGCACGCCCGGAACAGTCCGGCCGATGAGGTGGAGGAGACGACTGAAGACACGGAGATGGGCGTGTCGGAAGACGACGACGACCCTCCGCCTCCGATCATTCCCCGGCGTCCCGGAAAGCCGCGGCCTCCGTCTAAGGTGAGGGTGGTAGATGCGGCCTGGTTGAGGAGTGGAGGGCTTGAGGTGGTGGTCGACGTCAAGAGTTTTGTCTTTGGGCGACGGGTGATGCAGGGAGCAGTGGTCTGACTTGATTGGTGTTGTGAGGTGTGTGGCAGTTTGCGGAAGATGGCATTGCAGTGGATCTCCCAGCGGTGCCCCGGAAAGCGCGCACAGGTCCGTTCATGATTCCGCAATCTGCTGTGCGCCTGTGGCAGTGTTGGATTTGCTTGTGGTATCGCAGTTGAGAGTGGAGCGCTCGCGTGTGTTGGATTTAGGATGGATTGAGGAGAGTGGGATGAGTGGTTATTGCCGAAGCGTGGTGTCTGACTGGTGTGCTGTTGTTGTTGCAGCGATGGGGAAGCGTCCGCAGGAGGCAGCGTCGGCCTCGGTGGCCGAGTCTCCTGCTCACGGAGCGGGCGCGGTGGCAGCGTCGCCTCCAGCTCTGTCGAGCACTCCTTCGTCTTCCTCGATCGCGTCGCTGAAACCCGGAAGACGGACGGTAAGAGAGCGGAAATTGGTCTGTGAGGTTGCCTGTGCGTTTTTCTAGACTTGTTTGTGTGTTGAATATTGACGGGTGTCTTTGTTTCGTTTTCGCAGAAGCCGAGCGGATCGAAACCTCGGGGTCATAAGCTTGCGAAGGTACTGTGGAGTCGCGTGAGGGAGTGCCTGGATGGGGACTGATGATCGGGAATGAATGCCGTGTGGACTGAGTGTGTGAATATTGGGCGAGAGTGCGGTTGAGTGTGAGTGTGCAGAGCGGTGTTGGTTTGCTTTGCGAGCTTAATTGTTCCAGCACCGTTGTGGTGTTCGAGGCGAGGGGTGAGGCGCTGGGAGTGTCCGAGTCGTGAGAGTCTGCCATTGTGAGGTGATAGTTTTGTTGGACTGTTGCGTCGGCGTCGTCGTCGTGATGCGGAAGGTCTGAGCGTTGAACGTGGGTCCATTCCTGGTCCATATTTGGGGATGCTTTTGTTTCTGTCCGGCGGCGCTGCGGAATTCGTGAATTTCGAATGTGTGGAGGATTCTCTGGCAGTTGTGTTGGGCGGCATTGCATGGTTGGGGGTCGTGTAGGGTTGCCATGTGTCTGAAGCGTTGTTGCTATTGTCGGCCTTCACAGGTTTCGACCCCATCTCTGGTGTCTGAGCAAGAGGTGGAGGTCGCCGAGGCTCTGTTCGACCTGGCGAGAATGTGCACCCAGCCCCCGCCGTCCGCCTCCGCAATGGAAGCGAAGAAGGAGTCCCGATCGTCTGTGAACGAGGTGAAATCCGAAGCGAAGCAGGAGCCGAAAGTGGGTGGCAGCAGCCACCCCCCGCCCGCCCCGAATGGGCACTCCGCGGTTCCTTCCGTTACGAGCGCGGGGGTTGCTTCCGTTGCGGGTGGGAGTGTTCGGAGCAACTCCCCTGGCGTCGCTTCGGCGGCTCCTCCCGCACCCTCTCCCCCAGCTGCAGCCGCGGCTTCCGTTGCGGACGGTATGGTTCTTTTATCCGGTTCGTGTGGTGCTGTTGTTTGGACGTTTTGGGGCTGTTAAGTGCTGCGTTCCGTGAGAACCCGAGCGATGGCAGTCTGGAAGTTGGTTTCGAGTGTGGGCGTTTGGAGCTGGGAGGCAGCGCTCGTATCTGATGCGCACGGGGTCCCGCACAGATGGTGTCGTTTGGCGGAGTTGTGCGTGCCTGGTATTTTGCTTATGTGAGTGTTGTGTTTCTCTTGCAGGCTCGAAAAAGAAGCGACCTAAGCGAACTCGTACTGAAGAAGGTGTCGTGTTGCAGTCGAGGATGGCTCCCAGCCCCGCGAGCGCTGCTGGAAGTGTTGTAGCTCCAGTGAAAGATGCGGATCTGCTGCCAATTCGTCCGTCGCCTGCGGAGAGGAGTGGGGTGAAAGTGGAGGGCAGCGTTTCTGTGCCAGTTGGCGCGGTTGTGGTCGCGCCCAATGTTTCCGTCCCGGCGATGATCGCTTCCGTTGCGGGTGTCGCCTCGAGTGGGCCTGTCGTGTTGCCGTCTGCGGTCCCTGGCGTTTCCGTGGGCGTTTCCGTGGGTCGTGTGGAGAAGCTGGTCGTGGATAAGAAGGGCGTGCCATCGGAGAAGAAGATCGGGATCGTCGTCGGTAAGGCGGAGTTGTTGTCGATCCCCAATTCCGTGGAGAAGCGAGTTTCGGGTTCGCCGGTTCGTGAGAAGAAGTCTGTGAGTGGGGAAGCCGCAGTTGCGCCTGCACCTGGCGACGGTCCTTCCGTGCCGAGCCCGAGCTTGGGTGTGGGTGCAGTGTCGACGAAGATGGAAGTGGACAAGAGGTGGTGGTCGATCTTTGTATTGCGGTGCATTGCGTTGCTTGACTTCTTGGAGTGTAGATGGGCAGTCCGTCTCGTTCCTATAGGTTGTAGGATGGCTTGGTGTGCGGATATGCTTGCACCGCTGACTGTTTTTCCGTGTCTGTGCCAGGTCTCCCGAGGCGGCAGCAGGTCCGAGCGATGTGGATCACGTGTCGAAGCGGGACATCGACCTGATGGTAGGTTTCGGAGTCGTCTACCGCGCGTATTGGGGTCGCCCAGTTGTTGTTTTTTCGTTTTTTCGCGTGTTTGGAGATGTCTCTGGGGTTGGAGGAGCTTGTTCTGAGTTGTTGGTTTTGTGCGTTGTTTTCAGGTGTCTCCAAGCAAAGCCGTTGTTTTGTCGAGTGTTGAGAAGGACGGTTACAGCGTGGAGGGGGATGTTGGAGCCGCGAGTGAGAAACGCGTGGTAAGTGGGAGTGTAGTGCAAGGCTTGGTCGCTGTCTGGGTTTGGAGCGTCGTGTCCATTTGTCCGTATTGTGTGCGTGTTTTGTATGTTTGTGTTTTCTAGTGAAGGTATCCGTGTGACGAGTGTTTTTGTTGGTTGTGTTTTCAGGCGGATGCGTCGTCCGTGTCGGTGTCGGAGGACCGGCTTCGGGCTGAGAGGGATCGCGAGAGGGAGGAGAAGGAGCGTTCGGAGCTGGAGAGGGGTCGAGAGAAAGAGAGAGAACGTGAGTTGGAACGCGAGCGCGTGGAGCGAGATCGTCGTCGTGATGTGGAGAGTGCGCGCGAGTTGGCGAAGGAGGCTGTGAAAGAGCGTGAGAGGGAGAAGGAAAGGGAGCGTGCGGAGTTGAGCAAGGCGGGTCTGGCCGTGCAGAGGTCGGGGAAGAGCGGGAAGGCCGAGAATGGGAGGGCTCCGAAGGCGTCCGAGCGAGCAGGTACGCAGTGTGCAGTGTGTGTTTCGGCGTGTCTCGTTTGTGTGGAGGGTTTGTCGTGTTGTGTTTTGTTGTTGTGATTGGTGGTGCCGGGATGCCCTTCCGTTTTGGGGTTGCTGCCATTGAGTGGTAGCGTTGGTGGACCGGTTTTTTTAATTTCGAGTCCCTGAACTGGACGTTTTTGACGTTGTCTCCACGACGCCTATGTTGTGAGGCATTTGTGATCGAGCTCCAGTAGCGTTTATTGGTGTCTTGCTCGTTTTCCGGTGCATGTTTTTTTTGCCTGTTTCGACTCTTTTCTGACTTGTTGACGTGCGAAGGACCAAGGGTTTGTGTGGACTGATCCGTGATGGTGGAGTGCGATCTGATGTTTTTTGGGTCGATTGTCCAGGGTCGGGTCCGGCGAGTGGTGCATCGACAGTGCCTGGTTCGGTCGCTCCGGGTGTTGGGAGCGTTGGCGCTGGCGTGGGCGGGAACGTCGCGGTTCTGCCGATGTCTGTGGGCATGCTGAGCTGGCCGGCAGGAATGGCGGGTGGCTTGGGGTGAGCCGTGGTTCTTGTGTTTTTTGTGTTTTTCGTTTGGGTTGATGGGAGTCGATGTGGTTTGGATTCGCTGTATTGTCGCACTGAAGTGTGTATCTGTGGTTGCCGCAGGTACTTTCCCGGCGCTGCTGCGGTCTCGTCTGCAGCAGTCGAAGACAGCTCTCCTGCTGCGCAGGTAGTGATGTGAGGAGAGGGCAAGGGCATGTAGTGCTGCATTTCGTTTCGTTTGTCGTTTTTTCGTGTGTCGCCGAGTGGTTCTTCGTGTGTGTTTCTTTGTGTTTGAATCGTTCGAATTGTTGTGCAGGTGCCCCCCTACATGATGGGAGGCCGTGCAGCGTGGAAGCGTTGCGCGATGCACGTGTACATTGCGCGTTTCATCGACATGCAGCAGCAGGTGAACCGGCATCACCAATCTTTTTTCGCTGGCGGTAGCCAGGCGTACCCGAAGTCTTACAATTTGAACGTGCCTCTGGCTCCTTCGGAGTCTTTGTTCGGAGGCGCGGGCGGTGGCGGGTCCGTGGGCATTGTGGGCGGAGCGGCGGCGAGCGGTTCGACGGGAGGGTCCGGTTCCGTGTCGGCGACTTTGGAGGCGACGGAGCGTGGTCTGAATGCGGCGGCGATGGCGGCCGCAGCCGCCGCGAGCATGCAGGGAGTGAAGGAGCGTGCGGCGTACAGCATGGACATGGTGAGTCGGAAGTCTCCAGGTCAGCATCAGGGGAGCGGTCAAGGGGCTCCGTCTCTTTCGCTGCAGGTATGATTTGGTTGGGAGTGGAGTGGAGCGGAGGATTGTGGTGTTGTGCCGTCGTCCGGTTTCCGTTCGTGGTTGGGCTATCTGTCGTGTGTGGGTGTGGTGCGGTCGTGGAGGTTGGCCGAGTGGATGCGATTCTGTGATTGAGTTTGTGTCGTCCTGGAGGATGCCTTGAGGTGCGAGTGTGGTTTTGGACTGAGGAAGGAGGAGGATGTGAAGGTGTCCGATGGTGTGATCTGATGGTGAGTGTGTGCATGGATGTGTTCAGAGCGGTGCGATGTTCGGCTTTCCTCCCGCGGGGAGCGGCAGCCCGTCGGGTGGTGTCGTCGTCGGTGTTTCCGGTGGCGGTGGCGGTGCGATGGGAGGCACGAATCTGAACCTTCCGCCAGGTCCCGGTCCTGGTGTGTCCCTGAGTTCCGGTGGGGTCAGCAGCTCGGCGTTGGTTCTGGGTCCTGGCGGTCCGGTGGGCGGGTTGTCGTCTGTCGGCAGCAGCGGCGCGGCGGCCTCTGCATCTGCGGCGTTGCAACAAGCGCAACAAGCGATGATGCATCAGGCGATGATGCATCAGGCGCAGTCGGGGAGTTTTCCTTTCGCCCAGTTTCCTCCTCATTTTGGTCCGGCGACGTTCAGCGGTCCTGCGCCGCACATGGGTGCCCAACAGGTGAGGACGTGTTTTGTGTGTTGGAGCGTGTGTGTGTATCTTTTTTGGAGTGGATTTGTGGAGTGCGTTTTGTTTTGTGTGACCCTGAGTGGATGTGGGTTTCTTTTATTTGGAATGTGCAGGCAGCTGCGCAGTTTTATGCTGGTGGTCCGTACTTCGCCCAACATCTGGTGTCGCCGTCTCAACTGCAAGGCGTTCCGTCGAGTGGCAGTGCGGGCGGTGGTCCGGTCTCTAAACTGCAGCAGCAGCAGCAGCAAGGTGGTAGCCGTAGCTTTGGTGGTGGAGTTTCTGTGCCCCCTCAGTCCCCTTCGCATTCTTCGCTGCAGGGTGCTTCGCACGCGGTTGGTAGGTCGGGAGAGAGGGAGGGTTCGGCGGTGGGAGAGAACGGCTCTTCGGGTGATGGCAAGTTTTCTATGTCGCGTGGCTCTGCGTTGGGCGTTGGCGTTTCCGGAGGGATGTCGTTGCACAGCGTCGGTTCCGGCGCGTCGGAGTACAATCTGATGTCCGGTTTGGGTAAGCAGTCGAAGTCTCGTGAGCCCGGTCCGAGTATCGTGTCGCAGGGAGTGAGCCCGGTGCAGTTGCAGGGCCAGGGTCCGCATCAGCATCACTATCATGGGGGTGCGGGCGCGCACCTTGGGGGTCTGGGAGTCGTGAAGGGTACGGAGGGTGCGACGAGTCAGGGTTTTTCTGTGAACATGAACATGGCGGCTGCGATGAACAGCCGTGGTGCGTCCGTGGGTCCCGGTCCTTTGGGTCTGGCCCCGGTGGCTGCCGTGATGGCCCCGCAGGGTCACGCGATGATTCAGAGCATGTCGGAGAGTGGGAGGGTTCACCCTCAGGGTGGTGGGAGTGGTCATGCGCACGCACAGATGGGTGGAGGTGCGGGTCACTCCAGCATTATGCAGCAGGGTCATCAACAGCTGATGCAGTTGCAGCACGCGCAGCAGCAGCATTTTCAAGCTCAAGCTCAAGCTCAGCAGTCGCAGCAGCAACAACAGCAGCAACAACAGCAGCAGCAGCAGCAACAGCAGGTAGGGGTGTTGGTTCTTGATTGTAGTGTGTTGGTGTAGTGGAGGAGCTGCAGCGTCGACGAGTGTTGAGATGAGTGTGTGTGGTTTTGAGTGAGAGTGGATGTTGTGAGGGTAGGGAATGGTGTGGATGGTGTTTTGGGTGCGGGAGCCTATTGAAGCTCCGTTTTTGTTGGTTTGTCTGACTGGGGTTGTTGTGTTGTGAGCAGCACCTCCAGCAGCAGTCCGTTCAAGGTCAGCAGTTGCAGCAGCAGCAGCAGCAGCAGCAGCAGCGTGGTGGTCCGAATGCGCGAAGCAGTGCAGGGGTCGGTGTGGAGGATAGCCGCGGTGGTGTCGATGGGAGCTATTCGAGTGGTGTTGGTCGTGTTCGTGAGCGTGAGGTTGTGGAGGATCGTAAGTTGCAGGGCAAGAGGGGTACCCCGTCGGGCGGAGCATCTCCTTTGTCTCGTGACGTGGAAGGAGGTGGTGGGATGCAGTCGTCTCCGGGGGGTGTCGGAGGTGTTTCTCGTAGCGTGGGCACGACGTTGAATCTGATGGCTCCGATTAATGCCGGGATGGGTGTTCGTTCGAGTGGTCCGGCGGGTGTGGCGTTGAGTGTGGGGGCTCCCCTGCAGTCGCAAGCGCAGGTGAAGGCGGGTGCGATGGCCGGTTCGAAGTCGGGAGGCGGTAGGCCGAAAGGTAGCGGTGGTCCTGTCCCGGGTCCAACTGGTGGGTCAGTGTCCGGTGGCCCTCATATGGTGGGTACGCAGGCTTCGTTTTCCGAGCGTGTTCCTGCAGCGTCGGGAGGGTCAGTGGGCGTGGGCGGAAAGGCGTCCCCTCCGAGAGGTTTGAGCCTGGGGGGCCAGAACATGGTGACGGGTCCGGTTGGGAGGCAAGGTCCTGTCGGTCAGCATGCGGGAGCGAAAGCGAGCCAGAGCCAGAGTGGGAGGGCGGCTCTGGTTTCCGGCACGACTGCGACTCCAACAGCTCCGGGTACGAATTTGCAAGCGGTGCTTGCGGCTGCGATGGCGAAGAATCCCCAGGGTCAGCAGACGCAACGGTCGAGTGGCAACGCGAGTGCAAATGCCACTTCGAATGCTAATGCCAACGCGGGGTCGAGTGCGCGGCCTGGCGCGGGGACGGCAGGTCCTCCGGCATCGTCGGGTGCAGCTCCGTTGTCCTCCGCTGCTCCACCGACCAAGAGTTCAGGGGCGAACCCAGCGAAGAGCAGTTCGTCTGGGAAGTCATCGTTCCCAGCGTCTGGTAAGGGCGGTGCGGGTGGTGGAAAGCGGGCCTCGTCGCCTTCGTCGGGTGGTCACGCTCCATCGATATTGGGTCCGAGTCCTCTGGCGCAGAATATGCCGAGCAAGAGCTCTCAGCAACCCCAGGTTCAGATGCAGGGGCCAGGTCAGTGGGATGGACAATTGGCGCCTCCTCAGCTGCTGCAACAACAGCAGTTTCAGCAACATCAGCAGATGATGCGGCAGCAGCAGCAAATGATGCAGCAGCAGATGTTTCAGCAACATGTACGTGGTTTAGATTGGTGTTTCGAGTGGTGTGGGTTTTGGATGTGTTAGTTTAAACAGTTGCGGGCTTGACTTGTGTGGCGATGTGAATTTGGGTATTGGATGTCGCGGTATGAGGCCGTGGCGGTATGGGCTTGACGCGTCGTCTGATTGTTTGGATTTCCATGCATTTTTGTTGTTGTCGTTCGTTTTTATGGCAACGTGGTGTCTTTGCGGTCATCGTGAGTCTGTTTTGGTTGCCCGATTCAGAGAATGAGCGTTAAATGTGATCGGAAGAGAAAGTTGTTTGATGGCGTCGTCGGGGCTGGGTCGTGTACAATTTACGTTGGCACATTCGTTGGTCGTTGACATGAGCGTGGCGTTTGTACTGAGTGCGTAGTGGTTGTGTTTGCAGCATCAGCAACAACAGCATCAGTTGCAACAGTCTCCTCACATACAGGGCTCCCAAAGCGGCCCTCCCCATTTGCAAGCTCCCAAGCAAGCGTCTCATCAACAGCAGGGTGGTCACCAGCAGCCGCCGCCGCCTAGTCCGTCAGGTCAGGCGCAGCAGGTTTCTATGAACCAACAAAACCAGCAGCAGGCGGCGCACGCGCACCTCCAGCAGCAAGCATCGCAGCCTCAGCAGCAGTTTGTCGGTCCCTCTGGGAACGGTAGTTTGGCCTTCAGTTCGGGTCTTTCCATGGGCGCTGGGAACAGCGTCGGTGGAGTTGGCGTTGGCGTTGGGCGGAGCAGCTATTCGGAGTCCGCGGGCGGTGCTCTGAATGTGAGGCCGCTTCAGTCTGCGAAGCCGTCCGGAAGCGGGAGTAATCCTGCTTTGAATGGCGTGGGTCAGCGGGGTGGTGGACCTGGTGCGGGCCCTGTATTTCTGCAACAGTTTGGATCGTCTGTGTCTGTGTCGTCGGGTCAGCAGCAGTCGGGCAGCCCTCGCGGTGGAAATGCGTCTGGCTACTCGCAGTCCCAGGGGAACGCGATTTCCGGCGCGGGTGGAAGAAGCGGCGATGGCAAGAGCTTTCTTGGTGAGCAGTTGTTGGAGGGTAGCCATTTTGGAGTGTGAATGTGATTCGTGGGGCGTTGGAGGTCGTGTTGGGATTTGTGGTGTCCTTTGGTTTCTGACGGCCCTTGGGTGTTTGGGATGGGACATGGCAGATGGTGGCCAAGAGCAAGCGAATGGCGTGCGGATGGCGCCAGGTTCTGCGCAAGCCAGAGGCGTTGCTCCGATGGCAGCGTCCCCTGGTGCGCCGGGTTCGTCCCAGCGAGCCCCGAGCGGTGTGTCCGGTCACGGCCCCGGCCCCGGCCCTGGACCCGGTGGTGTTGCCGGTCCGACGAAAGCCGTTGGCGGTGGCGGTGTCCAGTATAATGGTTTTGGGGATGTCGGTCAGCTTCGTCCGGGCATGATGTCGAACTCGGGGAGCGGTTCTGGGAGCGTTGGTGGTATGAGTGGCAGCGGCACGAATGTACAGAGCGTAGGAAACGGGAGGCCTGGATTCAGTGGAGGTTCATTGCATGTGGGAGGTTCGGGGCAGGGCCAGATTCAAGCAGCGTCATCCCTGGCTATGACAGGCCCAGCTGTGGTACCCAGTGGTCCAGCAGCGGTGCTGGGCCCTCAGCCGACGACCAGTGTTGTGCAACAGTGAGTAGGTGGAGAACCATGTTTCGGATAGAGGTCTGCAATTTAAGATCACGGCCGTCGGGGGAGTTGGGTTCGGACAGTAGAGCATCTGGTTTTTGTTCCACTTAGATCTGGGAGGATCCATGGGTCGCGTGGCGGAGACGATGTCTATTGGGGTCAGTCGGAGCGGATTTACCCCATTGTGGAATGGAGCGATGGTGTGCGCGGACAGGTTGATTGTAAACCTCCTCTCGCTTGTATTTTGTTTGATTACCTGCAATGCAGGCAGCTTGATGAATCGTCAAGTTTGTGCGAAAGCGTGGAATCAGGGTTGCACTTGGATGTCGAGGGGTTTGGGCTAAAGTGAAGATGGTGGTAGAAGGGTGGAGTCGAGCGTTGTTGTTGATCGGAAGTGGTGCTTGCCAAACGTATGTAGATGGTATTCTCGCGTGGTGCTGGTCGCTAAGGTATGCGTTGATGTGTTTTCAGGTGCTGAATCTATGCGTTGTGGCGAGGTGGTTATCTACGGAAGTGCGACCCATGTGGGTTGATGATGTGCAGATAGAGACGGGAGTGAAGTTGATCGTACATAATAGGGTAGAGGAGACCATTTTGTAGGCGAGGGGAAAGATTTGTGAATGTAAAAGGATGTACATTTAGGGTGTGTTGCATCGTGTCCTGCAATAGGTGTGAAGTGCCTATTGGAGGTAAATTTACTCAATTGAAACGGACGAGATTGGCAACCCTGGAGATTTTCACTGGGGTTAGCATTTTGAGCAATGGAACTTGCAATGGAATAGTGGTTTGTGTAGTAACTTCGCTAGGGGGACAGGGACTGAAGAATGCGTGCACCACCCGCTTGCAAGCTCAAAATCAATCTAGCTTACTATCGCACGTCTTTCCGTGAAGAGAGGCAAATGAGTTCAACCTCTCAACATTGAAGTAATACTGTCTATCAGTGGTTGACTCTGATGTCTTACATTAGCACTGTACTGCTACACTGCAGTCTGTCAAGTTTTTCATCCCACCCAAGGCAGGTAGAAGGCTCATAAAGCATCCATTTGAGGGCTGTGGACGATACCACATTTGAAGGGGGTGGACGATTTGGGTTTCACTATTTCTCACCCCTCACAGTGCAGGTATTCAATATTCTGACCCCGGCTGCCCCCTGCGGGCCCCCTTCAATGCGGCCGGGGTGAACTTGACCCCCTTGCTCGTCCCCCCGGGAAACCCTGAATTTTTTAATTTTCCATGCATGAATTTTTTTGCAAGTTCTGAATTCATATTTGCAATCAGAGGCCCCAAATTAGCTAGGGGGACTGTAAGAGAATAGGTTTTACACGGCACAAAATAGTTTTTTTTTTTAGAAATGCACCCCTGGATGGACTTTGGCAGGACGAGCAAGGGGGTCAACTCACCCCAGCCTTCAATGAGTTCAATGTTGTATCTCGTGGTTTTTTTAACCTTGTTGTTAGGTTGCGGTAAAAAAATTTGTAGTGTTTCTGTGACGGTGTTTAGGCTGTGGCGTATGCAGAGGGCATGCTATGCATGGGGTTAGTGTTCCGATGTGTTTTTGGGTAGAATACAGTGTTATGGTGGGGTGACAGGGTTCTGTGGTGGCTGTAGTTTTCTGGGTTAGGGTTAGGGCATTTAGGGTACGGGTACATATAGCTTTGGCATTTAAATTGAAATAATTAAACTTCAGAAAATAAGAAAAAAATATAAGTGACGAAGGTTTCCCAGACTAATGAATGCAGGAACATAAAAACATGTCAGGAACATTGGACCCTCTAAGGTGCAGGCATCCAAAAAGTGGGTACACCTTAAGGTGGAAGCACCCAAAACCGTGAAAATAAGGAATTCAGCATACTTGGAGGCACCATTTCAAAATTTTTTTTTTTTTGTGTCAGTGAGAGAAAATCATGAATTTTAAAAATAAAAATAATTTTTTTGGACTTGGCATGTATTTTCTATGAGTTTTCAAAGTTGCAGTCCTCTAGACCATTGGAACCGTCTTGTAAGTGGGACTAAATCTGACTTATGACAAATTCAGCACTTATCCAATCAGAGTGAAGAGAGTAGAAAACTTTATGACATGTCAAAGACCATTCAGTGGAAGTCTACGGACGTTTTAATGTCCATCTAGGAACAAAGATTAGGTACATGTACGCTATTGGGTGTTTCTACCTTAGTCAACCTTCATTGTAACTTTTGTAATAACTATTTTTGGAATTACCTTAGTCAACCTTCATTGTAATTTTTGTAATAACTATTTTTGGAATTTGGGTGAAACTAAGAATTTGAAGCTTAAGAAGTTGTGTTCCCACTGCATTTGAAAAACATCAAAAATGTAAAGAATTGGAAGATTGATTTGAGTTAAAAGCTCCTTGTGCTATAATCCAATTAACATAGTATGATGTGTTTTCCATCCATTTATGTATACTTTTAAATGGATTTTAGATTTAAATTATAAAAAATTATTTTTCATTCTACCCTTCATGTATGGTAAAAATTATAGATTATTCTAATATGTTTGCAAATTGATATAATGTTATTTCCTCTTCTACCTTTAGAAAGTCACGATCATTTGATTTTTCTATGAACATCATTGTAAAAAAAAACATGAATAGAAAATGGATAATTAAACACTATTAAAGTGTACCAAAAATTTATACATCAATTAAATAAAAGAATAAAGTTTGTTTAATAGTCAAACTTGACTTGGTGATTTCTTTAATTATCCATTTTTTTCTTTAGTAGCCTCAAATATTCCTTTCATTACCATAAAATACCCATTTTTTTTGTTAACCATTTTTGGACTTTATTATTGTCAATTCTTTTTTTCACAAGAATAAGAAGAGCCAATTTTTTTCAATGTTTCCGTTCTAGTGTTTGAACATTCATTTTGCCAACTCATAGACGGCCATGATGTGGTGCCCTATACACAATATTGTCTTCTACCTACTATAGACACAGACGGTCCAGTGTTCCGTTGTGTTTTTCAAAGACGTTAGGGTTTAGGCCTCTCACTTGTTCGGTTTATTAGAATTCGGTGGTGCATCGTCTACACTATTTAGTTTAAAGGTTGCTTCTTTGAAGTTCAGAGTCAATCGTCTTTTATGTTTTGTTGTGTTTTGTATTGGTTTATGTTACAACCACGGTTGAAGACAATGCTATGGCTCCTCGCATGCACTCCACTGCTACATACACCGTCTCCCTTGCGATTTCAGAGAGACTCTAGTATTTGCATTTTAGTAGCAAAGGACAATGTTTTGCAATACCGTTGTTTTAGGTCTTCTTCAAATTGCGGTGTTCATCCAAGGGTATGGGCATGAAGTTCTAGTAGCTGCCGTAGAAATGTTCTAGGGTTCAATATGGCAACATGCTACTATACTTGGGTTACGATTTCAGTGTCATCATCATTTTGAACAATGCTTAGTGCAAATATTCCTTGAGAGTGAAGTGATGCCAAATCTATTGCGCTTTAGACAAAAACTAGAGCTTCACCTTTAACCTTGAAAGAACAAACCCTATGACCGTGTGATCAAACTTCAAAATCCTTGAATTTGTATGGTTGATTTTGTGACTAAATTTAATATGTATTTTTTTATTTTTATTTTTTAGAGATGTTACCACATGTCTTCTTCTAAGTCATAAAAAATTTCAATCATTTTTTTGTGAAAATTTGAAATTATTATGAATTTCTGAAGAAAAAGTGAAAAATATCCATATCTAATACGAAATAAGCTTTAAAGCTCTGAAAACTTTTCCATGGATGAACATCATGGTGAACCAAATTCTTTTGTCTTTCTATAATTAGAAAATTAGTAGATCTTGGTAATAGGTCCACAATTCAAATGGTCATAAAACATTTAATTTTAGAAATTTTTCAAAATTTCATATTGGAGTAGAAACTAGACTTGGTAAACTTCATTTTTTTGGGCGGGTTTAAATTCAAGAAAGATCAATTTTAATGGCCAAAATGCGAATGAAGAACCAATTGGTAGGAGTTGCCAAATGTATGAGAAAGGCATCTTTTATGATTTGTGGATTTGAAATTTTTTCTAAAGTATATTCTAATGCCTCAATTAGGGAGGTTCCACCACTAAGAGTTGCACACATTCAAGAAACATTCCCCCCCAAAATTGGATGAAAATAATTTGTTTGAGTAAGTTATGACACTATTTGACCATCTATTAGCCACAAAATGGTTGCTCATGCATTTTATGGTTAATTAATTTTGAACTTCCAAAAATTGTGTCTTTTGTGTCCATTGATTTAGTTGAATCCCCCATCATCCTTCAATATTTTTTAGGATGAAAAAGTTAATTTTGTGTTGTTTTTTAATGCATTCATTTTTTCAAATTGTTTGTGACATTCTTAAGCATCAAAACTTTGGTTGGCTAATCAAAGTGTTTGTGTATAGTAGAAGTAGAGAACATGTTTGCATATCAATCATATCCATCTTATTTTGAACTTGTTGCTCATCTAAATTAGTCATGTATATATTATACTCTACATCTGCACTAAATGAATGGACCATTTTAACACCACATTGTAGCTATTTTAGAGCTATTTGGGTGCTTTGAAGAACCTACACATATTTAGGACTTCCTACCTTATGATCTATTTATGAGGATGTTAGATGAAGGGTTCCATTTTGCAAAATCTAGAGGAACATGGTTAGCCCCTAACCTGGTAACCCCTACTGTAGATCTCCAAGGCCTTTTCTGAGCTTCTTGAAATTTGCTCTAAATTGAACAAAAAGCCAACATTTTGATAAGTTGTATTAATTTTTTTTTAAATGGTAACTGTACAAATTCAAACTAGACATATTTGAGATCACAAAGAAAAAGAAAACACAACAATACTACTTATGGATTGAAAGATTATAATGCATGATCATGAGGGTGTTAAAACTGCAAAAGTGATTTGAAGTCTTTCAATCCTCTTTACACATGTTAAATCTAAAAAGTTGGTCACCAAAAAATATGAGGTTAAAGGACATAACATCCATGATCCAAATTGAGTTTACAACTTCTCATAATCTACTTTGCAATTGTTTTAAATGAATTTCTAATGTGATTTTTTCTCCAAGATCTAGTGTATTGGAGGCTCATTTCCAATCACCTTCAATACTACAAAATGAAGATTTGCAATGGACACCCTTGCACAAAATCTTGAATAGAAAAATCATAATCATTCATTTTGAGAATCAAATTTTTGAAGCTAAAATTAGACTTCAAAAATAAAATTTCAAAAATATTAAATATTAAAAATAAGAATTTGATTAGGTTTTATTTAACTTCAAAGTATTGTTGACACCAAAATTTGGCGCCTCAGGCATTTAGAGGCAAATTGCCACATTAAACAAATATTTTTTAATTATTCGCTTTGAACTTTATTTTGATTTAAAATAAGGTTCATTGAAGCTTGAAATTGGTAGCATTTTGTTTTTACAATTAGACATTGTACTCCACTACATGCTTTTTTACCCCCCTAGAGGTTTTGGATATTCATAACATGGTTTTTATTCTATGAGTGTGTGAACGTGAGCTTGTGAACTTCTGAGCATACAATTTTTAGAGTGAAAACCTATGACCAGGGACATTAGAATACTAGAGAATTAGTATTAAAGTATTGAACTAGTTTTTTTATTTTGTCAATAAATGTGTATATATATATATGAGATTATGTTGTATACACTATAATATAGGCATGATTGTTAGAGTGGATGGACTATTTGTATGCCTATCCGTTTGATTCACTTGTCCGGTAGTGGTCCTTGCCTATTGAATAAAGTCAACAATCATTTGACTTTTCAACAAGGTAGAAAATGCAAATGTAGATTTACCTTTGCCTTGTGGATGCTAGTGTGAGTCTTGGCACGGATGCAACTAGGTCTGGGTGCTAACTTAGGACAAGTAGAACACTAAATATGCAAGGGTTTGGCTACATCACAAGGCTTAATTCTAAGCTAGACAGGGTGCAAATGTAAGCAATGGGTGCTAACGTTAATGGATTTGGTGCGGACTTCGTAGTTGGGCGTGAATGCCTTTTGGTTCAGACACGGACATCCCTTTCTAGAAAAGTCCACTCCCTGTGCCATAGCATCTACACCCAAAGGCAATGAAGTCCTTTGCATGTACCTTGGTGTCCCAAAACACACATAGATCATCATCTTCAACATGGTACAATAATAAATAAATATAAAATTATTTGCGTACAATAGCATTTAAAATATATACAAAGGATTTTATTTACATAGATGTTTAGTTTAGGCCAAATGGACATAATCCTCTTTGAAAGTATTGGGTGAACAATGCTTGCCTTCAACCTAACTATCATGTGCAAATATGCAAATTGTTCTATAAAGAAACTAGAAACTATTATCTTCGATAACAACATGAGCATAATCTAGTTATATGGTGCCATCCTCAAAGTATCTAGAACATCCAGAGGTGATGCCTTTTCATGCGGACCTTCTTTCTAGAGGCTTTCCAATTTTACTCGGAGGTTTGCCTATTGTAGAACTGCCTATGTGTCATTGTTGCGAAAATTACTTTGGTCCCATTCTTCTCTTCAGATATAAGAAACTATCCACCTTACTGCATATGCATCAACTGCTTTAGAGTATAAATGCTTCTTTTGCATTACCTCAAGTGAGTTTTCTAGCCTTGGTCTCTGTATTGAAAGAACAGTTCTAGAGCAACAAATTTCCAAGCCTCTTTTATATCTTGAATTTGCTTCTGAGACTGGTAATTGTATTTTGAAGGCTCCTTTTCCACCGCTTGGCTGGAAAGTTCCCAATTGCAAATCCCCAAATATACTACATTATCTTTCCATGGATCAAAATGGAGCAAGACATTGGATGTAGATATGTTGTTGCATATATAGCTGGCTTTATGGCATTCCCCACGATAACAAGCAATGACAATGCTAAGTTCTCGCGATTCTTGCGATATGTGTAAAACCACTTCTTTTCTTCATCTGTCAACCCAATATCATTCAGCCCCATGATGTCCTCACCTCCATTGAGTCGGGAACTTTAATATTGTAATTCTAGTCACTAGAGAAATCCATGTTTGTTTTGACATGCCCAGTATTTTTATGACAGATTTTTTTGGACATCTCTTTGACATCTAGATTTTTTTATATTGTTTATGATGTTCATTGGATGTTATTGTTGACATAAAAATAGCTAGATGTCAAAATAGATGTCCAAAAAAATCCATCATAAAAATACTGGGCATGTCAAAACAAACATGGATTTCTTCTAGTGAGTGGAAATACTATAAAACCCCCCCATTCCACTAAAGCAAAAAGCCTTCCATCGTTTTTGGATGCATGTATACTAGTCTAATTATGCCTAGAAGCTTCACTAGACATCATGTGGCTTCAACTAATATGGTGTGCCACTTTTTCTTTTTGTTCCCGATCTTCAAAACCTTCCCTACAAACTGGAGCTAGCTAGGGATGTTGGAGACTTTAGTAATGTGCACCTTCCTCACACACCCATATGCACCTTCTAATTGTCTCTCTGACATTAGTACCACTCTTATATGTGGTGGTAGCCAATACATCAATCCACTCCCACATTTAGTCAAAATTTTGTCATTCTGTGTTTCTTTCCATGGTTGTTTCCGTTTATTGCGGCCTATGCTATGTTGTCCACTCCATGTCTAAATGACGTGTACTTTGGTAACAAATTCTCTATCTATTGCATCCCAGTTAGTCTTATTCTTTCTTTTCTTTGTACAGTAATGCCAATTTTCTACAACATTGGTAGCCATTTGAACCCCCGTGTTATCCAAGAAATCCAAACATAATTAATAATCCAAGTAATTGTTGACTTTCTTAGATTCTTCAAATTTTTTTCAAGCTCTTCCTGTAAATCTTTGGTTGTCTTCTTGTAGCCCACCTCATTCCTATTCACATAGGTCCTCTACAATGATTGAATGTTGTACATTTTGTACAAATCCACCAATATTAACCTACCTTCAAATAAGTATTCATGTAGGGGCCAATCCGGGTTTGGAGCCATTTTGGCCTTCTTCTTCCTTGATGATGAGGAGGGCTTAAATGAATTTGAGTCCATTGTTGAGTCCGTAGGTGGGTTCAAATCCTCGTCAAGCCTATTCAAGTCTTCATGCATTGGACGCTTTCCAAACAATTTAGTCCCTTCCAATTATTGCCATGTTCAAAATGAATTATTTTTACACAATTGCCCTCTAATCCCAATAAATGTTTGATGAAAAAAAGGCAAAAATCCGGATATATTATGAGGGATAAGCCCAAAATTCCCTCAATTTCCTTTATTAGGCGATTGAGCAAGCTAATGTGGGAGGCATTTGGAGTGGACTTGGCAAGGTAGAATGAAAGAGGGAGAGGCTTAAATAGCATGTCCCCACTCAGTCATTAGCATGTGCCCCTTCTATGCATTCCCGCCCATCCAAACAACGTTCCTGCTTATTTTAATAACGTCCCGGCATGTACCCACTGATTTCCCGCACATTCTAGTCAATCCACGCCCATGCAACCTTAAGTCCCCGCACAAACCCCAAACGTGCCCGCTTTGTGTGATAACGTCCGTACCCAACTAATTCAGACCCTAATTTTTTTTCTTGTTTTTTAGCCATTATTTTTTCAAATGTCCAACCTTGGGTCTTTTATTGTTTTTTTTGGAACCAAATGAGAGATCCATTGCATTAAAAAAAAATAACATACAAACTAGCAAGGCGATAGGCGTAAACCCTTAGACCCTAAAATCCTAAATCCAACCTTTGGATTTGGCTATTTTGTATTGCAATTATTTTAATCCCTACATGACCAAGGCCCATTTCAAGCTTCTTTTAATTTCTTCTAAATTGAAAAAAATACCAACATTTTTATAAGTTCAATCATTTTTTTTGAAATTGTAACCGTACTAATTCAAACTAGACATGTCAAAGAACACGTAGGAAAAAAACACCCAATGTTATTTAACTCCTAAATGTTTTTGCACCAAATTCTAGTTTTGACAATACTTTGAAGTTAAATAAGATCTAACTAAGTTTCTATTTTTTAGTAGTTTATATTATTGACAAATTATTTTTGAAGTTTAGTTTGAGCATCAAAAATCCAATTTTGGAAATGAATGATATTAATTATTCTATTTAAGATGTTGTGCAAGAATACCCATTGCAATCTTGACTTTCCATAGTATTGAGGGCTGTAGAAATGAGCCTCAAATACACTAGATCTTGAAGAAAAAATCATACTAAAAGTTCATTTAAATTTTTTGTAGAACAAATTTTGAAAAGCCATAAATTGATTGGGATTATGCATGTCAAGCCCCTTATCCTCATATTTTTTTAGTGACTAATTTTTTAGATTTAACATGCAAAAAGAGAGCAAAAAGATTTTCATAGTTTGAACATCCTCATGATCAAACATTATAATCTTTCAATCCTTAAATGATATTGTTGTGTTTTCTTTTCCTATGTGATCTCTAACATGTCTAGTTCAAATTTGTATGGTTATAATTTTAAAAAATTGATTCAACTTATCAAAATGTTGGCATTTTCTTCGATTTAGAGCAAATTCCTAGAAACTCAAAAAAGGCCTTAGGCCTTTAGGGGCTAAGGATCAACAAAGTATAATGTTTCATCTTGAGGGTGTTATAAATTAAAACTATTAAAATCTTTCGGCTCTATTTCTGATTTTTTGCATGTCAAATCTAAAAACATGGCCACTGAAACAATATGTGTATAAACAACATGACGTGCCTAATCCAAAATCCACAATCAATTTATGGCTTCAAGGTCATATTCATAATTCATTATATTGAGACTTTTTGCAATCTCATTTTTATCCTCAACTTGAGGATAAACCACTTTATTTCTTTTACTAGTATTTTTTTTTAAATAGGTAACAACACCAATTTTTACAATTTCATTATAGAATCACTAGTTTAGTATTATTTATTTCTGGTTTCAATTACTATTTTTTTAAATGAATTTTCCAATGACTAGCATTTTGTCTCAAAATCTGCAAAAAGTCTCAATAAAACGAATATGGCCTTCTTCTTGAAATTTACTCTACACTTTCAAATGTGATTTTTTCAACAAGATGCAATGTATCTGAGGCTCAATTCCAACTTCCAAGATCCCTAAACACTACGGAAAATCAACATTGCAATGGATACCCTTGCCAGAATTGACGAATTTGAACGTCTCTGGGCAAATTACGTCCAAAAATTGGACATCTGGACATTCGGACACAGAGTCCCCAGGCAATGCAGTGGATGTAGTGATCACCCCGTCCTTTGGACGGTAGCAATTGGACCGGGCGGACAAACCGATAGGTTGACGGGAGGATGGACGGATGGGCCGATGAGAGCGGGCGGACAGGCGGTTTAGGTCAGATAGGATTTTAGGCAGGGCCTTCTATCTTTTTGTTTAACTAATGTCAAAGTTGTCATAAAATATTACAGTGGATTATTGGTGTTCTAGATTTCAACATTCCCTAACATATTGGATAAAAATTATCATATTAGCACATATCACATGTCTACAATTTGGTTTTCATTCACAATTTGAAAAGTTCATCCAATTACTTTCGGATAATAGGTATTTCAAAAAACAAAACCCTGATGGTGTGCTCAACATTAGGGAGCAAATTGTACTACAACAAAAAGATCAAACAATCATTTGCCATGACATGCTATATTTATCACAAGCAACTAACACCCAAGTCTACATCTTTTCAATCCTTATTTCCTAAGGCTGGTAATCACTATTTCCTTTTACTTTAGCCCCGCTACTATAATCTGTTGTATTCCATCCAAAATCATCGTCGCTGGATGAATTTTGCATACTATCTGATGAAGATTGTACACTGTTCCCTCCTTCTTGTACTTGTTTCAATGCGCTTGATCTCATTGGTTTATCCTTCCTGTGGTCCCTTTTGGCTTTTAGTATAGATTTTTAAGTGCCTCTTTTGAGGTTGTGGATTGGTTTTACCTTTCGCTTGGTTAGACGCAGACATGCATCAAAGGGGGTTCTATCTAGATTTTGTTTTTACGATGGGGAGATTGTAAAAGGTTCCATTACTCTTTTCCTCTTCGCTTTTTTGGACTCCTTCACCGTGGGTGGTCTTCCTTTCAACGCTTCTTGAATGCTTATCTTTTCTACAGACAAAGCTTCTAATGTAGGGTTTAACAATTTGAACAAAGAACGCATTGGATGGCTAGAAAGTCCACTAAACATAGACTTTAATGTTTCCATATCACTGTTGCCTGATGAAACGGATGGATTTGGATTGGCATGAGTGCGCAATTCTTTTAAACTGCTCAAATATTGTTATTTAAATCGTGAGTCTCCGGGACCATTCAAAGTTGTACTACCGCTTGTATATAGTGCATGTCGAAGACCGCTATGTGGTGGTAATTGGGGATCTCGCACGAGCTGCTTCATGTCTTCGGCATTGTGGATTGGCATTGGGCACATTGACTCTAATACACGTGAATCTTGGCTTCCCTCTACTCGAGGTGGTTGGGCATTTTGAATGCCTGGAAGCTCAATATTTTTACTTGCCAATGCTCTTGTTAATTCAACACTTTGGTTGCCCACATTTGTATGGGACTTCATCCCACACTCTCTCATCATGTCATTGTGTTGGTCATTTTCTTCGCTTGTGCCATTGTCATGGATGGACACTTGGGAATTGAAATCACTTCATCCGTTTGGGGAGTTTCATCATCTACAAACGTTGCCTCATTTTTCTATGTTACCTCCACATGAGTATCATCCCTATCCGCTATAATGTTTTCACTATGCAACAACCCGGTTCCATCTAAGTATTTAGCTATCGAAGGTCCACCTTCATCATACTCACAATCATCCTCATCTAGTGAAAAGTTGTAAGGGTCTTCACGATCATCTTTGATGCCTCCATCGTAACGCGGTGGGCTTTGAAGCGGTTCATCATTGGAATTTTGTATGTCGTGGTCATCTTCGTCGTCTATGAGGGAATCAACTTCTTCATCGTCTTCACCACCCTCATCTTCCGATGAAAACAAGGCCAAATCCTCTGACTCGAGGTTCTCATCATACCACTTCTTCTCGTCAGTTTGCTTCGATCCAATGAGAACTTTGGAATTGGTGTACACATATATCAAATCTTGTGCTCTTTGTGGCTTCAACTTGTTCTGATATTTGTTGTGAACAATAGAGTAGCTACTCCAATTTCGTTCACATGAAGACGATGATACCAGTTGGGCCAAAATCCTCTTAGCAATTGGAGCAATGAGCTTCCCGCATGCGCCCTCAAAATCCCACCAAGCATGCACCGACAATTGTTGTTCATCCGGATCCAACATACTGTGGAATGGTGATTCCCTATGTCGGAAGATTACAAATTCCTTCACGACCTTTGCGTACTCTCTTGGTGTACATATTTGCATTAGAACTCGCTTGCATGCGGCCATGGCATCGGTATCGTCGTCTAGTTCTTTATCTTCAAAAAGATAGGGACTCAAAAGTGCTTCTACATAATATAAATCTGTCTTCACCATATCACGTCGTTCGTAGAACGACTTCACCAACGGGATGGCTTTGTCCAAAGCCAAACAAAAAAGCTCTTTGTCTCAACTGAGGATGTACTTCTCTGATTTCCTCATAATATATAACACCTTGTCCATGCATGGTGTCTTTACATCCAAATCACGAAGAGCATTGACAATTGAAGCTGTCACATCTTCAAAATTCTGACAACAACGCCAGAAATGCCCACTTAGAATTGTCCTCTTCACCCGTTGGGATTCTAAACGAGTTTTTTATTTTTGCGAGTGCTTTCTTGCATATTCTTTCCATTGCGGGTCTGTCACAATTTGTTGCAACTGCGCTTTCACCTTAAGCACATGTGCAACCATGTTGTAATTAGAGGCAAATCTTGTTTCGACTGCCAACAACAAGTTGTACTGCATTGAATATTTCCAAAGTGTCGCAAGCGGCATGTGCCTCTTTTTGAAGAATTTGATTGTTTTTTTAAGATTCTTTCACGACATTATCAATCCATTGTTTGTTCAATCTATTGATCTTTTAGCAACAAATTTAAGGCATGCACCACACAACCTTGGAAAAAAATGTAGGGATAAGTAGTAGATACCAAATTTTATGCTATTGGATTTACAATTGCATTATTTATACTCATTTGCATTACATTTACAGGGCCCACTTACTCTATGAACTTCTCTAATACAGAGGCCAAATATGAAGCATCCTTAGCTTTTCTTGTTGTATCCACCGACCTTAAGAATTGCTCACCCGTGGTTGACACAAGCATGGTATTTACCAATGGCCAATTTGAAATCAAGGTCCACCCATCAATAAATAATGTGGCTCCGAACTTCCTAATACTAGTTTCTGTCCGTTTACGGAGATTGACCTCAAGGTCTATCTTCACTTGGTCAAGCAATTTATGGCGTAGGTTGTGGTATGATGGTGGGATATAGGGTCGGTGAAACTCCGCCGTTTGCGTCACTACTTCTTTGAATGCTGAATTTTGAGCTACAGCAAATGGTATGTTTGCTACATAAAAAAAATTGGCTCACACTACATTCAGATTTGCTTCCTTCTAATCTTTTGTATTTGGATGGATTACAATAGGGAACTCCAAGAAGGTTCTCTAATCCACAACTTTCTTCAAAACAACTTTAGAATATACCATTTGGACAAGAAAGATACTAAAATTGTTGTTTTTGTATCTTTTCCTCTCCAAATACAAAAGCCTCCATACCTCATAGCATGTACACATGAATGCTGTGTAACCGCGTTGTTGGCATATGCAAGATTAACCTTCTAGTGTTTGACATGTTTTAGGTGACGACTCAATGAAAATAACTTGTTGATGTATCTCCAATCCACATACTTCACAGCCGTCTTGTAGCTCCAACATTCTGTTTCAGTTCTCCACCCTTTAAAAGCCGTAACTTGGGATGGAGCAATATAGACACATGCTTCTTGTGTATTTGGCTAGACCATTTTTGACCCTTGTCTTTAATTGCCTTTTTTCTTGTGTAGTGAGAGGTTTTGATAAGGTAGGAGGTGATAGTGGGGTATTGTTCTCCATAGTTATCACTTCGTACGTCTAATGGTACTCTATATACTATATAAAATATTTGATGCCCAAAACCTTACTCTACCACTACAAAACTATTAATCAATTGTGTCTAACATTTACAAAGATCCAATTATAAGCCTTAGTGATGTAAATGGAGAAGGTTGAAATATGTTGGCATAAACCGTGGTCTTGGAAACACCAAAAAGAAGCATGGAATAAATCAGGTGAAAAACATCCCCTTCATCTTCCACAGCCCTGCCTCACGCACATGCAGTCAACCATTTCAAGGTGGATGTCAGTCTTTATACGTAAAATAGGAGTGGTGACTGCATTTGTGACCGCATTTGTATATGAGGTCACCTAAGGATGAGTGCGAGTGCAAGGAGAAAGGCGACCATGGGTCCGTCCACTCCAACATCGATCGCGTATCTAAATAGTTCCATCTTGGGCAGTGGAGGTGGAGGTGACCACAGGTCCTAGACCTCCATGGACGACTGTAGGTTCGAGGCTCATATGCAGCATGTGTAGATGGAGGCGATCATGGGTCCTAGAATCTAAATGGTGCTCGTGGGTCTATGCTATTCTAAACCCCCAAATGGTTGTGGCACCAAATTTAGGTGTCACCAATACTTTGAAGTTAAAAAAAACCTAACCTAGTTATTATTTTTAATATTATATATTTTTGAAAAATTCTTTGAAGAGTCTAGTTTTAGGATCCAAAATCAGTTTTTGAAAATGATTGATTATAATTTTCCTATTCAGGATTTTGAACAAGGGTGTCCATTGCAATCTTCACTTTCCATAGTGTTTAGGATTTTTGGAAATGAGCCTCAAATACACTAGATCTTGGAGAAAAAATCACATTAGAAATTCATCTAAAAAAATTGTATAGTAGATTTTGAAAAGCCATAAATTGATTGGAATTATGCAAGTTAGGCCCTTCATCCTCATGTTTTGTTGGTGACTAATTTTTTAGATTTGAACATGTGAAACTGCGGAGTGAAAGAATTCAAATCACTTTTGTGGTTTTAACACCCTCATGGTCAAACATTATAATCTTTTAATCTACAAGTGATATTGTTGTATTTTCTTTTTCTATGTAATCGGTAACATGTGTAGTTTGAATTTGTATGGTTGCAATTAAAAAAAAATGATAAAACTTATCAAAATGTTGGCTTTTTGTTCAATTTAGAGCAAATTCCTAGAAGCTCAAAAAAGGCTTTGGGCATTTAGGGGTTAATATTAAAAGAAATATTAAGTTCCGATTGCCATTTCTATGGCAAAGAAACAAAAACTTTAAATTTTATTTTTTAACATATCTAACTCGGTGTTTGGTCCTTTAGGGGTTAAGGACCGTGGTTGATTTGGGAGGTGGGCAATCCTTTGTATGGCCAATTGGGAGCAATTTCAAAACTTTTGAATGCAAGTGCCTATTGAAGATCTAACCGTATGGATGGAAGTGTTGCGCATGATGTGGGATTTAGTATTGAAATTTTTGGTGAAGGTGCGTTGTAAAGCAGGAATTTTTAGCAAATCTTGGTGTAATTTCAGCCCCTGTTGTCTTGGTTTTTTCAACCCTCTGGCCACATGCCACCTCAGATTGGCCTAGTTATTGTCCTAAACTCTTCACTTCCCAATTCCCCAAACCCGTCCCCTTTGCCACGTCATCAAATTCATTGACATGCTCTCTCTGCAAACCAAAAAGGACCCAAATCGACCACAGAATGGTCGACTGGTCGTTAATGGGTTAATGTCTTCAAGAGGAGCATTCATGCTGTCATGCACTAGTAATAAAATTCCTTCATTGGGAACAAAATACATCCACAATGCTAAATTGGCAGTGCTAGTACAATATTTGATTGAAATGGGAGATTTAATACATAGAAACACATATTTTGCATCCACAATATTTGGAATTTAGAGAAAATTTTTACTTTATATAAAAATTTGTTTACATAAATTTGAAGTGCTATTCAGAAATGGGAGGCATCCACTATAGCCAACGTTTATATTCCTACTAAAAAAGATATTATTCTATCTAACTGTCCTACTACAAGATAGGGTTTTGGAAAACTATTTCAAGGGGCTTCATCAACTATGGTAGAGCCGTAAGCAAAGCCACCACCTCGGCACATGTCAGTCTAGGCTCTACATGAGTCTTAATGAGTTGACGTAACTCCATTGCAAAAAACTTTGTCAACTTGATAGTTGATATCTGTGAATAACTCCCCATTGTATTCATCCATATGCCCAATTTTCATATACTAGATCAATTTCCCAATAGAAAACAAGTCAGATTTCACTGTATACTTGTGGATCGCTTGCATCCTTTCAAGGCTCGTTTTTTAACCTAATGGCCCAAATACATAGAACAACTCCAAAGCCACCCACCATTTGCTGATTTGCCTGCCAACATGATTTCCCTCTCTACTGCAGTTTGGTATGCATAATGCAAGGTAGCTTCGTCTTGAATACAACTAACAATTCCCCAATCAAAAATCCTAATGTCGATAATCTCGTCCAAGTATTTGGGATAATGGAGCAATATGTTAACGGGGGACAAGTCATTGTGTAGAATTCCTACATTGTACACAAGACTTGTCACATAAAGTAGGGCCCATGCCAGCTTCGCCTTGTGCCTTCGGAAGAGGCTAATTTCTTTTACTTGGTCATCTTGAAGTTCCTTCACCAACTTGATTTTGTGCCATTTGGCACGTGGCACCACCTTGTCATTTAAAATAATAAGTTCTCTCAAATTACCACCATTCCACTACAATGTATACGCCTCCATTGTAATGTCATGAACAACCACGAATTTTATAATGGCTGGATGATTTAATGGACACACTAAGGCCTCAGCGGATCGATCTACCCTCGCATCACGCTTGCTTTTTTGCCTTTGACACCTTCTTTGTAAAAAGTACATGTCTAGGGATTGTCTCCATCCCTTCAATGTGTACCTTCTGCACTTTCCCATATCCACCTTGTGGTTAAATCCACTACGGTGAACCACCCTCGTTGAAGAATAGATCCACATGATATACAGCTTACTATTTTATGAAAGTAAAGCCTTCAATACATCCGTCTGCCACCCCATATTCCTAGACTCAATTTTTGATAGTCTTTTGGTAGCTTGTTGCTACCATGCCATTTTATTGCAAAAATCCTTGGCCTCTTTACTTTTGGAAAATCTAGGAACTATAGGTCGGTGCTCCTCCATCAATTTCTTGAAATTGAATATGATTTCTTTTAAAACGTTGGCAATCCATTTCAACTGGTTGTTAAAGTACGTTTTGTCCACGTTAGCATATTTCAAAAATTCTTTGCACTTCTTCATTACAAACCATTAGGAAAAATTTCAGCCCTCCAGAAGGCCGCTAAGGAATTGATTTACGGGACCCCTTTGGTGCAATTTCAGAATGAATAATAATAAATTTTTTTTTTTTAATTTAAAAAAAAAATATATATATATTAAAAAAATATTAAAAAAATATAAATCTGACGTGGCAGTACTAGTGCCACGTCAACAACCAATTTTTAAATATTAAAAAATAATTTTTTATTTGGTTTTTTTTTCGTAATTGCACCAGACGAGTGCCAAACTCGCAGCTTTCTGGAGGGCTGAAATTTTTCCTAATGCTCATCCAAATAATTCTTCAACTTCTCGATGCCTGCTTCTCGATACCTGCCTCTTTATGCCTCAAACACTTAGACTCTTAAAATGGTACATCTTTGTCTTCATACTATTGCAAGCAAACCTGCTGTGCAAATATTGAATTTCTTGGATTGACATTTTTGTTCCAAGAATCTAAGACAATACTATAAGTGTAGGTTAGTTTTGCAAATAACTTGGAAAAATTTGGATTGTGTAAGAAATTAAAAAAATTCCTATAATTATTTTTGAAGCTTTTAAAGAATGCCCTTAGTGCTATTTTCAAATATCCAAAAATTATTCTTGGAAAAATGTAGAAAAGAGAACATATTCATACATAAATAGGAAAAATCAGTCTAACATTAGGAGTGTCTAAAATTTTCTTATAAAAGTGCCACCTATTGAAAGAATATTTCTTCATTCTTCCTATAAGAACTAATACACCCACTTCTTTGCAGTCCCCTTTTTTAAATTTTTTTTAGGTCAATGCGTTGCATATTTCATTCATAAGGATATAAAAATACCCAACTTCTTTCATTAATTAATTTTTTCACTTATGAAGGTTGAGTATTTTTTTTAAAAGAAAAGAAATGTTGATTTGGTTTGGGATGAAAGAATGTGTCTTCATAAAACTAGAAGAACCAATATACCTACTTCTTTGCATTTCCCATTTTCTTGATTATCCATTTTTTTAATTGTTCATTCTTTTAATTATCCTAAATCTATTAGGAAAATCTAATTTCCCAATTATGTACAAAAATTTTAGAAGTATATAAATACTTATAAGAATCACTATACATGACTTAAGTTCATGTTGAATCCTCATGCAAATGCATCGGAAGAACATAAATCCCAATGTATTAAGCCTCAATCCCACCGACGTGTTATAAGCCGCCAAAGTATGCTTGTAATATTTCTACTACTTTAGGAATTGGCGTGCAGCACAGAGGTTGTAACATTCATGTCACTATCACTATCAAAGACCAAGAGGATGTAATCCCAAGAGGACTTGATCCATTGTGAAATGGTCAAACGTTATCTTTGAGCCTTCCAATATCTTTCAAAAAATATAACAAGAAATGGAGATTATTGTGAAAGATTTTCAATTGGTCATTATGTTTTTTACACCCACAACGACCACAACAGAAACCATGAAGTCAAATTTGCCCAAGAATCCAAATTTTTTCCTTTATTGAATATCATACCCAACTAGCAAGTTCATTACATCAATACCAAATATTTATTTAAAGTAGGAAATCGAGGTTCATCAAGACTAAAATGTAATTAATGCTATTTTGACAACCATTCAAAATTGAACAAGGTATAGGCTTTTGACTAGATTCAGATACTTTATTTAATGGTTTTATAGAGAATAACAGGTTACTTGCAATTTCCAAATATTAGGCAAGACAAGGGGTGAATTTCAGAAAAATAATCAATATGATTTTTTTCACATATTGTAAATATTTGGCTTTGACTTTTGTTTGTAAATTTTGCATGTATTTTTGGTGTATTTTGTTATATTTGGGCAGGTTATATGTTTTGTATGTATTCTAATTGGAGTTCTTGTGTGTTAATTTCCAATTTGGAAGTCATTTTGGTGATGTTATGGTTGTTGTCAAGTCAGTTCTAAGTTGGATAGGTTTGGATCAAGTAAGGTAATGACTTGGCTGTATCCAAATTGGAGTCGGTGTCAAATCGGAGTTAAAGTTGGAGGTTTCCAAGCTGGTAGGTTGCTGATAGATGAAGAATGAATGTTTTTGCCTTAGATTGGAGTTTTGGATTGTGAGCCGAGTTAGTTTAAGAGGGCAGTTCCAAGTCGGTAGTTACTGTGCAGCTAGGTTGTCTTTCCCAAATTGGTAACCGTTGGGTTGTGGATGCCTATTTGGTTTTCTTCTCTTTGTAGGGACCCTGTTAATTTTGAGTGTGCAGTATGTATCCCAACTAGTTGGTTGTATACTTGTGTTTTTGTGTCTTTGTGTGTTTCTATTTGGTGTGTATGTGCGTGAAATGAAGAGTCTAGTTGTGAGAACCATGAGTGCACCTGCAGTATCACGAAGGTGATCCAAATAGTTGAGTCTGATTGAATGTGTGTGTCCAAGTCGAGCTGGTGAGTAATTTGGAGATTTGAAGTTTCACGAAGGTGAGCCAAATCGGAGAGTTTGAAGTGATGTCTAATTGTGTGAGAGTGTGGATGTTAACTGTGATGTATGTGTCCAAGTTGAAAAGTTAATTGTGAATGCAGTGGTGCTGAGGATATAAAGGAAATATTTGTACCAAGTTTGAAATTGGAATGGAGTGAATTATATTATTAAATTTAAGATTCCAAATTGGTAGCTGAAAAAAGGAGATGATACAGTTAAGATCAATGAAGTTGCGGAATTAGTTGAAATTACAAATGGAAAATACAATCTATGTTGAGAATGCAGAACCAGTGTAGAGAATTTAAGGAACTGTAGAGTGAACAAATCGTGAAATTCTATAGTAAATTGTAATTGTAATGGGTCTGTAATAAATTGTAATTTGTCACAAAGTCGGATAAAACAATGCATCTTTAAGGCAATTGGGCATTGTTAATAATTGTATAAGCTTGGCTGAATGTGGAAATTTGAGTGAATGTTGATTATGGAATTTATTGAGTGATTGGTTGTGTGTCATGTGGAATTCTGCATAGCCAAATTGGAATTTCGTGTGTCGTTGAAATGTTGTGGATGATTTACCCAAGTAGGTTCATGAATGTAATCATGTTATTATTTTGGTCTGTGAACATTCATAAAAAGATAAATTATCCAAAGTCAAAAATGAAGCAGAAGTAAGAATGGAGAATTTTGAGAGTAAAAAGGCTGAGTCCAAATCGGCTGGTAAGAAGTGTCAATGGTGTAATAATAAAAATTTAGTTAAGCCTAGTTGTGAGATTAGACAAATGGAGAAGATCAAATTGGAAAATGAAGATTTTGTTGTACCCAGATAGGGGAACAAGTAGTGTTGACAAGTGACAAGCCAAGTTGGAGATGACGGTCCTTCTTTGCCAAAGTGCTGTGGTGATTCCAAATTGAAGAAAAGGCTAGGCTGGCGACAAAAGTGAAGATAAAAGAATAAAGACAAATTGAAGAAGGTTGAAGATTTAAGTTGAAGACCAATTTGGGAGATCACTTATCTTGTGGTTATTAAGAGGGGAGTGAAAATGAATTAGTTATTAGACAAATAATGTGAGAATTTAATGTTATACAAGTTGGAAGTGTATTTCTTTCTTGATGTTTTACTTCTTAGTTGTTATTTTTGGTCGTTGTAGAAGCATACCTATTCAAAAAGCCTCCCTAGAACAAACTTTACTACATGCTTGGGTTTTATTTATTTAGCTCCTAAGTTTAACTACACATATTTATTGACAAATTTGCTAGTAACGTACATTAGATGTATAAAATTATGATATATTTTGCTATGGGAACAATAATTATTGTAGTTATTTTTTTCTCCAATAATTGTACATAGGAAAATGAACTTATTGTGATTTCCTAATGTTAAATGTGGAAATAAAATTATATCAATTATAATATATATTATAATGATATGTAATTTTTTTTCATAAATGATTAAATGAAGGACACAATGGTAAATATAATTTTGTCAACAGACCCTAAAATACATTGAAAACACACCATAGGATGTAATTTGGATTCTATGACATGGATATTTTATTTTGTTTTATTTATAAACAAATGGGAAGACCCAATGCATGAACTTCTAAATGCCCTTGGCACTAAATCACTAGGTCTAGGCATTACTTTCAAGTTAAGTAAGCCCTAACTAAGTTTCTATTTGTAGTAGTTTTTATTTTTGACAAATCATTTTTGAAGTCTAGTTTTAGCATCAGAAATCTAATTTTGAAAATCAATAATTATAATTTTTCTATTCAAGATTTTATACAAGGATCTTTTTTAGGAGGGGAGGTCATATTTTTTTTTTTTTGGGGGGGGACGTCTAGCGGATCCATAGGTGCTGACCCTGGGACGTCATTTGACACACCAGATTTTTCTGTTCTCCCGTCCAGTGGACGGTCGAGTGATCAGACTGTCGGGCGGAAAAGGGGTCAAGCAAACAGAGGGTTGAAGGTCGAAATGCAAATTCTTTTTTAAGAAACATACTAATCTAAAACAAAAGAAATACGCCCCCCCCTAAAAAAAGTTGAGGTGTCCCAAAAAAATATTTTTCATATAATAATAATAATATTAAGAAAATTCTTCAACTTGCATGTACTAAATGACAACAATGACAATCATACATCCAAAATTTTATAATAATAAATCTACATGACTTGCCACAAAAGAATAGTCCTCAGTTAAAATTTACATTCTTTTAATTAACCCCTAAAAGATCAAGTTTGTTTTTGTATGAAATATCACTCCAAATGATGTTATTTATTGCAAAGAGAAATAAATTTCACAAATATTTATTTTTTGCAAATATAACATTTAGATCATCCACTAAAGTACTAGAACTGTAGAAGAGTATATAGAAAAAACTATTGAAACTTAAACTAAATAGTTTGCAAGATATTCACATTTTGAGTGAAAAAAACAAATTTTGATGCTTGCTATACCACGTCTCCACAAGAATTTTACAATTTTATATGCTAGAAGTACAAACTCTCTAAGCTTGGGTCCAAAATCCCCATGTTTCAGCCCAAACTTCCCATGTTTTGGACCCAAGTTCTCCAGATTTGGGTCCAAAGTCCAAACTTCCCATGTTTCAACCCCAAACTCTCCATGTTTCGGCCCCAAACTCTCCAGATTTGTCTCAAACTTCCCATGTTTTGGCCCCAAGCTCTCTAGGTTTGGCCCAAACTTCCCATGTTTCGGCCCCAAAGTCTCTAGGTTTAGGTCCAAACTTCCTATGTTTTGGCCCCAAGCTCTCTAGGTTTGGGCCCAAACTTCTCATGATTTGACTCCAAACTTTCCAAATTTGGATACAAACTTCCCATGTTTTAGCCCCAAGCTCTCTAGATTTGGGCCCAAACTTCCTATGTTTCGGCCCCAAAGTCTCTAGGTTTGGGCCCAAACCTCCCATATTTCAAACCCAAAGTCTCCAGAATTGAGCCCAAACTTCCCATGTTTCGGCCCCAAAGTTTTAAGGTTTCGGCCCAAACTTCCCATGTTCATGTCCCAAAGTCTCAAGGTTTGGACCCAAACTTCTCATGTTTCGGCTCCAAAATTTCTATGCTTAAGCCCTGAGCTCTCTAAGTTTGGGCCCAAACTTCACATGTTTCGGCCCCAAGCTTTCTAGGTTTGGGCCCAAACTTCCCATGATTGAGCCCTCAAGTCTCTAGGTTTGGGGCCAAACTTCCCATATTTTGACCCAAAGCTCTCCAGGTTTGAACCCAAACTTCCCATGTTTTGGCCCCAAGCTCTCCAGGTTTGGGTCCAAACTTCCCATGTTTCAACCCCAAGGTCTCCAAGTTGGGGCCCAAACTTCCCATGTTTTGGCCCCAAGCTCTTTAGGTTTGGGCCCAAACTTTCCGTGTTTCAGCTCCAAACTCTCTAAATACAGGTCCAAACTTCCCATATTTCATCCCCAAAGTCTCCAGGTTTGGACCCAAACTTCCCATGTTTCGGCCCCAAGCTCTTCCTATTTGAGCCCAAACTTCTATATTTTGGCCCTAAGTCTCCAGTTTAGAACCCAAACCTCCCATATTTCGGCCCCAAGCTCTCTAGTATTGGGCCCAAACTTCCCATGCTTTGGCTCCAAACTTTCTAAGTTTGGGTCCAAACTTCCCATGTTTTAACCCCAAAGTCTCCAGGTTGAAGCCCAAATTTCCCATATTTTGACCCAAAGTCTCTAGGTTGGGGCCCAAACTTCCTATGTTTCGGCCCTAAAATCTTGAGGTTTGGTCCCAAATTTCTCATGTTTCAGCTCCAAACTTCCCATGTTTTGGTTCCAAACTCTCTAAATTTGGGTCCAAAATTCCCATATTTTGTCCTCAAAGTCTCAATGTTTGGGGGCAAATGCACACTACGCTGGACCAATATGAACTGTCATAGTCAGGGTTGTCTTCCCTGACATTGCGACATGCAACGTCCCCAATGTCATGCAACGTCCAATAGTAGCTCTGAGACGTCACAAAAAGTCAAACTGCCCATTGACTATTTCAAAAAAATAATTCTAGTACTTAGACACCTGGCTGCCATGTGGCGGCCTTGTGGCACATTCCTAGGATGCATGCGGGTCTGATTTGGAGGTATGACTGCAGGTGGGGGCGACCTGAGGTCAGGGCAACCGCAAAAGGAGCAACCGCGGGTGCAAGACCGTGGTAAGGGGCAACTGTACTTCTATGAACAGGAAAGGCAATCGTGGCTTTACCCAAAGTCGCTCTTGCTAGAGCCGTAGTCGCCAATTTTGCAGGCGCGGTCCCCCAGTCACAAGCGTGGTCGCCCCACCCGCAGCCGCAGTTGCCCCACCTTCAGGCGCAGTCGCCAACCTGCAGGTGCGGTCGCCTTTCCTGCACGCGCGATCGTCCTAAATATTCTCCATCTATGCTCGCCCCACAATATATGTGGTCGCCACTGCGGTTTTGCTTACTTACATTCTTCTTTGAGGCTTGATGTCTTGTATCCTTTGGTGAATACATGCACAAACATTGGGTTTATTTTTCATTACTTCATCACTATCTTTTGGTTTAGGGTCATGGCCGCTAGAGGGACCAATGATGGCTCACTTCCTCCCGCTCAGACTACACGCACTGCAGGTATAGCGCGAAAGTCATTTATAGACAAGACATGAAAGCGAAGGGGCACTACTCACAAAAAGAGATTGCATGTGCTCAATAGCGAACAGCACATCGCTTTTAAAGGGTGGAAGGACAAGCCAAAGCCATGGAGCATGTTGACCTACAAAGATTTTGTTGAATGGTGCCACATTAGCAAGATGTTTCCAACATGGTGTCATTACTACAACTGCCACACCAACAAGGCAAACTTGAAGTTCAGTGAAAATCCAGATTTCACTCAAAGGTGTGTAGAATTGTGGCAAGTTTTCTACAAAATCCCTTGTGTGAACATGAATGAGGTAGGTCTCTTCATTGCTAAAGGAGCGTACGTTGAAGTGGCCATACAGAAGGAGGTCAACTGGAGCACAATCAAGGAAAATCCGTACATGGCACGTCCAACAAAAGGCTCAATACCAAAAGGTGTTTTGACTTTTTCAGAGGGGGGGCTAGGAATTATTTGAAGTGCTCCAAAAAATAGAGAAATCGTTGAAGGCGACATAGAAGAATCTAAAGAAGATCCAGATTTTGGTGGTACTTGGGGCCCATATGGAGGGAGAGGAAAGGAACAACCTACTGAAGTATTGATTCCAAATGACGAGGGAGGTTCAACGTCACAAGGGTGGAGATCTATAAACCCTCCAAAAGTACGACGTTCAACTACGCGAATTGAACCGGCACCAACTTCAACGACACTTCAAGTTGTACCAATGTCAAGACATGACGCAAGCAACGTCTTTGACTTTGGTCCAAATGAAGACACGCCCATGGTAGCGCCTATTTGTGCGTTGCCCTCTCTCCAAGCCCATGTTGGGCCATCTAACAACACCATGACTTTGGAAAAGGCACAAGTACTCTTAAAGACCAAAGACAGTATGATTGCCTTGCTACATAGCAATTTGAGGAAGTTGCAAATGGAATGCAACCAGAAACAAGCTCTCATTTTGCAACAATCCACAGAGTTGCAACACCTTCGATAGAGAGTGCATGAAACTATCACTTTGTCGGATATGGACGACGCTTTCGTTGAAAATGATCCACATCATTTGGACAAGGTTGTAAAAGACCTCACCGATGATTTGGTGTACTTTTTCCCCCTCACCAAGCGCACCAAGCGTTCTCCATGTGTTCGAAGTGCACTTCTGACAACAATTTTGGGGGACGCTACTACTGCCACAATTGAGGACCATGGAACACAAGATTCACTCTTGTTTCCTTCAATCCACATTCTACACAGTTGCAAAAAGATGAAGACCTTCAAGCAAAAAACAAAATGCTTCGAGAGCGGCTAGGGCAATTGGTGGCCACATACTACCATTGGAAGGTTGCGTGCATTCTCTCTATAGATAGATCACAATATATTGCCAAGGAATTGAAAAAAGTTTCTAGAAACTTTATTGCAAAAGCTTCGAAGCAAAAATGCGGTCTTAAGTCATAGGTGTTGTTGGAAGACATGTTCCCTGCTAACATGCCCATGCTAGACATAGAAAGGAGAAATCTTATAGATTCGACAAAAAATGGTTGGGACCACAAAAACAGCAAGTCCAGCCATCTTGAAGTGAAGGCCTAAAAAATACTATGGCCAAATCCTGCGGCTTTTGTTTTGGACCTTACCAAATGCACTATATGTCAAGAGCAGTTTGGCCCTGAACTCCTGAAGGTGGTTGGGCACTTGGATCCTATGCACATATGTACCACCCTCAATGTCTAATCGTGCAATGTTTGAATAGACGACATTGCGTTCTATGTTCAGCACAATTCCATGATCATTTGTACGCCATATTCAACTTGATGACTTACATGCCACCTTCTTGGGAATACAACGGTGACACGACCGATGTTGCAACATTTTGGGGTCGAGATCTATTTTGGAGTTGGCGACAAGGACTACATGATTTGGAGAAGGGTCCTACTAGTTTGCAATTGAACTAGGAAACAAATCTGGAAGAAATTGCTAGAGTTGCACCAAGGCTCATGGGAACAGGGCAACAAATGGAAAGCAGGGGGGCATTCTTCTACCAATGCCTTGATGGATATTTCGATAAGCGCTTTGGAACCTTCAAATGGGTCCTCATCCACAAAAACACCGTTGGAATTTAGAAGGACAAAAGGTAGTTGATCAAGACAATACCACCAAAAAAAAATGGGTAATTAAAGAAATCACCAAGTCAAGTTTGACTATTAAACAAACTTTATTCTTTTATTTAATTGATGTATAAATTTTTGGTACACTTTAATAGTGTTTAATTATCCATTTTCTATTCATGTTTTTTTTTACAATGATGTTCATAGAAAAATCAAATGATCGTGACTTTCTAAAGGTAGAAGAGGAAATAACATTATATCAATTTGCAAACATATTAGAATAATCTATAATTTTTACCATACATGAAGGGTAGAATGAAAAATAATTTTTTATAATTTAAATCTAAAATCCATTTAAAAGTATACATAAATGGATGGAAAACACATCATACTATGTTAATTGGATTATAGCACAAGGAGCTTTTAACTCAAATCAATCTTCCAATTCTTTACATTTTTGATGTTTTTCAAATGCAGTGGGAACACAACTTCTTAAGCTTCAAATTCTTAGTTTCACCCAAATTCCAAAAATAGTTATTACAAAAATTACAATGAAGGTTGACTAAGGTAATTCCAAAAATAGTTATTACAAAAGTTACAATGAAGGTTGACTAAGGTAGAAACACCCAATAGCGTACATGTACCTAATCTTTGTTCCTAGATGGACATTAAAACGTCCGTAGACTTCCACTGAATGGTCTTTGACATGTCATAAAGTTTTCTACTCTCTTCACTCTGATTGGATAAGTGCTGAATTTGTCATAAGTCAGATTTAGTCCCACTTACAAGACGGTTCCAATGGTCTAGAGGACTGCAACTTTGAAAACTCATAGAAAATACATGCCAAGTCCAAAAAAATTATTTTTATTTTTAAAATTCATGATTTTCTCTCACTGACACAAAAAAAAAAAAATTTTGAAATGGTGCCTCCAAGTATGCTGAATTCCTTATTTTCACGGTTTTGGGTGCTTCCACCTTAAGGTGTACCCACTTTTTGGATGCCTGCACCTTAGAGGGTCCAATGTTCCTGACATGTTTTTATGTTCCTGCATTCATTAGTCTGGGAAACCTTCGTCACTTATATTTTTTTCTTATTTTCTGAAGTTTAATTATTTCAATTTAAATGCCAAAGCTATATGTACCCGTACCCTAAATGCCCTAACCCTAACCCAGAAAACTACAGCCACCACAGAACCCTGTCACCCCACCATAACACTGTATTCTACCCAAAAACACATCGGAACACTAACCCCATGCATAGCATGCCCTCTGCATACGCCACAGCCTAAACACCGTCACAGAAACACTACAAATTTTTTTACCGCAACCTAACAACAAGGTTAAAAAAACCACGAGATACAACATTGAACTCATTGAAGGCTGGGGTGAGTTGACCCCCTTGCTCGTCCTGCCAAAGTCCATCCAGGGGTGCATTTCTAAAAAAAAAAACTATTTTGTGCCGTGTAAAACCTATTCTCTTACAGTCCCCCTAGCTAATTTGGGGCCTCTGATTGCAAATATGAATTCAGAACTTGCAAAAAAATTCATGCATGGAAAATTAAAAAATTCAGGGTTTCCCGGGGGGACGAGCAAGGGGGTCAAGTTCACCCCGGCCGCATTGAAGGGGGCCCGCAGGGGGCAGCCGGGGTCAGAATATTGAATACCTGCACTGTGAGGGGTGAGAAATAGTGAAACCCAAATCGTCCACCCCCTTCAAATGTGGTATCGTCCACAGCCCTCAAATGGATGCTTTATGAGCCTTCTACCTGCCTTGGGTGGGATGAAAAACTTGACAGACTGCAGTGTAGCAGTACAGTGCTAATGTAAGACATCAGAGTCAACCACTGATAGACAGTATTACTTCAATGTTGAGAGGTTGAACTCATTTGCCTCTCTTCACGGAAAGACGTGCGATAGTAAGCTAGATTGATTTTGAGCTTGCAAGCGGGTGGTGCACGCATTCTTCAGTCCCTGTCCCCCTAGCGAAGTTACTACACAAACCACTATTCCATTGCAAGTTCCATTGCTCAAAATGCTAACCCCAGTGAAAATCTCCAGGGTTGCCAATCTCGTCCGTTTCAATTGAGTAAATTTACCTCCAATAGGCACTTCACACCTATTGCAGGACACGATGCAACACACCCTAAATGTACATCCTTTTACATTCACAAATCTTTCCCCTCGCCTACAAAATGGTCTCCTCTACCCTATTATGTACGATCAACTTCACTCCCGTCTCTATCTGCACATCATCAACCCACATGGGTCGCACTTCCGTAGATAACCACCTCGCCACAACGCATAGATTCAGCACCTGAAAACACATCAACGCATACCTTAGCGACCAGCACCACGCGAGAATACCATCTACATACGTTTGGCAAGCACCACTTCCGATCAACAACAACGCTCGACTCCACCCTTCTACCACCATCTTCACTTTAGCCCAAACCCCTCGACATCCAAGTGCAACCCTGATTCCACGCTTTCGCACAAACTTGACGATTCATCAAGCTGCCTGCATTGCAGGTAATCAAACAAAATACAAGCGAGAGGAGGTTTACAATCAACCTGTCCGCGCACACCATCGCTCCATTCCACAATGGGGTAAATCCGCTCCGACTGACCCCAATAGACATCGTCTCCGCCACGCGACCCATGGATCCTCCCAGATCTAAGTGGAACAAAAACCAGATGCTCTACTGTCCGAACCCAACTCCCCCGACGGCCGTGATCTTAAATTGCAGACCTCTATCCGAAACATGGTTCTCCACCTACTCACTGTTGCACAACACTGGTCGTCGGCTGAGGGCCCAGCACCGCTGCTGGACCACTGGGTACCACAGCTGGGCCTGTCATAGCCAGGGATGACGCTGCTTGAATCTGGCCCTGCCCCGAACCTCCCACATGCAATGAACCTCCACTGAATCCAGGCCTCCCGTTTCCTACGCTCTGTACATTCGTGCCGCTGCCACTCATACCACCAACGCTCCCAGAACCGCTCCCCGAGTTCGACATCATGCCCGGACGAAGCTGACCGACATCCCCAAAACCATTATACTGGACACCGCCACCGCCAACGGCTTTCGTCGGACCGGCAACACCACCGGGTCCAGGGCCGGGGCCGGGGCCGTGACCGGACACACCGCTCGGGGCTCGCTGGGACGAACCCGGCGCACCAGGGGACGCTGCCATCGGAGCAACGCCTCTGGCTTGCGCAGAACCTGGCGCCATCCGCACGCCATTCGCTTGCTCTTGGCCACCATCTGCCATGTCCCATCCCAAACACCCAAGGGCCGTCAGAAACCAAAGGACACCACAAATCCCAACACGACCTCCAACGCCCCACGAATCACATTCACACTCCAAAATGGCTACCCTCCAACAACTGCTCACCAAGAAAGCTCTTGCCATCGCCGCTTCTTCCACCCGCGCCGGAAATCGCGTTCCCCTGGGACTGCGAGTAGCCAGACGCATTTCCACCGCGAGGGCTGCCCGACTGCTGCTGACCCGACGACACAGACACAGACGATCCAAACTGTTGCAGAAATACAGGGCCCGCACCAGGTCCACCACCCCGCTGACCCACGCCATTCAAAGCAGGATTACTCCCGCTTCCGGACGGCTTCGCAGACTGAAGCGGCCTCACATTCAGAGCACCGCCCGCGGACTCCGAATAGCTGCTCCGCCCAACGCCAACGCCAACTCCACCGACGCTGTTCCCAGCGCCCATGGAAAGACCCGAACTGAAGGCCAAACTACCGTTCCCAGAGGGACCGACAAACTGCTGCTGAGGCTGCGATGCTTGCTGCTGGAGGTGCGCGTGCGCCGCCTGCTGCTGGTTTTGTTGGTTCATAGAAACCTGCTGCGCCTGACCTGACGGACTAGGCGGCGGCGGCTGCTGGTGACCACCCTGCTGTTGATGAGACGCTTGCTTGGGAGCTTGCAAATGGGGAGGGCCGCTTTGGGAGCCCTGTATGTGAGGAGACTGTTGCAACTGATGCTGTTGTTGCTGATGCTGCAAACACAACCACTACGCACTCAGTACAAACGCCACGCTCATGTCAACGACCAACGAATGTGCCAACGTAAATTGTACACGACCCAGCCCCGACGACGCCATCAAACAACTTTCTCTTCCGATCACATTTAACGCTCATTCTCTGAATCGGGCAACCAAAACAGACTCACGATGACCGCAAAGACACCACGTTGCCATAAAAACGAACGACAACAACAAAAATGCATGGAAATCCAAACAATCAGACGACGCGTCAAGCCCATACCGCCACGGCCTCATACCGCGACATCCAATACCCAAATTCACATCGCCACACAAGTCAAGCCCGCAACTGTTTAAACTAACACATCCAAAACCCACACCACTCGAAACACCAATCTAAACCACGTACATGTTGCTGAAACATCTGCTGCTGCATCATTTGCTGCTGCTGCCGCATCATCTGCTGATGTTGCTGAAACTGCTGTTGTTGCAGCAGCTGAGGAGGCGCCAATTGTCCATCCCACTGACCTGGCCCCTGCATCTGAACCTGGGGTTGCTGAGAGCTCTTGCTCGGCATATTCTGCGCCAGAGGACTCGGACCCAATATCGATGGAGCGTGACCACCCGACGAAGGCGACGAGGCCCGCTTTCCACCACCCGCACCGCCCTTACCAGACGCTGGGAACGATGACTTCCCAGACGAACTGCTCTTCGCTGGGTTCGCCCCTGAACTCTTGGTCGGTGGAGCAGCGGAGGACAACGGAGCTGCACCCGACGATGCCGGAGGACCTGCCGTCCCCGCGCCAGGCCGCGCACTCGACCCCGCGTTGGCATTAGCATTCGAAGTGGCATTTGCACTCGCGTTGCCACTCGACCGTTGCGTCTGCTGACCCTGGGGATTCTTCGCCATCGCAGCCGCAAGCACCGCTTGCAAATTCGTACCCGGAGCTGTTGGAGTCGCAGTCGTGCCGGAAACCAGAGCCGCCCTCCCACTCTGGCTCTGGCTCGCTTTCGCTCCCGCATGCTGACCGACAGGACCTTGCCTCCCAACCGGACCCGTCACCATGTTCTGGCCCCCCAGGCTCAAACCTCTCGGAGGGGACGCCTTTCCGCCCACGCCCACTGACCCTCCCGACGCTGCAGGAACACGCTCGGAAAACGAAGCCTGCGTACCCACCATATGAGGGCCACCGGACACTGACCCACCAGTTGGACCCGGGACAGGACCACCGCTACCTTTCGGCCTACCGCCTCCCGACTTCGAACCGGCCATCGCACCCGCCTTCACCTGCGCTTGCGACTGCAGGGGAGCCCCCACACTCAACGCCACACCCGCCGGACCACTCGAACGAACACCCATCCCGGCATTAATCGGAGCCATCAGATTCAACGTCGTGCCCACGCTACGAGAAACACCTCCGACACCCCCCGGAGACGACTGCATCCCACCACCTCCTTCCACGTCACGAGACAAAGGAGATGCTCCGCCCGACGGGGTACCCCTCTTGCCCTGCAACTTACGATCCTCCACAACCTCACGCTCACGAACACGACCAACACCACTCGAATAGCTCCCATCGACACCACCGCGGCTATCCTCCACACCGACCCCTGCACTGCTTCGCGCATTCGGACCACCACGCTGCTGCTGCTGCTGCTGCTGCTGCTGCAACTGCTGACCTTGAACGGACTGCTGCTGGAGGTGCTGCTCACAACACAACAACCCCAGTCAGACAAACCAACAAAAACGGAGCTTCAATAGGCTCCCGCACCCAAAACACCATCCACACCATTCCCTACCCTCACAACATCCACTCTCACTCAAAACCACACACACTCATCTCAACACTCGTCGACGCTGCAGCTCCTCCACTACACCAACACACTACAATCAAGAACCAACACCCCTACCTGCTGTTGCTGCTGCTGCTGCTGTTGTTGCTGCTGTTGTTGCTGCTGCGACTGCTGAGCTTGAGCTTGAGCTTGAAAATGCTGCTGCTGCGCGTGCTGCAACTGCATCAGCTGTTGATGACCCTGCTGCATAATGCTGGAGTGACCCGCACCTCCACCCATCTGTGCGTGCGCATGACCACTCCCACCACCCTGAGGGTGAACCCTCCCACTCTCCGACATGCTCTGAATCATCGCGTGACCCTGCGGGGCCATCACGGCAGCCACCGGGGCCAGACCCAAAGGACCGGGACCCACGGACGCACCACGGCTGTTCATCGCAGCCGCCATGTTCATGTTCACAGAAAAACCCTGACTCGTCGCACCCTCCGTACCCTTCACGACTCCCAGACCCCCAAGGTGCGCGCCCGCACCCCCATGATAGTGATGCTGATGCGGACCCTGGCCCTGCAACTGCACCGGGCTCACTCCCTGCGACACGATACTCGGACCGGGCTCACGAGACTTCGACTGCTTACCCAAACCGGACATCAGATTGTACTCCGACGCGCCGGAACCGACGCTGTGCAACGACATCCCTCCGGAAACGCCAACGCCCAACGCAGAGCCACGCGACATAGAAAACTTGCCATCACCCGAAGAGCCGTTCTCTCCCACCGCCGAACCCTCCCTCTCTCCCGACCTACCAACCGCGTGCGAAGCACCCTGCAGCGAAGAATGCGAAGGGGACTGAGGGGGCACAGAAACTCCACCACCAAAGCTACGGCTACCACCTTGCTGCTGCTGCTGCTGCAGTTTAGAGACCGGACCACCGCCCGCACTGCCACTCGACGGAACGCCTTGCAGTTGAGACGGCGACACCAGATGTTGGGCGAAGTACGGACCACCAGCATAAAACTGCGCAGCTGCCTGCACATTCCAAATAAAAGAAACCCACATCCACTCAGGGTCACACAAAACAAAACGCACTCCACAAATCCACTCCAAAAAAGATACACACACACGCTCCAACACACAAAACACGTCCTCACCTGTTGGGCACCCATGTGCGGCGCAGGACCGCTGAACGTCGCCGGACCAAAATGAGGAGGAAACTGGGCGAAAGGAAAACTCCCCGACTGCGCCTGATGCATCATCGCCTGATGCATCATCGCTTGTTGCGCTTGTTGCAACGCCGCAGATGCAGAGGCCGCCGCGCCGCTGCTGCCGACAGACGACAACCCGCCCACCGGACCGCCAGGACCCAGAACCAACGCCGAGCTGCTGACCCCACCGGAACTCAGGGACACACCAGGACCGGGACCTGGCGGAAGGTTCAGATTCGTGCCTCCCATCGCACCGCCACCGCCACCGGAAACACCGACGACGACACCACCCGACGGGCTGCCGCTCCCCGCGGGAGGAAAGCCGAACATCGCACCGCTCTGAACACATCCATGCACACACTCACCATCAGATCACACCATCGGACACCTTCACATCCTCCTCCTTCCTCAGTCCAAAACCACACTCGCACCTCAAGGCATCCTCCAGGACGACACAAACTCAATCACAGAATCGCATCCACTCGGCCAACCTCCACGACCGCACCACACCCACACACGACAGATAGCCCAACCACGAACGGAAACCGGACGACGGCACAACACCACAATCCTCCGCTCCACTCCACTCCCAACCAAATCATACCTGCAGCGAAAGAGACGGAGCCCCTTGACCGCTCCCCTGATGCTGACCTGGAGACTTCCGACTCACCATGTCCATGCTGTACGCCGCACGCTCCTTCACTCCCTGCATGCTCGCGGCGGCTGCGGCCGCCATCGCCGCCGCATTCAGACCACGCTCCGTCGCCTCCAAAGTCGCCGACACGGAACCGGACCCTCCCGTCGAACCGCTCGCCGCCGCTCCGCCCACAATGCCCACGGACCCGCCACCGCCCGCGCCTCCGAACAAAGACTCCGAAGGAGCCAGAGGCACGTTCAAATTGTAAGACTTCGGGTACGCCTGGCTACCGCCAGCGAAAAAAGATTGGTGATGCCGGTTCACCTGCTGCTGCATGTCGATGAAACGCGCAATGTACACGTGCATCGCGCAACGCTTCCACGCTGCACGGCCTCCCATCATGTAGGGGGGCACCTGCACAACAATTCGAACGATTCAAACACAAAGAAACACACACGAAGAACCACTCGGCGACACACGAAAAAACGACAAACGAAACGAAATGCAGCACTACATGCCCTTGCCCTCTCCTCACATCACTACCTGCGCAGCAGGAGAGCTGTCTTCGACTGCTGCAGACGAGACCGCAGCAGCGCCGGGAAAGTACCTGCGGCAACCACAGATACACACTTCAGTGCGACAATACAGCGAATCCAAACCACATCGACTCCCATCAACCCAAACGAAAAACACAAAAAACACAAGAACCACGGCTCACCCCAAGCCACCCGCCATTCCTGCCGGCCAGCTCAGCATGCCCACAGACATCGGCAGAACCGCGACGTTCCCGCCCACGCCAGCGCCAACGCTCCCAACACCCGGAGCGACCGAACCAGGCACTGTCGATGCACCACTCGCCGGACCCGACCCTGGACAATCGACCCAAAAAACATCAGATCGCACTCCACCATCACGGATCAGTCCACACAAACCCTTGGTCCTTCGCACGTCAACAAGTCAGAAAAGAGTCGAAACAGGCAAAAAAAACATGCACCGGAAAACGAGCAAGACACCAATAAACGCTACTGGAGCTCGATCACAAATGCCTCACAACATAGGCGTCGTGGAGACAACGTCAAAAACGTCCAGTTCAGGGACTCGAAATTAAAAAAACCGGTCCACCAACGCTACCACTCAATGGCAGCAACCCCAAAACGGAAGGGCATCCCGGCACCACCAATCACAACAACAAAACACAACACGACAAACCCTCCACACAAACGAGACACGCCGAAACACACACTGCACACTGCGTACCTGCTCGCTCGGACGCCTTCGGAGCCCTCCCATTCTCGGCCTTCCCGCTCTTCCCCGACCTCTGCACGGCCAGACCCGCCTTGCTCAACTCCGCACGCTCCCTTTCCTTCTCCCTCTCACGCTCTTTCACAGCCTCCTTCGCCAACTCGCGCGCACTCTCCACATCACGACGACGATCTCGCTCCACGCGCTCGCGTTCCAACTCACGTTCTCTCTCTTTCTCTCGACCCCTCTCCAGCTCCGAACGCTCCTTCTCCTCCCTCTCGCGATCCCTCTCAGCCCGAAGCCGGTCCTCCGACACCGACACGGACGACGCATCCGCCTGAAAACACAACCAACAAAAACACTCGTCACACGGATACCTTCACTAGAAAACACAAACATACAAAACACGCACACAATACGGACAAATGGACACGACGCTCCAAACCCAGACAGCGACCAAGCCTTGCACTACACTCCCACTTACCACGCGTTTCTCACTCGCGGCTCCAACATCCCCCTCCACGCTGTAACCGTCCTTCTCAACACTCGACAAAACAACGGCTTTGCTTGGAGACACCTGAAAACAACGCACAAAACCAACAACTCAGAACAAGCTCCTCCAACCCCAGAGACATCTCCAAACACGCGAAAAAACGAAAAAACAACAACTGGGCGACCCCAATACGCGCGGTAGACGACTCCGAAACCTACCATCAGGTCGATGTCCCGCTTCGACACGTGATCCACATCGCTCGGACCTGCTGCCGCCTCGGGAGACCTGGCACAGACACGGAAAAACAGTCAGCGGTGCAAGCATATCCGCACACCAAGCCATCCTACAACCTATAGGAACGAGACGGACTGCCCATCTACACTCCAAGAAGTCAAGCAACGCAATGCACCGCAATACAAAGATCGACCACCACCTCTTGTCCACTTCCATCTTCGTCGACACTGCACCCACACCCAAGCTCGGGCTCGGCACGGAAGGACCGTCGCCAGGTGCAGGCGCAACTGCGGCTTCCCCACTCACAGACTTCTTCTCACGAACCGGCGAACCCGAAACTCGCTTCTCCACGGAATTGGGGATCGACAACAACTCCGCCTTACCGACGACGATCCCGATCTTCTTCTCCGATGGCACGCCCTTCTTATCCACGACCAGCTTCTCCACACGACCCACGGAAACGCCCACGGAAACGCCAGGGACCGCAGACGGCAACACGACAGGCCCACTCGAGGCGACACCCGCAACGGAAGCGATCATCGCCGGGACGGAAACATTGGGCGCGACCACAACCGCGCCAACTGGCACAGAAACGCTGCCCTCCACTTTCACCCCACTCCTCTCCGCAGGCGACGGACGAATTGGCAGCAGATCCGCATCTTTCACTGGAGCTACAACACTTCCAGCAGCGCTCGCGGGGCTGGGAGCCATCCTCGACTGCAACACGACACCTTCTTCAGTACGAGTTCGCTTAGGTCGCTTCTTTTTCGAGCCTGCAAGAGAAACACAACACTCACATAAGCAAAATACCAGGCACGCACAACTCCGCCAAACGACACCGTCTGCGCGGGACCGTGCGCATCAGATCCGAGCGCTGCCTCCCAGCTCCAAAAGCCCACACTCGAAACCAACTTCCAGACTGCCATCGCTCGGGTTCTCATGGAACGCAGCACTTAACACCCTCAAAACGTCCAAACAACAGCACCACACGAACCGGAAAAGAGAAACCCATACCGTCCGCAACGGAAGCCGCGGCTGCAGCTGGAGGAGAGGGTGCGGGAGAAGCCGCCGAAGCGACGCCAGGGGAGTTGCTCCGAACACTCCCACCCGCAACGGAAGCAACCCCCGCGCTCGTAACGGAAGGAACCACGGAATGCCCATTCGGGGCGGGCGGGGGGAGGCTGCTGCCACCCACTTTCGGCTCCTCGGATTTCACCTCGTTCACAGACGATCGGGACTCCTTCTTCGCTTCCATTGCGGAGGCGGACGGCGGGGGCTGGGTGCACATTCTCGCCAGGTCGAACAGAGCCTCGGCGACCTCCGCCTCTTGCTCAGACACCAGAGATGGGGTCGAAACCTGTCAAGGCCGACAATAGCAACAACGCTTCAGACGCATGGCAACCCTACACGACTCCCAACCATGCAATGCTGCCCAACACAATTGCCATAGAATCCTCCACACATTCGAAATCCACGAATTCTCCGCAGCGCCGCCGCACAGAAACAAAAGCATCCCCGAAAATGGACCAGGAATGGACCCACGTTCAACGCTCAGACCTTCCGCATCACGACGACGACGCCGACGCAACAGTCCAACAAAACCATCACCTCACAATGGCAGACTCTCACGACTCGGACACTCCCAGCGCCTCACCCCTCGCCTCGAACACCACAACGGTGCTGGAACAAGCAAACTAGCATTCCCCCACACCGCTCTGCACACTCGCACTCAACCGCACCCTCGCCCAATATTCACACACTCACTCCACAACGGCATTCATTCCCGATCATCAGTCCCCATCCAGGCACTCCCTCACGCGACTCCACAGTACCTTCGCAAGCTTATGACCCCGAGGTTTCGATCCGCTCGGCTTCTGCGAAAACAAAAAAAAGACACCCGTCAGTATTTAACACACAAACACGTCTAAAAAAACGCACACGCAACCTCACAGACCAATTTCCGCTCTCTTACCGTCCGTCTTCCGGGTTTCAGCGACGCGATCGAGGAAGACGAAGGAGTGCTCGACAGAGCTGGAGGCGAAGCTGCCACTGCGCCCGCTCCGTGAGCAGGAGACTCGGCCACCGAGGCCGACGCTGCCTCCTGCGGACGCTTCCCCATCGCTGCAACAACAACACCACACCAGTCAGACACCAAGCTTCGGCAATAACCACTCATCCCGCTCTCCTCAATCCAACACACGCGAGCACTCCACTCTCAACTGCGATACCACAAGCAAATCCAACACTGCCACAGGCGCACAACAGATTGCGGAATCATGAACGACCTGTGCGCGCTTTCCGAGGCACCGCTGGGAGATCCACTGCAATGCCATCTTCCGCAAACTGCCACACACCTCACAACACCAATCAAGTCAGACCACTGCTCCCTGCATCACCCGTCGCCCAAAGACAAAACTCTTGACGTCGTCCACCACCTCAAGCCCTCCACTCCTCAACCAGGCCGCATCTACCACCCTCACCTTGGACGGAGGCCGCGGCTTTCCGGGACGCCGGGGAATGATCGGAGGCGGAGGGTCGTCGTCGTCTTCCGACACGCCCATCTCCGTGTCTTCAGTCGTCTCCTCCACCTCATCGGCCGGACTGTTCCGGGCGTGCAACTGGATCTCCTGCGAACCCTGGCGCTTCCTCTTGTTTCGAGAGCTCGGACCCACGATGCTCGTCGCCACGCCGTGGCCCCCGATCACCCCACTCCCATCTTTCTTCGTTCTCTCGCGCAATCGAGAATTGTGCACATCGTCCATCATGTCCTCCGCGTCATCGCCAACTGCACAAGATCCAAAACGCGCGAAACCCCAACCTTCGGTCAGCATCACCTCCCGAAAACGCTCAACTATCAACTTAGACTCTGCACTCGGGCCACGCACCAATTCACAACCCTCCTCACTGCTCGGCTGGACTGCCCTGCCCTACTCTGCCCAAGTGCAGCACCACTTCCAACACAAAATCCATTCCATAATGCTGGAAACGGAATGCAACCGCCACATTGTCACAACACTGTCACCTCCACTCACTCGCCCGCTGCATTGTCACCTCGAGACCCAAAGTGGGCACCGCAACTGCATTCTCGACGACCACGACCGACACGGACACTCCAGAACGCCATGCCGTGTCAACGCAGCTCATCGACCTCTCGTAATCCTCCACAATTCAATGCAACGCAACGCGAACACTAGCGTTCCACTAAAGGCGCAATCGGAAAACACAATTTTCTCCTCGATGATCAGTAGCAACGCTAATATTCAATCAACAACGCCACGGACGGGACTCCTGTTTCGATTCCAGACCAGACCAAATCAGCCAGTGCCGGTATTCCACGCACTGATCACTTTTGCTCAATCTCAAGGGAAGGGCACCTGAGAACAACACTCAGCGTCGTCCCATACAGGTGACTCCACCTCCGTCCTTCAACGAACCGCACTCGAGGGATTCATACGGAGCAGCTCGCGCTGACGCAAAACAGAGCATTTCACGTGAGGCACAACTGCGAAAAAACGCCCTACCCAGGATTGGAGAAGACAAGAGTCAACTCCAACACCCTCTCATACTCGTCGTCGCTCCACAAATGCGGACTTCAACAAAGCAAGGAACGATCAATGTTCCTTGGCCTGCCGTCGAGTCCTCTAATCCTCACCCGACACTTCGCACTCCTCTTCTCGCACTCGTTGCATACCGCACACCTACCTCTCATCACCTGATCCCTACCGAATTCTGCAAAACACTGCCTATCTCTCCATTCCAATGACAACTTTCGAATCCAGGCTCTCGCAGCAAAGCGCAACAAAGGCGATTGCTGCATCGCAGGAAAACATCGAAAACAACCGCTGCGAAAACGGACACACACTACACTCTCACGACGCCAGCCATCGAGCTGGCACGCCAATTCTCACCGCCACCACGCCTTCGTCAGAACGGGGACCCCGAACCTGACGCGGTAACCTCGCTCGGTTACCACGCACCGCGGTGGCTCCTGCAATTTAATCTATCACAGAGGTCGAAGCTCCTAAGACCACCACCAAGGATGCTCCCCTGCACACTTTCTCAACGAGATCATTCGGGATCTGACAGCCGCGGCGGCGGACTGGAACCAGTAGCAGCAGCCGAGACCAAGACTCCGCCCAAGGAATGGCAAGAACAGCAGTACGGAAGTCAAGATGTGCGAGAGGGAGAGGCGACGAGCAGCAGCAGAGTGCGTGCAACAAGATCAGGATTTCTAATGCAACCAGGGCAATCGAGGAACAAAGAACCAAGAGACCGCACCTGCAGCGTCTTTGAAGCCCGTGCGTGGTCGCCGGGGTGCATGAACGAGGCTGCCCCCTCCACCTCCACGCCGACCCTCGCGACCGCGCTCCATGAGGGCTACCGAGGAGCGAATCCCCTCTTCTCTACCCTGTTTCCCTTACCCTTGGGACTTTGTTGTCTGCGCGAGCCAGAATGACCTCCCGAAGCACCAGAGACTTTCAACGGGAAAGATGGCAACGCCTGCCGTCGCAGTCCCTGCGACCAATCTCCAAGTACCACCCGGAACAAAGCAAAAGATGGCGAGAAGCAAGACGTAAAGCGCAGAATGACACGGCAAGTGCAACCGCCCGACCGTGGGATTCATCAACTTCCAGTATCGCCGAGAGGAAGGTCGCCTGTCACAAAAGACTTGCCCAAACCCCAGAGCTGACGCACTCTCTAGAGTCGGAGCCGAGAGAAAGGTCCGCGCAAGAAGGCACACCACGGAATCAAATGTCACCAACCGTAATCAGCAAATGGCCCGACACCTCCACGCGCCCCGGAATCTCCCCGACCAAGCCAAGGGAGCCTAGGAAACATTCTGCAGACGACCATAATAGCCACGGCGCCACCATCGCATCCCCCTGAACGCTACCCACGCAATCCCGAGGTCCGGTCACGGAAACGCAACAGAACAATCCCGACACAACACCGAGGCCGCCCGAACAACACCGCCATCGCAGCTGCTGCTCTTCGCCTCACTCGGTCAACTCTCTCCTGTCGTTGCCTGCAATCTGCGCACTCCTCTCCTCATGCCTCCCCCTCTCTGCCACTCTTCCTTTCCGCTTGCATCCCACCAATCACGGCTCCCTCATGCTACCAAGCCACCAAACCACTCACGTTTTCAAGTATCGAGAGAAGCGAAGCGACAACGACGCCGCAACTCACCCGCATGTTCACTAAACTCGTCTCTCCCAAACTGAAAATGCGCATTTCACAACAACGCCGTCGTCCACCCCTCCGTGGGAGTACGCGGCAGTAGAGAGCAGCTCTCGTTTGTTGCAACAATGGCCGGGCCGTCGCTCAAACGCCAACACAAGGCCTGCCTCCACCCAGCCCTTGTTTTGCTTCGGAGCCCGAACCTCCGCACCCACCATGGTCCCCATCCCTATCAAGCGCCAATGGGCGTTGCGCCACAGCATTTGCCCTGGCCCTGTGGCTAGGTTCGACGAGTCTACCAGTCCTCGTCCGCGGGGTCAGTAACTCCAGGTGCGTACTTTTACCCTGACGGGCCCCTCCCAGCCATGGCCATGTGTCCATTCTCATGACCCATGACCCCATCCATGCCGTGCTTCACTGCCCGTCACTGGGTTCCATTTCATTCTTTTCAGCAGCGCAAAAAGCCATCTCCACGGGAGTCAAAATGCTCTTTACATCCAAAATGGAACACACATATTCATCCAAAATGGAGCACTACTTTCGAATCAAATGGAGCACTACTATTTTCAATTTCCAGATTTCATCCATGAAAAATTCGTATATAAATACATGTCAAAAATTCCCCCAAAAATGCTTCAGAACAATAACCCAACGGTGACCAAAAGCCTGCGCTGCCCCTTGGCATGTGCCCAAAGTGAAGGGGTTGTTGGGTCCTCCGTCAGGTTTGTGACTGGGTGGGGCGGGTCCGTCCGTCCGTCCGTCAGAGAGAAAAAGGGCCATGCGTGGCGATGAATGCATTTCTATTTATTGTGTGCCAGCGTCATCCTGGTCCTATCACGGTCCTACTGACTGACTTCCGAGTCCCAGCTCTGGTTCTAGGTTCGGAAACTCGGGTCTGGAGAGACATCCATTCCATTCTGCCTGTGTGGCCCATTTCTGAGTGGGTCCGTGACTGAAGCAGTTCCGTTCCGTCAGCACTGACTCCCGGCCTGGGGTGATTTCCACTCTATTTATTTAAACGATATAATATTTAAAAATGAGTCGACCACGTAGGTCGTGCTGCTCCTGAGTGGTTGTACTGTACGATTCGAAGTTTGAGTTGGCGTGAAGTGGGGTTAAGTTAAATGAACTGAAAGGGGCTCCTGGCTGGGATGAATTGCCCGGCTGTTTTTACTCGGCCTAGGAGGATTGACCCCCTTATTGCCTCGTGTTTCACCTCTGGAGAAAACACCGAAATTTTTTTATTGCCACCGGTGATAAAAGTTGCAAATCGGAGGCCCCAAATTAGGGCCGGGGTGGATTGACCCCCTCGCTCGGCCCTGTAGGCAAACCCTGGTTTTTGCAATTCATTTTTTTGGCAAATTTTGAATTCATATTTGCGATCACCAGATCCCAAATTTGTTAAATGAAATCAAGAATATATCCTGAAACGGCCCAAAATAGGGGGCTTTTTTTTACATGCACCCCTGGTGAGGGGGTCAATCCACCCCGATCCAAATGAGGAACCACAGGTGGAGAAATACTAAATTTACACAGCGGCACAAAATAGGGGACAATTTTTACGTTTACCCTTCGACTGGGGAATAAGGGGATCCCTGGCCCTGTTTCCTCGGGTTATGAAAGAATTCTTGACTTTCATTCCTTCCATAATTTTTGGATTATTGCCTGTAAGAAGAAGTTCGTGGTTTGGGTTATTGATTTTTCTAGTTGTTTCACAATAGGAGATCAGATCTAATGCGGGGGGGCATGGCTTCCTGTAATTGGTGGATTGAGGGGTCATGAGCAATTGGGGTTCCCTTGTTCCACACTCAGAGCAACCACCAATTTTAGAAATAAATGTAGTGCCACGTGGAGCATTTCGGGATGCCACAGCTCTTGCATTTTGTAGGATTTTTTTTGTATGATGTAGAATGAGATTATTGAAAATTATTTGTAAGCATATTACTGGAAACAGTTAGGCAAATATTTGACAAAATTGTTCATTCGGTTGACTTTTGAAGTTTAAATACAAATTTAAATTATATTCATTGGAATAGCTTAAAATTTTAATTTTGTATTAACACCTAAAGAATTAGAAAGCCCATTTTGGACTTTTATATTTTCATAGGCAGTCCATATATTATTATTATTATTATTATTATTATTATTATAATAATAGGGGGGGTAGTCCTTTAGAGCTTAAGAAATAAATTTAACTAAAAAATCTTTGGCTTTTTCTTAATATAAAGTTTGATACTGCAAACAAAAAATGAAACTAATTTTTGGTTCTACTTTCAAAGAAAGGTATTCTTTAAATATTCCAATGCGTTGCAAATATGATAAATTTGATAATAAAAATAAAGGGGATGCAATTGACTTCCTAATCAAACATCATATATAATGTTTGAATCTATAGGAATTCTCTCAATTTTAATTCTAAAATATGTAAAAATTGTGTCTCTGATATATATAAGATCTCGTGGTTACTTCCTAAAGGAGCAAAGCGTATACTGTAAAGAATTTATGAAAAAATACTATTTTCTAATGCATTGAAAATAAATGATTAAAAAAATTTGCACTCAATTATTTAACTATAGGAACATGTGGAGTCCTTTTTGAATCCTTTAATTGAGTAGATTGCAAGATTATAACCCTTGAAGGTAGAGAAATTATTTTTTCTCTATCTACAAGGACAAATTTTTTTTACTCTTCTTGTAGTGATTTTTTGCATAACATGTATTTTATTATTATTGCTCAATGTAACATCTAAGCTATAGTGTTGGCAAGTTTTAGAAGTAGTGGATACTTTTAGTACATTTTCTCTAAAGTTGCACACTCTTTTTGGAGAAAAAAAATGGATGTATAACTTTTGATCCATGCACTTGATTGGGAAAGAGTTAAATCCATGCCAGTGGTGAAAGTTTCTTCACATAGTGTCAAAATTTCAAAAGATTCATTCAAAATTGATTGTATAGAAACCAATCCAATTTTTTTAATTGTACTTCTGAAGGACAATTATTCTTTAGGAATTGAAGGATATTTTAGAATTTACAAATGGAACAAATGGAATTAGACTTTAATAATAAACTTCATATTATAAAATTTCCTCGACAAAAAAAAATTTTGAAAGTCAAATTCATGTTCACAAATTCAAGAAAATTAAAAATGTGATTAATATGACTTAAATTTAAATCAATGACATGAATATTCCACATGCAAAGTGTTACAACAAAGATTAGATGAAATTCATCCCCTTGAATGTACAAACATAAATCATTTGACTAAACATAAGCTACTTTGGAACTCAAGCAACTAACCTATTGCTTTACTTTGAAGGTTGACGGCCACGCTACTTAATGAAGGGATCCACTCGTTTTCTACTTGTTCACCTGTCCAACTATTTTGAAAGCGGCCTAGCTGAAAAAGGATATCCTAATTGTAGTCTTTTTTCTATCTTGGAAAGGATATTCTAAGTGTAGTCCATTTTTTGTCTTGCAACTTCAGTTAAAGCACTTGTTTGTAAACCTGTGAAAACAGCGTTTTTTTATTCGAGATTATTATAATGGAAAAGGTAGCATTACTTTTAATTTGCAGACTGCAAGATATTGTACCACATAGTCATCTCATAATTGAAGCAAGCAACTTCAAGTAACTAACCTATAGCTTTACTTTGAAGGTTGACGGCCACGCCACTTAATAAAGTGGTCCACTTGTTTTCTAATTGTTCAGCTATCCAACTGTTTTGAAAGTAGCCTAGCTGAAAAAGAATATCCTTATTGTAGTCTTTTTTATATCTTGGAAAGGATCTTCTAAGTGTAGTCTATTTTTCTATCTTGCAAATTCAGTTAAAGCACTTGTTTGTAAACCTTTGAAAACAACATTTTTTTACTAGAGACCATTATAATGGAAAAGATAGCACAACTTTTAATTTGTAGACTGCAAGATATTGTACTACATGGTCATCTCATAAATGAAGCAAGCAACTTCATTAGTTTGTTCCACAAATCATCAATGATTTTATTGCAGTGTGTCAATTCAAGTTTCATTGTCATTGTGTAATGAAACTACACCTAATTGACTCCAAATTTGCAATTGTACAATTATTTTATTATTAGATTATTATTTTTTATTGAACCTTGTTGGAAGTAAAAAGAATATTTGAGATTCTCTTGTTAAGCATTTTTTAGACATTCAATGAATGAGCTATGAATTTTATAAATGCCAAAACATCTTTAGGATTTTATAAATAGAAATAGTATATTATAGGCAAAAATTTATAGGATTCAGTTTACAAAAGGGATCACATTTAGTTTCAAAAATACTTTTGATCCTTTCATTTTGGAAAAGTGAGAAGTAAACCTCTATTTTAAAAGACGACAACCCACATTAGATGATTTTCAGCCTCTAGGAAGGGCTACGAGTTCCCCAGGGTTCCCAGCCCTCGGAACTGCGTTGCAGTAGTTGCATGACATGGCATAGAGACTGCCACGTTATATATATATATATATATATATATATATATATATATATATTTAAAAAAATTAATCAACTAATTTTTAATTTTAAGATGTTTTTTTGCAAAATAAATAAATTATGACAACGGCATTCTTTAACTACTAGGGGAACAACACTAGGAATGGGCCTGAAACGTCAGTCCTAGCCCCCCAAATCTCATCTAATGATTTGATCAATTGAACTGCACGCATGCAATTACACTTTGTTGTCATTTAAAAAAAATTCAATCTTTTTTAGAAGCAAACTAAAGACCAAAGAAAGAACGACTTTCAAGACTTGGGAGGCACTACATCAACAAAGGGGTCACGCCAATACAATTGATTCTATTAAGGCCCGAATTACATCCAATTGAGAAGTAAGGGGGCCAAATGTTTGAAGTATCTTTAATTGGTTGTAATTGAGAAGTCTTAAAAAATGTTTTACATCATAAAATGAGAAGTCACAGATCTCTGAGAAGGTCTAATTATATGAAGTACAATTTTCTTCTATGTGGGACAAAAGTCTTTAAATTTTAAAACCCCGGAATTATAGCCAAGATCCATGTCCTTGAAATGAGTGACTACAATTATGGAGGCTTTGTGGAGTTTATTGATGGCTACTTTTGGTTAATTATTTTGTTGCAATTGCTAAGTAGAGTTGTCTTGTCAGACAGATTTGAGGTTTGCTTGTCATGTTTTCGGTCTGATGTCTGATGTTGCGCATGACAAATGTCATGTATGAGTGACAGTCTTGTCTAATAAAGCCTTATTTATCAGCTAAGAAAATTTTAAAATCTACTATTAATATGAGCCAAAATGTAGAATTTAGTAAGTGTATATTGAATTGAGATACTTTAATAAAATGAAACATGAATATTTCAAGATTAGAAGTAGAAAGTGCTTTATTTGAAAGTCAACCTTAAGTTTGACTCTATTAGACGGACGGAGGGGCTCATGTCCGTCTATGACATCAAGTTTGTCGAGTTGTCGCCATGTCGAGGAAGATAACTAATGCTAACCAATCTTGGAAAATGTAAAATGTTGGTGATTGTGGTACAAAATTTCTAATAACCTCATATTCATTAATTTGGGAAAAAGGGGTGTCCCGTTTTGGACATCACCTAAACCCAAAAAGTTACTTTAAATCAAATTTAAAGGTGTCACATTTAGTCTGAGCCACTAAGATTTTTTCCCGCGCAAATTCCTCCTCTCAGGTGAGGCCACGTGTACAAAAATATGTTGAACTAGGTTTTAGGTGATCACCTAAAACCTTTTAGATGATCACCCACTACAAGAAAACCATGGTCAAATCAACAAAAAGTTGACAAAGATTGTGACCGAATCTACGGTATACTGTTGATTGGGTCACAATCTTTGTCAACTTTTTGTTGATTTGACCATGGTTTTCTTATAGTACCTAAAACCTTCACCTAAAAATTTGAAAGTCCCAGATTGTACGTTTTTTCCAAAATTAATGAATATGAGGTTTAATGCTGTAAAACAAAAAATTGTCATAAACAATGTCACTAATTTGGAAATTGAACCTATTTTGTGTTACCAAGATTGTCCATTTTGGAGAGTTTGTGATTTACAAAATAACAAAAACAAGCCACGATAGTATGGATTAGAATCATAAATAATGAAAAAGTGCAATTGCACCCACCTCAAACTTTGCGCTTCAACTTTCCTAGCAAATTTGAGTAAAATCTAGTTGAGGTTGTTGAAGTTAAGGTTCAACTTTAGAATTGTAGAGCGTGCTTATCCTCTATTGCAACTCAATTGCACAGACATGCATTCCACGCAATTAAATCTAAATTGCACATTAACAAGCAATTGAGCATTGGGTTGCATAATTCAGTGCACAACAACAAGTATGTAATTGGAAGTGTGCTATTGCAAATTTGCAATAGAGACCAATACCTCAACTAGTAAACCACTTAATTGATTAAATTCAACTAGTTTAAGTAACCCCTCCACTACATCTACTTGTTATTTCTATGCATGAGCAAATTAGAGGTTGCAATTTGGGTGCTAGAGATGTTGCTGCTATAGCAATAGTTGTACACTTGAGATAGTTAAGAAGCAACATTCTTAAAGTTGATAGAGGGGATGGATGCTAGTTGCAGAGCAAGGAAAAATGGCCAGCTGCAATTTGATATTTTTAATGTATAATTTTTGCTCAAATCTCTTTTTTTTTAGTTTTTTCCTATACACGCATAAAGCACAATTTATTTTTGTAGAAATCTAGCTAAATTTGGCCAATTTTGGAAAATCTCTTGCAAAGAGATCTTTGGAAAGAATTATAACAGCCAAACATCTGAAAGCAAATTTTCACCACCATGTATGAATTTTGTTCACAATTTCTAAATGGGAGATGTACACCAGTGTGAGTAACAATATACAAGTCCATTTCCATTCAAAGACTTGCAGCAATGCTTGCCTTACTTGCTGATTAGCCGTGCTCTTCTATTTCTTTGCCCTTCAAATTTTACCTTATTTTATTTATAACTTTAGTTAAACTTGAACTCAAACTAAAAATGGAATCATCAAACCAACAGACACACATACATGCCATTTTTTTTATATAGTAAAGAATCCCATTTTGGATGAAAAAGAGAGAGTTTGAGTGCAACTATGAGTTGCATTCCATGCATGTAGCAATAAATAATAGTGTTATAAGTTGAACCTTTACATCCTCTTTAGCCAATAAAAGTAAATAGCTTCATGATTCATGTGGTAGTTAACAATAAAGTGTAACAGGTCACTAGAAGTTACACTACAGCACTTTCTCTCAACCAATTAGATTGAGTCGTTTCATTGGGAGTCAACAACATGTCAGTGGAGGTTGCACCACAACACTCTCTCACCTAATGGCTCAAAAGGTTGTATTCTCTTTACACAAATTAGATTTTGCTTTTAGAAGGTATGAAGTCTTCCATGCGTAGGAGTTAGACTCACATCTATCAATTGCTTAAATTGAGCAAATATGTTTGCCAAGAAATCATGTAACAAGCTCGGCATGTTAGCACCAAAAATTTGGTGACAAGCTTAGGCAAGTCTTGAAGTGTTGTGAGGTTTATGACACACAACTTATTTTTGTTGTGAGTTTGATGAGTCACCATGGCGCTAGAATTAACTTAAAAGTTTGTTGTGTTTTTGTGGCTTTGCAGGGGTAACGAAGAGGAGGATGAAAGTTGGGTATTTGCAATTGACTGTGCTCTTGAAGAATTTGACATAGATGAAGAAGGTATGTTAATTTTCTTTCTATTTTTGCCTAATTTGAATCTAGATATGAGTCTTTCTTCAACAAGTCACAAGATCAAACACTTAAGGAAATGGAGGTGTTTACATGACCATATGTTGCATTTTTGCTTGTCATGTTGCCCAACGAAGAACCAACATGAGAGAGAGGGGGATACATGCATGATGTGATTTATAGTGAGGTTTTACTTTGAATTAGATTGCTAGCGTTTGTGAGTGAAACTATTTGAATTTTTAAATTGGCACATTTTGTGATAATATTGCTATAATTGCACAATACGATTATTGCAAGTATTTTTGTTGCCTCCATTGGTACAATGGGTACGTAAATTTGGATATGTATGATACTATTTATCCTATCACTAAACTCACTTTGATTCTCATTTGGTGAATTCAAGTTGACAATTAGTCTTATTATCAAATGTCATTTTAGTGCAAGCCAAACAACAATGGTACTCAAATAGTTATCCTTAACCGATGTTGAAGTTTTGTCTCATGTTTGTTTAGTACAAGGGACGGAGAGTGGGTATCAAGTTCCATCAGAAGAAATCAGGGCAATTGTTGATGCACCTCCTACTCCAAGCCTCTCGTTTTCTCCCACAAAAAAGCACATTTTATACATGCAGCGACGGTCGTTAGCACCGCTATCGGATATTGCAAGGGCAGAGCTGAAGCTGGCTGGGATGCGCATCGACCTTGAGTACAACATGAGAAGTCGGATGTAAGTGGATTTTCGCATATGAATTTGCAAAAGTTGTCAACATCGATATTCCCCTTTTCCATACGTTCCATACCCATAGTTTTGGCTAATGTCAGTTCGTTCGTAAGCTCAAAAATTGTCTTTTTTTCGTTTCTTGATGTTTGTGGGACAAAGCTCTTATACAGGTCATTCTATACAGGCCTCAACATACGCAAGGTTCTTGATAGCAATATTCTGGGCGAGGAGCTTGTCATGACTGGCGTTCCGGAAGGGTCCAGAATCAATTACTGTAGCTGGTGAGGTTACCGGACATTCTCCGACAGTGTTGTTCCATATCTCTTCTCAAGTTTCTGCTTTGAAGGTCGTATCGTATACATCCAAAAGGTTATATCTGTTCTTCTTGAAACACTTTTAACGATGGACTGTGTTTTGCTGAAGGTCACCAGCTGTCATTTTGCGTTTAGTGTCCGAGAACCGGATCAGGCACAATATGTTGTCTTGCTTTGTATTTCCGCACGTATGCTAGTATCCTTTAGCCACCTAGGAATGCAAAAAGAGGGTAGTATTTTCTGGAATTTTGTCAATGGAATGCTGGTTTGATTTCCACAATCAAATATATATTTGAATTGCCAAAAGCAAACGTTTTTGTGTTGAAACTGTACAAACCTTCAAACATAGAATAGAAATTGGTTGAAATATTACCCATCTATGGGTTTGATTTACATTATGAGCTTTGCTTGCTTCCCAAGAAAATGCTCATGAATTTGACTTCCCTACCTTGCACTGGATCTTTACAGGGCGAGGGTCCTACGACATTGCCTAGTCTCTGGGTTGCGGATGTTGAAACCGAGAAAGCGAGGCAGCTCCTTGGTGCCCCAGAATATGCTCTTAACACCGTCCTTGAACAGTAAGAATCCTTGAACATCTTTTTGTGTTCTCTTTTTGCATCGTCTATTTTCTTCTTTTTCGACAGAAATCATTGAACCGCTGAGCACTGATAATGAAAAACTGAACAAGCTTTACTACATTTGCCTCGCTGTGCAGATTTTCCTGGATAGATGATACGAGTCTTGTAGTATGCACAGTCCCTCCAGGTCGTGGTGCACCTCCAAAGAAGCCCTTAACCCCGGCTGGCCCAAAGATTCAATCCAATGAAGTGAAGGCAGTAATGCAGAATCAAACATACCAGGATTTGCTGAAGGATTCTCATGATGAGGAGTTGTTTGAGTACTATGCAACATCGCACATATCAACCGTCTTTCTGGACGGACAAGTACATCAAGTTGGACCGCCAGCTTTGTATTTAGATGTCGAAGCCTCTCCTGATGGTCATTTTCTTCTTGTTCAATATTTACATCGGCCATTCTCCTTCATTGTAACCAGCGGTAGATTTCCTAAGACTGTTCAAGTATGGAAACCCAATGGGGAGATTGTAAAAGAAATTTGCGACTTGCCTCTTGCTGAGGACATTCCAATCTCTTTCGATAGTGCAAGGAAAGGCCGTCGCTCAGTGAACTAGCGATCTGATAAGCCAGCTTCTCTATACTGGTAAAGCGATAATCTCTCCATTGCAGTACTGTACCCTGCTTGACTAGGAGTTAATAAGTTCGATGTCGTTGACATCATAATTACTCTTTCAAGGTATGTTGGGATTTGAGGATTGTGTGTTGATGGGAGAGCTGGGAAAAATGCTACATATTGGCTTTCGGGATATATGTTTTTTCTTGACACAATTGGCCTCTTAACCAGGGTGGAAGCACTGGTGATCCCAAAAATGAAGTGTCACCTCGAGATGTTGTATATACTGAGCCGGCTGAAGGTGGTTCCCTTGAAGTGGTTGCAGGGACTAATCGGCGTTTTCAGTATGTATTCTTTACACAAAAGCAGTATCTTATACGATCGTGATATCTGTGTGTATTACATTACCACTTGATGTCACTTGTTGAGCAATAAATAGGAGGGTTAATACTTCAAATTTTGATAGATTGGTTGAATTGTTAGAATTATTTTAATGCTAGATATCTCACGTCGTACACGCTTTCGTGAAAAAATCGTAGTTAGTATTGACGTTCTCTATAACAGGGAGTTCCAACTGTGTAATAGAAATATTTCATGCTCCATCTTCAGCGTTGCTAGGCTACTCGACAGTATGCAAGTTTTGTCCTGTTTACGTATGCATAAACTAGTCATCAGTTTGAGTTTGTTTCATTTGTGTGCATGGGGTGATCCCTCAATTCTAACCGTTGTACTTTATGGCGGGGTTAACTTGTACAGAGGCATTTATTGGGGTGACGAAAACCTTGCGTTGCTCTACGATTATTGGTACAAGACTCGAAAGACTCGCACTTGGATTATTTGTCTTGGCAACCCAGAGAAGGAAAAACGTATTTTGTTTGACAGACCTTCTGAGGATGTTTGTGGAGACCCTGGCTCTCCAGTGAAGCGCCAATCAAGTTTAGGAACGTACGTGGTAGCTCAGTTCAAAAATTCGGCTGGCAAAAAGTATTTACTACTGGATGGCTATGGTGCAACTCCTGCTGGATACATTCCATTCCTGGACCTTCTTGACATGTAAGAACCAAAATTTATCTCCTTCCTATCAAGGTATCCTACTCGTAAACATGCTTGATAGCTCTGTGTTGCTCATACTGATGAACCCAAGAATGATTCATGTTTATATAGCTTGAGAACCCTATCAAATTTTAGGGTTAAAGCTCAAACCAATTGCAATATGAAACCAGGTACGCTTTGTGTGGCAGTGGCTCCTTTGTGCATCAGTATTGGTGTCCACTTAAGTGACGTACCGGCATTGATAATCTAACACGCATTTCAATGCAGAGAAACGGGAGAGAAGAAGCGCATTTGGCAGAGTGTGAAAGAGAAGTACTACGAAAACATGGCTATTTCGATGGCTCCTAAAGAGAATGAAGATTTGACAATCGACAGTCTCAAAATTGTCATCTCAAGAGAGTCTCAAACGGAGCCCCCCCAGTACTACATCATATGTTGGCCCGGAAAAAGAGAGACACAGATCACCAATTTCCCTCACCCCTATCCCCAGCTAAAGGAGCTAAAGAAGGAGATAATACAGTATGCAAGATCCGATGGAGTCCAGCTGACTGCAACTTTGTACACACCGCCTGGGTATGACCCAGCTGAAGACGGACCACTTCCGACGCTAATGTGGGCCTATCCTTGGGAGTTCAAAAGCAAAGATAATGCACTACAAGAAAAGGGGCCTTTTTTGACTGGGGTCACTTGACTCTATTGGGTCCTCCTAGTCAAATTAGGAAATAATCTAGTCAAGTAGTGAAAAGAGCTAGTCAAGTTTGCAAAAACCGAGTCAAGTGCTTTAGGCATATGACTCCTAGTCAAATTTAGAGTCATAAATTTAGGACTTCTGGCTAAATGTTTTAGGACTTGGATGGGAACGTCATTGAGAACAAGTTCTCAAGCAGATGTGAACAAAGATGACTGCTACTGATGACTACGTGACTGGCACTAGTCATGTCATTTTGAATAAAGGAAATCCCAAGCCATTTTACTCTAAAGTTCTACAAATTCGTTCTTTTTAGATTTTTGTTTGTGGTTTAGCTTGTTTCAAGGGGCTTATTAAGAAATACATTTTAGTTTGCGGGTAGGTGTAGTATCACACCTACCTACAAATAAAACGTTGCATGACTTTCATCTCATCTATCAAAATTGAATGATTCAAAGCTCCTCATGTCTATATAAGTCTAAAGAACCTATTTCAGATTTTTATTTTAAAAAAATGAATTTTTAAAGAAGCTTTTGGGCTGCCCAACCTCCCCTGTTTTCTAGATTTTCATTTTTAACTTCTTCAATAAGTGTCAAAATGAAAAAATAGTTACATTCCCACATAGATCTTTGAATTCCTCACCTTCAATAAAAATTTCAAAAAATCACGCACAATAGTTTAGCCATAGGAACCTGCCCAAAATCCCATTTGTCCCCCAAAGGGACAATGGTCCTTTAGGGGTTAATAAGTAAAAAAATAATAAAATAAAATAAAACTCAATAGTTGGATTTTTAAATAACATGCCCAGTAGTTTTGGGGCAAGTTAGGGAGCATAAATTGACTCAATCAAGGAGGTTGGGCATGCAAAAAATCAATCACATAGGAGCTGTGTTACATAGAGCCCTAGTCGCCATGCCTCCCCCTCCCTTCCAAACTGCACATCACCACTACTAATGAGCTCTCAAAGAGTCAAGGAGCGTTGTGGTTATTTTTATTCTTTATTTTAGACCTTTTTGCACCCAAGGATTTTAGTAGGTAAGGAAAACTTGGATATAATTGGATAGAATAAATCATGTATACAAGTTCATCCATAAATTAATTAATATTAGATATTTTCTGAACTATTGGCAAACTTGCTAGTTAGGAGTAGAAGGATTTGATGACTCCATCTTCTTTTTACCTAATAGATTTGATGCAATGGAAGATAATGAAAGTTTGATGTAATAGTATTTTGTGAAAATATCCTTTGAATCTTTAAGACTAAAAGATTATTTCTCATATTCCTTATGCCTTTTAGTATTGTGGTATGATGTATGTCTTTCCTATTGTTTCATTCCTCTTTGCATCCAATATATGTAGATACATGCATGTGTGTTGGTGGTTTTTGTTGCTCTCTCAATATACTTTGGAGTTTGATGTAAGATCATGTGAGGCTATATGCCTAATTATAGCCTCATTTGTCATGATGGTGTATACTATACAAGACATGACTGCCTTCGATCACCCAAAAGCTTACTTATGACTACTTATAGTTGGACTATTGTCCTATACACCTCATACTAGACATCGATTTTATGCTTATCCCTATCTATGACTAGAACAAGTAAGATTTATACAACACATGTTTGCCTTTAGTCATCCAATGGATAACTTATGACTACAAACCATTTATCCAATTACCAGTTGGCCTTCATTCAAAAACAAATTAATAAAACTACAATATATACACCAAATGCCATAATTATAATGTAGTTGCCAAGGTTTTTACAAGGACAAAAAATGGCTTCTTGTTAATTTAAACTCATAAATATCTTACAACCTGTATGGTAGAAAATTTTGAATTTTTTTTACATCTTTTGAAAGTAGTGTACTACACAATCTTACAGTTTTGTGTATCCAAATTTTTTTTTACTAAAATTTGGTATTTGTATTAGAAATGGCATTTTTGGAGTGGTTTCAATGAAAGTATAGCTTGATAAAACCATATTAGGTAAATTGAGAAAAAGGATAAAAGAGATTTATTGGGTCCGTTCTTTTGTGCAACCATATCTTTTCACTACAAGGAAACCATGGTCAAATGAACAAAAAAGTTAATAAAAATTGTGATCTAATCTATAGTAGTATACTCTAGATTAGGGCACAATTTTTGTCAACTTTTCTGTAGATTTGACCATGGTTTCTTTGTAGTGTTTTTTCCTTTTATCCAAAACTCTATGTTAGCATTTAATTTCTTGGCAAATATTTGCCTAAATCTTACATTGACAGGTTGTTGGTGACCATTGCACTAAGAAATTCTTGTGAAAAATTGGATGAAATTGCTAGATCCCTACTTGAGCAAAAGCCCAATTTGCAAATTTTGAATGAAAGTAGCTTATGTTGGTAAATTTTTGGATGAAATTAACTTATATTAGTAAATTTTTGGATGAACTTTTGCTAATCACTCATTCTTTCCAATTTTAGCCAAAACTTCCTACATTATGGGGTGCAAGTCATTCTACCTTGAAAAAAATAAAAGTTAAAACCTACTTTCGTCCCCTTCCAATAAACCCTGCAATCCTCTGTCCCCTTCCCCTATATAATGTGTTTCCATTCCTTAATACCCTAATTTGCTCTAAGTGGCGAGGTGAGCCTATGAACTCTCAATATTTTGGTGATTTCTGGTTTGGAATTTGTAGCTTTGTCTTGCCTCAAAATATTCTTCTAGAGTTTGGTGTGTTTAACTCTTAAACAATCAAGAGGCCCTTTGCACCCAATACAATATGGGGTATTTTTCTTGTATTTGGAATGGATCCACACCTTTACTACGTTTGAGACCATCAAAGAAGTTGAAGGATAAATCAACATGGTTCAAGTGAGCTACTTGAGACCCAAATTAAATTCTTTTATTGGTAGCATATGATAATCCATATATTTAAAAAAACTGGGTCTCTTGTAGTCAGGAATAGCGTCTGAAGGAAAATATCTCCTTGCCTCTCCAAAATATTTTCTTGATGCTACCTGTCTAACCCTTAAAGGCCCAATTGTCCCCCGAGTGGGCAAAGTGGATTTCGGGCATGTACCTTTAACTAAACTATATTGCGTAATTTTTTGAAACTTTTATTGAAGGTGGAGAATTCCAAGACCTAAGTAGGCATCTAATTCTTTTGTCATCTTGACATTTGACGAAGAAGTTATGCAATATTTTTTGCTGCCCGGAGGAGGGAGGGCAATCCGGGCAGCCCAAAAACTTCTTAAAAAATCATTTTTTTTTTAATTTTGAAATTTGAAATTGGTTCTTTAGATTTTTTAATGAGTGGGAAGCTTTGAATCATTCAACTTCAATCAATGAGATGAAAGTTATAAGCTGTTTTAGTTTGTGGGCATTTATGGATTCTCTACTCTGAAATAAACTTTGAAGTCCTTTATTTTACTCAATTTTCAATAATTTGGAAAACAAAAAATACCAAAGGAAGTAGATTGTTTATCACAACATTATGTCAGTTGGGATTTTCATTTTTTATTTCAGTAATTAAATAATTAACAATTTAGTGTTTTGACTAATTCTCTACTTCTTTTTGCTTACTGATTTTTCCCATGTGTTGTATAGTTCCAATTGGTTTGAAAATTCTCCCACACATACCTAACTTGATCTCCTAGATGAGAAAAATAAACCTCAACTTTGTGTAGAGCAAATTTTTTGATATAAGAGCGCTCAAAGATTCCTGAAATTTCTAGACAGCAGGAAAAAAAGGTTGTTTTTTGCACTTTAGATGTAAATATCTCCCTCCTCTTCATCTAGAATGACCTAATTTTTTTTCCACAAGTCCTTCTTCTAGTCTAAGGCAAGATCCTACGGTTTGGATTTGCAAAGCAAAATGTACTACCTATTTTTTAAAATAGACCCCCCAAGTGGTAGTTAACAGTGAGTTTCACTGGAAAAAAGGGCCTGGGCCTTTAGGGGCTAAGTTCCCCATTCCCCCTCCTTGCGCACTAACGAACCACCATGAACGAACCCCGGCCTCCGTCTCCTGAACTCGCCACCGAGGATTCAGATGCTCAGAGCGAGAACGCAAGCTGTTCGAGGTGGACCCGGACGGCGCGATGCTGGCGTTAGCGGACATGATGAGGAAGAAGATCGCGATGCCGGCGCAGCACAAACGTAGGTAGAAAATTTATCTCAAGGCCTACTCTTTATTCTTTACATTTTGCGGACTTACGCCCGAGTCGCCTTGCACCTTTCGTTTGGCTCCTCGATGAACCAGCTCTTGCATCATGGCGGACGGAGCAGGTGCTGGCTGACGCTCAGCCGTTTCGCAATTTCTTGAATGTGTTATATCAAGCTTCGCACAAACACGCTTTTTTGAGCGGTAGTTTCGGTACATTTCGGGATTTCTGCATTAGGTTGAGGGTTTTGGTGATGGCTTTCTGTTGAATTACATGTTCTTGAAATTCTAGAAGTCGTCTTTGAAGCAGCCCAAGGTTTTCCTCAGGTACGATTTAGCAGCCTATGTGCATGGAGAGCTGCATTTTTTATGTTTGCTAATTTTGTTGCTGCTGTGAAAATTAGGTCATTTATTGGTCATCCTGCATCTCTTGAAAAAGTGATAGCTGTTGTACTGGGGCTCCAGGTGATCGATTGGCTACATGGACTGTGCGGTCGAACTGGAGAATTGCACGACGGTTCAATCGCCCTCTGGCATACGCATTGCCGACAGTAAAAAACACCAAAAATCCTTTGTAAGTTTCTCTTCCGAGACAGCTGCCCATGCAAGTAAAAACATCATTAGTAGCAGTGGATCCGGGCTCAAGCTGTAATTGAGCTTACGTTTGCATAGCCTTAGTTAATTTCTCAAGTTATTTCAAACGCAATGCGTTGCTGGATATGTGGTTGCAATAACAGATGATCATAATTCATGATTGGGCTTCGTGATTCTGAGCAGTTTTGACTGGACTGGTGGAGCGTTGGTATTGATCGGTGGTGTATTGCGGTATCCGAGCAGCTCTTCCCATTGCTCGTCCCTCACATGCTGTGTCCACTTCACCAGCTAAATCAGTCCGGTGAGCGATTTGCATGCAAACCCTAAAAGTCTAGAACTGCTTTTGGATCATGTCGATAGAGTTGCAGTCAATCTTGGACGCCTTCTCTAGCACCTCGTCCTTGATGTCAAGGGTGAACAGCGCCGCTACCACCTACTAAGCACCCAGGTTTTGGCTGCTTAACGCCTCAAACAACATCGCCCCGCCACATCTTTTTTCTTGCTGTTAACCCTTTGTCCCCTTCTCTTATACCTTACCTTCTCCCATATCCTAAATTACAGATTGTTGTTGTGGTTGCAGTATCCAAGCAATCTTTTTTCTCAAAGTTGCTCCTTTGCCTTAGAAGGGGCAGTGTTGCCCAAGTCGCTTCCAACTCAATATACTTTCTCATGCAGCCGTTAAGGTGCTCACTTGTCCATCTTCTTAGGGTTTGCTTGTGTCTTAATTTGAGCACATTGGAACTATTTGGTTTTTGGTTTGCTCTTCTTAAGGTTTGCTTGTCTTAATTTCAGCAAATTGGAATTGTTTAGTTTCTGGTTTGCTCTTCTTAAGGTTTGCTTGAGTTTTTAATTTGAGTGCATTGGAATTGTTTGGTTTTTGGTGTATGAAGTCATTGAACATAGTAAAAGCAAGTAAAAGCATTGAGAGTTAGTGTCTTGCATTGTAATTTTTTCTAAATAATAGAATTCCAAGTCTTTAAGAATATTGGTAGTGGCGTGCCACCAATTGTTCACACAACTCTATCTATTTTCAATTAGCGTGTGTTTTGAATTCATGCAAACTTGATTGACATTTAAATAGTTTTGGTGGCTACCAAAGGAGTGTGATTGGTAAGTGATACAATTTGAAGGTTGTGAGCTTGGACGTTAAGAATTGGAGGCAATGTGTGATTTTTACACATGTTTATATATGATGCTATAAAGGATCTTGTGATTTTAGTGGTACAATTTATATCTTTTTTACTGAATGCTGTTTTGTGTATTGGTTGGAAATTAGGGAATTTTGTAAGCATTTTACCTAACATGCATGAAGAGCAAAATAGAGAGATCACTTGGGCTTTTGTACCAAAAATTCTCTTTAAAAATTTAGACCTTATTTTGAGGGTGATTTGCAATTGCTGGGACAAAAACAACTTATTTTGTGGATGTGTTGCAGGTGCAACATTCACAAGATGGAGATTACTTTTCTTCTTGTAAGTTGCCACATTATCTCCCTAGTTCAAAACTATCCTTTTAATTACCTTTTCTTGGTACAAGCACGTTTTGATGAGTTGGAAAGGAGTTCTAGATCATTTACCTATTTAAATCTTAGGACTTTCTCAATTATGGTCATATCTTCCTTATACGCAACAATGTTATGCATAGTAATCACATGTATTCTAAACATTTAAATTGTTATTGCAGACTTGTCTAGGTGTTTGATGGTTGATTTTATTAAGATGTTGCCTGAACTTTGGACTTGTGTAGATTGGGTTAAAGAAAATAAAGTATTATAAATACTTTGCATGTGTACACAAGTTTTAATTATTGTATAAATGTATGCCTTGTTTTGTATTTGTAGAAATGGCAAAAAACAATTCTATGCATATTTTCTACTTGTTCACATACTCTGTAGTTTAGACATGCTCCTCTTTTGTTGATGTAGAAGTCCTCTAGTGCTATCTACACTAGACTAAGCCCTGCTTTATTAAAATGGATAATGTTTATGCTTTTACATCCATATTTCATTTTTTTGTGTATGGTAATTAGAGTTTAGTATAGGTAAACATCACAACCTCAAAATGTGTGAAATGTCAAGACTTATGGATTTCTATATATGTAGATTTTGAGATTTACTTGTCTATTGAGATTGTTGTTGCTTTTCAAAATTTCACAAATGTTTTTGTCTATGTCTTCAAGTAGCATGAAAATTTTGAAAATTCTTGTGTTTGAATTTTCTTCCCTTGTTTATTTATCTAGCTGTTGTCTTAGATTCTATTGATTTTGAAAAAATATCAACTTGTTGAAATTCAAAACCAAAAATTGCAACAACTTCTTATATGTTATTATAACTTATGTTTTGTTTTTGTGATTATAGATTCAAATATGGGAAATGAGCTGATGTGTGGAAGAGAGTTGACAAGCATGGGTACATGGAGATGGAAGCAACGTTGAAGAAGACTCTAGAGCATTATTTATAGTTGCAATTTCACCTATAAAACTTATAGTAGCTATCATTTTTTTATGACTAGTAGTAGTTGTTTGAACATCTATATATGAATGTATGTAGTGAAAGATGAGTAACCACATAAATTTAGTTTTAGAATGTGACTACACATAGTTTAGATCTATGCTTGTTAACAGTTTTAGAGAGTACCCTATGACTAGTAGCAATCATTGAATTATCCATGTTTGACTCTATGTAGTCATTTGATTCAAATAAAGAAGGCTTACAAAAGTGCATGATTTTGAGTAAAGTTGACTAAGTGTAGTCATATTTGATTGTCCACATTGACTAAGCATGTATATGTGGTGACATTGTACGTCATTTTATTAAAATTGGTCATTAAATGTTCTAAATATGACTAATAATAGTCATAATTTAGTTTTAAGAGATTGTAGTGGAAGGTTTATATAAACTTGACTAAAATGAGTCATAAAATGTGCACAAAATTTTGAACCATAGTCATAATAATTATGATTTTTTTTTATGTACATGACAAAACATAGTCAGAATTTAATTTTTGTATGGATAAAATTGACTAAATGTAGTCAAATGCATATGACTATACGTAGTCATCGTAGTCATAAGTATATGACTAGACACAGTCAAAAATTTGAGAATACCAAGCCAGATTTCATTTGAGGTTCCAAACACTATTGGGAACGCTTCTTTGAGAACCATATTGGCACCAATTTGACTGGTAGTCAAAACCCAAAAACGACTAGGAGTTGGTGACTACAAGGAGTCCAGTCAAATAGCCGTTTTTTGTTCATTTGGAGTCATAAAACCTAGTAAAAAATGGCCCTTCTTGTTGTAGTGATGCGAGCCAAATGAGGGGTTCTCCATTTGCTTTTGCCGGCATAGGGTCCACTTCTTCGCTCTTGTGGTTGGCTAGAGGGTGAGGAATTTTCGAACTCAAATTTAGAGGTCCTTATTTTGCGAAAGGCATGTCTGAAGAATTGTATTTCAATTGTATATTCAAGTAGTGTTTTGCGATCGATTGCAAATTTTAGGTGAGTACTCAGCCTCGCATTCTCAAACTTGTGATATTGAGCCGTAGTCAGTCGAGATATGGTTATGCAATTTTGTTCTCTGAGAGTCGTTCAACACTGACAAAGGATTTCAATGGTGATTTGAAACGCAGATTTGCGATTGTTGATGGGCCAACAATGCCAATTATTGGTGAAGGCGATGAGGAACCCAATGAAAGGTGTGATCAATATACTTTTGTGCTTATTTTGTTTCGTAGTGTGGTCTGGTGTATGTATCCTGAATGTAATTGAGCGGGTTTTCCTAAGAAGTGGGTTTGATAGCACTTGGATTGTGCATTTGCAGATTGTAGATAATGAAGATTTTGGTACTAAAGCTGAATGTTGGAATGAATGAAACCAAATAACATTACATTTTTGCGTAGGTACGTTGAGCAACTGGTAGCAAGTGCGCAAGCTGCAGTAGATGAAGTAGTCAAGCGCGGGGTATGCTTCGATGTACCAGTTCTCTTGAAAGTGTGCTTATTCGATCTCTTTTATAGACGTGGCGCATATAATGTTTAAACTTTGCAACGCTAACACTACTCTGTCCTTAACATCTTCATATAGATGTTCCTTTGCTGATAGTCTATGTTAATTACTATTTGTTAAATGTTGTGTAGGTTTCAGACAGAAACAAAATAGCGGTGGGAGGACACTCTTATGGAGCCTTCATGACTGCCAATCTTCTGATTCATGCCTCAGATTTGTTTTCATGTGGAATAGCTCGATGTGGGGCTTACAACCGGACACTAACACCTTTCGGCTTCCAGGTTTGTTAGTAAAATTTCTGTCCATATGCGTTATATTCAGGGTTCATCTCAAATTTATTTGTTGATGCATGCTCGGGTGAGGCCTGAAGTGAACTCAAATTTGAGCAACTGTATTGCCTTATTGTGACAGGCAAAAGAGAGAAGACTCTGGCAAGTGCAGAAGACTTACATAGACATGAGTCCATATATGTATGCAGATCGTATTAAAAAACCCATCCTTCTAATACACGGTGACGAAGATAATAATGCTGGAACAATGACTATGCAGGTACATTTCAGAATTCTAGCTATTTCGTTGACAGTTATTATTTCATGGCTTGTGCATGCCGGTAGAAAGAGTCTGCATAGAAGAGTTGAAATATTCTTCGAGAACGATATCGAACAAATGGGGAGCTTACATTATTGTTTTTCACTTTCAGTCGGAGCGGTTTTTCAGCGCATTGAAAGGGCATGGGGCGCTTACAAGGCTTGTTCTTCTGCCACTGGAGAGCCATGGTTATCAAGGCCGTGAGAGTGTGATGCACTGCTTGTGGGAAATGGACCGCTGGCTGCAAACGCATTGTGTGAACGCTGTTGTTGGAAGCACGTCAGGTCCAAGCTCCTCAACAGACGCTTTTGCGACGCTCATTTCTTCAGGTACTGGAGGAGGGAGTGCCCCTGAATGTGCTCCAACCACGCGAACGTTTACATGTGGGTTTGGACCCTTACCATCATCTCTATAACAAATTGGCTCCATCTTTACAAATCTGGGTTGTTCTGAACATAGTCACACCTTGTGTCCTCTCTCCTCCTAACTAGTGTTGCAGCTTAGACACCAAGGCTATGGGATTCCATATTGGTAGGTAGAAACAGTCATTTGGAGGTTGTCACTGCAGTAACTCCAATCGAGATTTGCCTATATGGCAAGTATAGATCAACCTAAGCGGTAAAATCGAGCAAGCTCATGTGTGTGCCTTTGTGGTTGTCTCGAGTTCAACGAGTCTTAGAGCTTTGATGGTGTTGTTTCATGCCCTCAAGTAACGTCATATTTACACCTGATGGGTAGCCAGCCACCTTCCATTAAGACTCCAACATTTAGACGGCCATTGAATGACCTGTTTGTGTTTTCTTAGTATCTCCAGTTCTGTTTTGGTTTCTGTCCAGTTCAAGATAAACTATAAGGGTTTATTGCTTGTGTTGGTATTTAGCCTTAGGCTTGAACTTAGGGTCTGCTTCTTTGCTGAGTCTTGGATATCAACAATCTCACCGGAAACCACTTCCATGCGCTCCTGGAATGTTCTATTCGGAGCAGTTGTAAAGAAGAATCAAGGTTGCTTTGGGCTACTTTGCCTTTGTCAAATTTGTTAGTAATTATCATCTTGCTTCCAACTACTTGAAATCTATAGAATCTAGGGACTTGATGTTAACGTTCACGTCCAAAGAAATGATGCTCTTTTTGTTTTGACGCATTAGTATTCTCACACTAAACTTTCAAAGAAGAGCTGCACAAATTCTTGTATTTCAACAATTGTGTATTGAAGAAGTGTCGAAATTAATGTTAGAATAGAAGGTAAAACAAGTGTCAACAATTGTGCCAAGGATGGACGTGCCGAAAATCAATGATTTTTGGAACCTACACCAAATAGTGCAATTAGGTTGCACCTTACTAATTTCTTGACATTTCACACTATTTAAATATGTACTGCTGCTCCAGTAAATTAAGCAATAACTACAGTAGTAAGAACAAAATTGAGCCCCCCAACTATTTCCCTCTCCCTACCTATATACACCAAGAGGAAGATACACCAAGAGGGAGATACACCAAGAGAGAGATACACCAAGAAGGAGATCCATCAAGAGAGACTCTCTTTTTTCTTTCTTTTCTTTTCCTCTTTTCTTTTCTCTTTCTTTTGTTTTTTCTCTTTTCTTTTCTCTTTTATATTTTTTCTTTTCTTTTCTTCTCTCTGTTATATTTTTACCTTGCCACCACCCTTAATTAAAGGTGGGGGCATAATTTACATAAAATTGGCAAATAACAAAACCACCCAACTTCTATAACTAATTACTAATTAAAATGAAAAGATTAAAGCTATTTAGGCGTCAAAATGGCAATTGGACCATTTTGGACGTTGACATAGTGCAATTAGATTGCACCTTACTAATTTCTTGACATTTCACACTATTTAAATACGTACTGCTGCTCCAGTAAATTAAGCAATAACTACAGCAGTAAGCAACTTTTAAAGGCCTTGACAACAACAATATAGTTGCAAGATGACAAATTGGATGAGTCCACGTGGTAAATCATGTGAAATCTTAGTATTTAAGCAATTTCATGCACTTCCAAGTGGTCAAGTTATGAGTCATGAGGTAACTTTCCATGGTAAATGAGCCTGATTGTCAAGGCAACCCAAATGCACTATTTGATGTACATTTTTTGGATGCGGAAGGAAAACTGAATGTCACTTTGCCACTTTCATGTTGCAAACAAGGTTTGAACCCCTTAACATGCAGTTAGTGATAGGGAGTTGTTACAAATTGGAGGTAAAATTGCACACAAACGTATAAAGTTTTTGTAAGTTCAAATTTCATCCCTTCACTTGAGTTGTGGACACTTGTGACTGTAACATAAAGTAAAATCAAAATCACAAATGTTTGAAATTTGCCTAACCTCAGTAACTTGAAAATTGCAAATGTCTGGCAAGCAATGTGCATGGTCATTAGGTATTTGAATATTTGAGTATTTGGACAACCTTGAGCAGGTCTTTTAATATTTTGGCAAAATCTTAATATATGCGTCAATGTTTAAACAAAACAATGAAAAATCTCTTAATGCTTTTGCATATATCTCTAGAACAATAGAAATTGAATTTTTAATTTTGGACTTTAGGTTGTTTAGATTTAGATGGTATTTATACATGTTGATTGCATCAAAGCTCTCTACCACTAATTGATTTAGTGCATCATAGCTCTCTACCACTAATTGCAATATCAACAAATTAACTCCTAAATGCCCAAGGCTGTTTTTCTTGTTTTTAAAAAGAATTTTTGAAGTTTTTGAATTGTCCTTGTAAGATCATTATTAAACGTCTAATTTTTTTTTGTAATTTTTGAATTTTGAACTTCACTTGAAGCATATGAAAACTCTATACGTTTCAATTTGTTGGTTTCTTTTTTCCAAATGAATTAAAAATTTGACCTTATGAACTTTTTACCATTTGCATACGTGGACAAATCTGGAATTAGAATACTACACCTTCTCAAAACATTGATAACTCATAATTTTGTGCAATCCAATTTCAACTAATCAAAGTATTTTGAAAAGAAGCAAACTAGATTAGATGTGCATGGACAAGCCAAGTTTATATTTTTCTTATAAGCTTTTCCAAAAGAAACTTTTTGTGTTGAAATAAGATTATATGATAGGCAACACTTTTCAAAAGAATCAGAACCTCCATTAGGAAAAATATGGGGCCTCAATAAGGCCTTGAGAATGGGGGTCCCTTAGTCATGGGAACTGAAGTTCCCTGGAAAAAACTGCGCAGGCTGATGTGGCGTATGGCATGCCACATCAGCTTTTTTCCTTAAAAAAAATCAATAATCAAAAATCAAAAGTGTTTCTTATTTTTTTCTAAGACTTTTTTTTTTTTTTTAATTTTTGATTTTTCGGATTTAATTAAGTAAAATTTTCTGGCAATTGGTGTGGGCTGGTTCCCAGCATTGGGAAAAAAAAAAAAAAAGGGACTGCATTTGTTTACAAAGGCCTTGTTGAGGCCCCATATTTTTCCTAACGCATATCTTACACTTAGAAAATGAGCCATTTAAACTTTCTTCTTTCAAGAAGGTGGTCATAATGTGATTGAATGAATGATAGACCACTTGAATAGAAAAATATAGCATTAAATTGTTGAATTACATGCTCATAGGGAGTGTGGCGTTAGTAGTTTTGGGTGTGGCTTTAGCAATTCCCTATGTATATATATACATACAAATAAGAGATCCAAGCAAGGAAAAGAGAGTGAATTCATTGTAAAGGATTAGAAGCCAAAAAAATTCAAAACTTTGAATATTTTTTGTCCTACTTAAAAAATGTATTTTAAAATGGTGGTGCATTTCATGCCTTTTGTGGTTTACACCAATCTAAAGGAGGACAACCATGCTAGCCCTTGAGCACAAAAATGTGAACCTACAAGCCTTGAACTTAGTTATAGGTACGTACCTTCAACCATTTGAAGGTGTTTATAACATATGTACTGATAACATAGGTACCTATAATACAAACACATGCAACCATAAAAGGAGTCTATAATATAGAATTCTAGATTCACATGCTAGCACTCCCCTGGAGAGGACTCCCCTATGGCAACGAAAGGGGCTTCTTAGTGAAAAAGACTTCAAGTCAATTTTTTGCCCCCCTTCATTTTGGGTGTAAATAAAGACTAAAGCAAAACTAGTTGGTATTCTTGGCTTCCACTTCTTGTTAAATAGGTGTCTATTGAAGTGTCACCAATATGGCCTCAAACCATTTGCTCGAATGGTAGTTCATGATTGTAAAATAATATGCTTTTAGTAGGTGGTCTAGGGTCTTTCTCAAGGCACTTTGAACATGCACCTATTGAACATTGTGAAGTTTCTCCCAATCTTGGCTCTGAAAATTTACAAAAATACAAAAATGATTTTTGTTTGTCTATAGGGCAAAAATAACATTTAGTTATGATTTTTGACTCCATCTATACACACCATCTTTAATAAACGAGAATGAATTATTTTACTTTAATCTTAGAAAGACACAATTTCCATGACCAAGGTAGTCACCGCAATACTCCCACTAAGGTAATGGCACCTACAATCACACAAATCAACAATTCAACATCATTTACATCATAATATTGAAATTTTTTATGTGCGGTTTTGTTGGTAGATAAAAAGAGATTGTAGATTCTCTTATAATGCATTTTTTAACACCATATGAATAAACTACAAATTTTTCAAAGTATTAAAAATAGGTGTTTTCTAAAACCAACCATAGACTCTCATTAATAATGGAAGTGCATTTTAGACAAGAATATGTAGTAGTTGGTTTTAGAAAGCAATCAAAATTAGGTGTAGTTACCTCAATGGACAAATATGTGCATTCTTTGTTTTTAGAGTTAACACAATAGTCATCCATCACAACATTTAGGTCCCAACGTCCTTCAATTATTGAGGATTAAAAGTAAATCTGTCATTCACCATATAGATCCAAGAACCAAACATTTGCCATCTTCATTACCAAACAATAACCACACAATATGTAAACACTACACATACAATGGGATAAAATGGAATGCAATTAAAACAAGATTTTGTGTTACTGCACATTGACATCAGGAAATTCAAGACATGCCATTACGGTGCCAATATGGTGCATTGAAACGCTATCAAGCTAATTTGGTGCCAACCTCCATGCAAACTCAGTATCAAACCTAACATGGAGGTTGGTACCAAATTAGCTTGATAGCATTTCAATGCACCATATTGGCACCATAATGGCCTATCTTGAAATTTGTGAAGGACTGCACATTGTACGGTGAAGAGCTAAGGTAGGAGGTCCATAATTGCCCATTTTAGAGTTGAAACTGAATTTTGCGGAGGTGAAGCTTCTAGAAATATTTTTTAGTAAATTTTCCTTGGAAGACAAGTGGAATTGGCATCTAATCCAAGTCATTTCACATTTTTTGGAGCTTTGTGGAATCAATTATAAAATTTTGAAGTTGAAATGGTTTAGGGCTCTAAAATCGCCCACTTCCTCAAATGTACATTGTTTGTACATTGCTGAAGGCTACAAAAAAAATCCATGTACAATAGCGTACATAGTGTACATTTGAAGAAGTGGGCGATTTTAGAGCATGTGCACTTTCAGAAACTCCTACCTTACAAGAATTCTTTTTAACAAGATTTCACTCTTGTCGCCTTTTGCAATAAACTTTGTTGGAAGAAATTGTTGCACATTCTATTTTTGGAAGGTGAATCTCAACACAACATTTAATAGTAATGCCAAATTTCAGAGTATGCAAGTGTATATATTAATATAGAGAAGGATTTGAATTTTGTCTAAGCAGTAATTAGCAAATTTATTCTAATACATTTGGAGTAGTCCCCCCCCCCTCCGAGAAGCAAATTTTCTTAAAGAATGAGAAGGCAGTGAGAGAAAAGGGGAACCAATAGGAAGCTGTTGTATGTGGAAGGGGTGCGCCCCCCCGTTTTTGTGTATGGAGCATGCACTGCCAAATCTTGGAGAATGGGTTTGGTTGGGGTAAGTTAGCGAAATTCACGGAACCAATGATAGTGAAGCCGGGAGCCGAACGGACTCCCAAATTGGCCAAGGGATGAAACTCTGGAGCAAGGAGGGTAAACATTTCTTTGAGAAAAGCTCGTTCAAGTCCATTTCTTCACCTCTGGAGTAGAAGAAGTGTCGTTCTAAAACCTTGGAGGTTCAGGGATCTGGAAAACTGGAAAAAGGGGGAAAGCACTTAGGGCCGCTTTACACCTAGAGGCCGGGCCAATTTGGTGTGTCAGATGTCAAGAATCATGGCTTGTGATTGGTTGAAAGGCTTGAATCAGCCTCAAGCCCTTTACACTTAGAGGCCGGGCCAATTTGTTATGTCAGAGTTTTTTTTCCTCAAATAGATGATCTGACATGGCCCGAGCATGGCCCCAGCTTGTTGAATTGGGTGCACCAAAAATGGGAGCCCAATTGAAGGCCAATTCTTGGCCTGAAGGCCAATGTCAGATTTAATGAGGCTGGCTTCTAACCCAAGAATGGGCTGAAATTTTGGGCAATTGGCTTGGTGAAAAATTGGCCCGGCCTCTAGGTGCAAAGCGGCCCTTAGAGTATGCCGCGTCCAATCTACGAGAATTGTCCGCTTTTCGGAGGGGGTGTGAGTACCCCCATTGAAGTTTGTTCATATTCTTTCTTGTTTCAACAGGAGGCAAAAAAATAGAGTCTGCCCCCAGCGTTTATCTCTCTCCCTGTGTGGCCCCAGCATGTGTCTCGCTCCCACTTCCCAAACCCTATAATAATTCCCAATCGTGAGAGACTTGGGCCCCATGATCCAAAGTTCCAAACCGGATCACAGAACCCTGCACCCCCCCAAATCACAATCAGAAATAGTAAAGGCGCAAGGAAAGCGGAAAGCCGGAAACCCACCTTCACCCAAATCAAAAAGGGAGGCCTATGCTACTGTAACTTACACCAGTCCCCAACCGGCAGGGACCAGTCTACGGAACAGCCTCCCTCCACCAAGGCGGTACCACAACCTGACACAACAGGTGTAAGACGGACGACCTGAATGGACCCCCTGATGCCATGCGGGTAGAATCAACGACTCAGATGAGCCCACCGAAAAAAGAGCTGCAACATTCGACCCTATCCGACAAGCATGTGATTGATATATTTGATCTCGCTATCCACACGTCACTCGCCAGGACCATCGTCACTTCGTCAGTCAGTCCCGTCGGCCCGGGCCCATTGATCTGACCTAGACTGTACAGTGAGTTACTAGTAAGTTTGTCCCTCTCCACCCCCCCCTCCCCCTCCTTTTTGGCCTTTTCCCGGCCCTTGCATGATGAGTGCCCCCTGCATACCGGTAGTCACCCATGTGCGCACAAGGCTCCGGCGCTTTTTAGGGTTTCGGTTCACTTTGTAGAGTCCGTGAGGAGACGTTGTTCTTGTTAAGTTACTCACGATGTTGTGCATTTTGGTGCGGAGTCTTTGGAGGAATGGATTCTGAAGTCTCGCTGGTCTTTAACAGGATCGGAATCTTTCTCTCTTGTGCTTGGGAAGTTGGAAATCGTTCAGTGCGGTAATTATTAGTCAGTCTCTGTAGCGATGGTGGCGAGTTCTTTGGTGTCCTCTCGATCACTGTGATGTGCATTTTGGTGCGGAGTCTTGAAGGAATGGATTCTTTAAGTCTCGCTGGTCTTTAACAGGATCGGAATGTTCTCTCCTGTGCTTGGAAGTCGTGTAGTGTGGTAACAGTCAGAATCTGTAGCAATGATGGCTAGTTCCTGTTGTTCTCTCACTATGATGTGCATTTTGGTGTGGAGTCTTGAACAACCGGATTCTTAATTTCAGGCTGGTTTTTAGCAGGACCGAAGTGTTTTCTCCTGAATTTGGCAATTGAAGTGTGGTAATACACGGCACCTCTAGAGTAGATGGTTGGTTCTTGTACTTTGTGGTGCTGCGCGTTTTGGTGTGGAGTTTTGAAGAAATGGATTCTTAATTCACGTCGATCCTTATCAGGATCGGAATCCTCTCTCTTTTGCACTTGACAGTCATGTAGTATGGCAGTACTTAGTGTCTTTAGCAACGACGATTAGTTCTTGTCCTTTTCTGTAGCAAATATGTTTAGTGTTTCTGCTCCTCAAGGTTCTCTTCTTCTGTCTGTTGCTTATGAAACTGATTCACCTGGACTAGGGGAATTGTCGTCATAAATACCACGATGCGAAGGTTAGTCAGTCACAGCCGTGGCCTCGTCTAGACTAGGCCTACGGCGTAGCGTTCGTCTAGGGTTACGGGGTTTTGATGCTCAAGCTACACTTTCTTTCTTTCGAAGGTCTTAGCAAGTTGTCTCTGAGTCTAGGCAGACGGAAACGAACGCAAATTTCGAAGATTTCTTTAATTCCAGAGGCTGAATTTAAGTGTTTCTGACTTGGAAGGTACTGATCTACTGGAAATTGGGGGATTCTATTTGGTAACTTGAAGCATTTCCGTTATGGATTTGATTATGTAGGACTTTTCTTCTGGGAGATGTATGGATCTGTGGAGAGATTCTTGGGTACGATAGAAAAATTTGTTGTTATCAAATTTCATCAATGTGTCTGAATTTCTTATGCATTTCAAAACGAACTAATATAAATGACATTTGAGAATCGCATTTCCATTAAGAGATTAGTAGCGACAAAAGTTTCGTCAAGTTTGCTCCTCTTGCTAATAATTCCAACCAAGTGAATGAAAAGATGAGTTGTTGTCGGTAACGGGTCAATCATTTGAAACTGGATCCAGTTCCGGAAGGTTTTGTATCCTGTAATTTACTCTATCATTTCTCAATTTGGTCGACCATAAGTTTTTCTGCTCGAGGATAATCTTAGAACGAATGCAGAGATTGAAGAACGCTGCTCTGGGTGGTCTAAGCAATTTTTCATACAAGATTTCTGAGGCTTCAGTACTCCTTTTGCATGTTTTGTGCTGGTATGTGGTGCTGGGGAGGCAATATTGTGATGGGAGTTTGTTGCTCTCAAATTGTGAAAGTTGTCTGCAGAAATTTGTTTGTGCAAGAATTGAAGGCTTAAAGCAAGGTACCACTATCCCACCCTTCAATTTCAGAGTATACCATGGATTTTTCTGAAGATAAGTTTCTTTTGGAGGTCAGAGTTTGGATCCCAGGGAAGCAATCGACGTTTAATACCATGCTATCCGTAGGAGAGGCTCACGTATCAAAAGGCCCAGGGGTATTTTCAATAGAAGTGGCTCATTTATCAACAGTTCTCCCAGGTGTTTAGGTTCATAAGATGACATTTTGCAATTACGAATTACGGGAATCATTATGCCAATTTTGAATTTGGAAGCAATTGTATCACTTTCCTACTGGCTGGCCATAGGAAGTTTGTAACTTTCAACCCTTTTGCTCAATGTGAGTCCCTTTCGATCTATCGAACAGTACAAACCCTTTTGCTCAATGTGATCCCTTTGATCAACTGGAAAGTACAGATTTGGACATTCAAGATTCAACAAAATGACTTGGCATATTGACCATTCTGGCTCTCAAAGGTTATCCAGGCCATCTCAAGCAACGGAGGATGGAGCACAAGAAAGGAATCATGCCTTGTTGTTGGACTCTGTGGTCAATATACAGCCTTCAATTTTGAATATAATCGTACAGATGAAACACAACCAGCACTTGGTGTGATTGAGGATGGAAAAATGTGATTTTTTTTTCTGAAAAGACTTCGATCATGATTCTCACTCAGTGCACAACTGAATCGTGTTTGACATTCATGAAAGTAAAAAGAGATTTCTGCTACCGTATTTAGTTAGTCTGGCTTCGTTGTTCAAGTGCGTTTCTGATGATGAGGCATCCGGTGCAGGCAACTCTACAGGGGCCCATCCTTTTTTTTTTGGACAATAGTGATGAGCAACTGACTGTGTTGAGTGTGTTCCCACTTCCATCTTTAAATCGCAGAACGTGAGAGGTCGGCCACTCCCCCAAATAGTGGCAGAATCTTCAAGCTCTGGCGGGGCTCACTGGTCGACGTGTCACCCCAACCCTGCTGCATTCTCCGTGCTGTACAGCATATACCATTGGGCGAAGCTAAAAATAACAGAAAAGTCAATCGAGAAGTAGTAGCCAAGACTACTACAGTCAGTTGGAAAATGCACGTACTTCTATGGATCTAAGTTCTGTGCGCTTTGTCCAATAATGGGGCTTTGGCACATGAGGCTCACAAAGATCCTTGAACCGCCTTTTGGAAGCCCTCACTCACTTCCCCATGCATAATGGCATGCGTTTCAAAGATGGGATTGTGGGAGGCTCGGCTTTTTCCCATTTGGTAACGCACCCTGGCTGAGCTGTAGAAATCACCGGCTTGGGAAAAAGGCCTGGCTGGTCTGTAACAAGCCGAGGGTTATGGGGAATATCCTAGATTATCATTGTTCAAGGCGTTCCCAACAGCGTTCCCCCCCGTTCTTTGGGGTACAGATTCGTAAGAGAATTTTAAAATACACGTTATACCTTTCATTCTGTTCAGTTATTTAATACTGCTAATAATAATTTTATTACACGTTTCCTGTGGAAGTCTTTACAGTATTAACCTGGAAGGAACATAGTGGTCTTTGAATGACTGACTTAACGGAAATTTCGGGAGGCTCATAAAAAGTCAATTTTGAATAGACCTTTTGGAAAGTTTGACACAAGGTGTGACCTTGATGAAAATACAGTTTTTTATATTTATATTTTTCGATAAGGTGTTTGGATCGAAAGTTATGTTGTTCAAAGTTTTAGTCAAGGCGAACAACTTCGGGGAACATGTGTAGAACGCTTCTACTACTTCTACAATTTGAAAAAATTATAAACAAATAACCATGCATGGAGCAAAATTTTCACTCTAGGAATCAAAGTCAAATGATTTGTTAGGTAGGGTAAAAAAAACATTTCTTCTAACTTCAAAGAATAAAATATAATTGTTCAATCTTTATAGTCAACTTTTCTATTAAAAAATCTAGACATTTTTGTAGTAGTTAAGTATAATTGTACTATTGAATTTCAAGAATAAAAAATGTGTAGAAGAAATTTCACAAAATTTCACTATACAGATTGCAAGATATTTGCATTTAAAGTAAGGTAACAAGCTTTTTTTGCACCTCGTTCAATTACATTTTTTGGCTTTGAACCTTCATAACTTATAATTTTTGTTCTATTGATTTTGAATTTCTAATTTTATATGATAAAGAATTAAGCTAAGAATCTAGAAAAAAAATTCAAAAAATACACATTTAGTTTTCACTCATTAAAAAATTGTTAAGTAGAAATAGGTTCAAGATTGAAGAAAAATCTAAATTGTTAATAGCTCTAAGATGGAATAGAAATACACTAATCTCAACGGTGAGATTGTTCTAACAAGAGATATTAACCCCTAAATGTCCAACTAACCATATATGATTGATCTGAAATTCTAGGCTCATTTATGTGTGGGTAGTTAAATTCCTTTGACCATTTAAAAAAAAATTACGTGCAATTTTGCGGGTTAACAATTGGAATCTCTCATTTTTCACTGAAAAATTGAATTATTGGTTTTTGAGAGGTACTCATAGGCATATATGTACCATTAGTGAAGAGTAAAGCTTGCAAGTTTTACTTCATTTCCTGGCTTTGAGTAAAGTCTGTCAATTTCACTTGGTTTGAAATCTAAAAAATTATACATATCCATTCGCTTTGAAAATGTTCCCAATAGAAAGAGTAAAGTGTTTTCATGATTTTCACCGTTGAAAATTTAAACATGCAATTGTTGTTTTGGAGTTATTTGAGATCTCTATGTATTCAAAAATTGCATTACAACAATTGCAACGTGGATTGTGTAATGAATTTGATAGCTTTTCATGTAAAATTAAGTATTTTGTAAGTGCATTTTAGTGTGCTAACACTATTTGTAGTTATTCATGTCACCTCCAATCCCCCAAAAAATTTATGTACAAATTTCTGAAACATTGTGGGGAGGGACAACATACTAAAAATAAAAAACATACATTTTTCTTTGTTTTAATCTCACAATTCCTATACAATATTGCACTCAAAATTGGTATGCATACTAATAAGCAAGCTCCTTAAACATGTATGTAGTTAGGTTTTGAAAAAAATAATAATTTACTTCATTCAGGATAACTATAAGTCCATGTTCATTTTTTATAGGAAAAATATCCTTCAAAAGGCTTGGGCATTTAGAGGTTAACCTTGTGAAATTTTTATTTATTTATTTTTAAATTGTAAAAATTGAAGTAAAAAATGAATCCTACAAGTTATTTTTTCAAGAAGATGCTCTGATTGCCCGAAAAACAAGATTGTCTATAACTTTCACATACCAAATCCAAAATTAACAAATCAAAGCTTCATGTGTACATAAAAATATAATCTACACAAGAAAAATTCTAAATTTTTTTAACTTGATTTATTTTGAAGCTTTTTTCTGCTTGCTAAACTAAAAAACAAACTTTTTGTGCCATAACTTTTGCTCCTGGGATCCGATTGAAATAAAGCTATGTTTTTAGAAACCTAGTGTATTTTTCTATCTTCAGGAAAAGAAAATCATAAAATCACAACAAATGTTGAGACCATAGGAGCGTGCCCCAAATCCATTTTTGTCCGTTCATGAAACAAAGGGACTTTAGGGTTTTAGTGTTTGAGCATTTTTCTTGTCATCAAGGTTCTAAATTTGATTTGGGATTTTGTTAGAAGTGAGAAGGAGATTTAAGATTCTCTTTTTATAAATCAATTACATATTTTCAAATTGCTAAAACATGTGTATCCAAAAGTGACCTTAAACTCTTATGAGTAGAGGCTACAAGTTTTAAACAAAATTCTTAAGAGTTTAATCTTTGAAACATGTCTACTTGATTTGACAAAGCTTTTAAATTCACAACTAGTCTAAGTAGCCTTATGGCATGACAACTAGACTTATTGTGCATCTTCAAGTTGAGTCTAATTATGTAGACATTCTACTCATGTAATACATATCTAAAATTGCACCTCTCATAATTAGATACCATACTTGCACATGTATAATATGACAATTTAAAAAACTTAATATTATGAGGATGATTATAGGTAATGAGGCGCATTTATAAAAGATATTTTTCTAGGTATACCTACTTTACCTACTTTTGTAATCAATAAAGTAAACCAAACATATGAAACCATCACATCCTTTGGAAATATTTGAGAGCACACTTTAACTTGTGTTTTTTAATCCTTCTCAAAAGTTGAAGTACATGTTTCAAAGGATAAGCCTTGACATGGAAAATTGTTCACAAAAATAGGCCTTTTAATAGATGCCACATAGTCACAAGAGATCAGTCTTGATTTTTGAATAATAGAAGATTGGTTTATTTTTTAGGTCCCCGCAAAAAACAAGGCAGCTCCACTTCACAAGCTTACTTTTCTATGAAAAAATGTCCAAACTGGTGGTGCTTCTTTGGATTTTTTTTTCTAGACAAGTTGTCTACATGCTTAAAAAATTTCACATCATTTGGAATTGTACAACATATAGAAAAAAATAGTAAGTAGAAAGAAGTAGATAATGATTTAAAATACAAAATTGTTAAGAATTTAGTTATGGAATTGGAAAATGCTATTCCCAACCAATGTTGCAATGTTGTAATAAACAATCCACATATATATGACACCTACAACTAGGTATCTCTCTATAACTAATTCCAACTCTTTTGTAGAGTTGGCATAACTTAAGAGCATGTTCCATAAGTAAATAGGGGAGTGTTAGCATGTGAGCATAGAATTTGAGAGCCCAAGAGCCTAGGATTTTATATTATAGACACTTTCTATAATTATAAGTGTCTATGTTATAGGTACCTATATTCTAAACTCTTTCCATATTATAGTATATTTATATTATAGGTACATGTATTATAAACACCTTCAAATGATTGTAGATACATACCAACAACTAGATTCAAGGCTCATAGGCTCATGTCTTTGCGCTCACATGCTAGCATTGTTGAAGTAAACACATGCCGGATTATTTAAGTGATTCCGGTATTGCATACCTTAGTGAAGGAGGCTTTGTTCTAGCTAATTCTCACAATCTAAATTACCAATGTCTAAAATTTATTGTGTGACTGATGTAAGCAAAGTATGATGTAAAGAACTCATAAGTGTGTATAATAGAATGTGGTGTGGAAAGGTTTTAGAGGGGGGTTCAAAGAAATAAAGAGGTTGTTGGTTATTTTTCTAATTTTTGTTTATTGAGTAGTATGTACGTAGAGTATTTGATAGCAATACAATTGATGATATTAGATATTATTTTTATGGAGCTTTTGGGTATGTGAAAAGAATTTTTTAAGATTTGTATTGTGATTTTGTGAGTTGGGTGGATGTGCTAATCCTAGTCCAATCCATTGAGAGAAATATGCCGATTTATGAGATCCAAAATTTTGTTTTGTATATGAGGCGAGCATAATTTTTTTTATTGCAAACGTTGAGTAAGTGGAGATGAAAAATATGAATTTTTGATGTGAAAATATTCCATTATATGATGTGATTGATCATTTGTCTTAGAAGTGTATATTGTGTGTTATATGCTTCTTTTTTTCATATAGGATTTTTATTATTGTGGTGTTGGTGAAGTCAAAGAACTTCTTGCTCAAATGATTGAGGAGGTGAATTCATATATAGCGTGTGAATGGTATTGTTGCCATAATTATTGTAGTCTTGATTTGTCAAGCTAGGTTGGCCAATGTGTGCCTATTTTGTCATAAATTGAGGTATGTGACTCTTTGAAATTGAATTGTGTGTGTTTAGTAATGATGTTTGTGTGTGGATTATAGTTTCTAGAGTTTTTATGGTCAAGTGGGAGTTGAGGGATGATAGAATAAATATGTTGTCAACGAGTTGGGGTTGAAAGAAGTTCTTGTGTAGTATCTATGTGTGTACTGGTTTGTTTATTTTTATTTGTAGTGTTGGATTAGTAAGTTGAAGTAATGATTCATGATAAGATGATTTTCTAATGGAAATAGACAGTCTAGTAACATCCATTTATGTGTAAATGAGGGGAACTTGCATATTTCGTTGACATTGAAATTGATTGGAAATTTTGTTTATAAGATTTGTGGTATATTGATTAACATGTTTGAGTGCGATAATTTAATATATGGAATTTTGTATAAGTTATTAGAGATTGTTTTTGTTGTTGATAAATTGTGATTTCATTAGGAAAAATTTCAACCCTAGAAAAGGTTGTTTAACTGCATATTCTAGTGCAATTACAACCAAAAAATCATTAATTTTTTTAGAGCCCACCAAATCACTAGTAGTGCTACATCAGATTGGTGGTTTTAATGTATTTATTTTTAATTCAAAAAATTTAGTTAAAATTAAAATTATTTTATTTTCCCTATATTTGCAGTGTTGCCAAAAGTCAAATGACATTTTGTAGGATTCATATTTTTGTGATGAGCACTTGGTTAAGAAGGTTTAGAATGGATAGTGCTACATCATTTGTTAGTGCAGGGGGTTGTCTGTGGGAGAACATTAGTAAGTAGTATGTATATACGTAGGTTGGTAATGTTGGCATGGGTGATGATATGATGATATGTGGTTTGATAGAAGGAGATGCATAATAGTTGAGATGTAATTTAGAGTGTACTATTCTCAAAACCTTCAAAAAATGACTAAGTTTTACTAAAGATTAATATTTAAAACATTCCATAATCGTTTAACATAACCATATCATTAGCTACAAAGTTATATTTCAATCTATCAATGCACTAACTTATTCATAATGTTGAAACAAAAGTGACATTCAATTGCAGCCTAAATTATTTATTGATGGATAATAGAATTATTAATGTATCTTGAACTTTATGCTAAATCCTCAAAAAAAATAATATCTCTCTAAATAAATCTGTGGTTATTAGTGAGAAACTATTGGAGTACCATGGAATATTTTTGAGAGAGGGAGAATGAGTTTACGAAGACATCTCAAATCCCTCAAGGTTGACTTTAAGAGCATTTCCAAAAACTGTCTTTTAAGGGTTACCATTAGTAGAGGTTGTCACAAAACATGCTGAGAAAAGTGAAAACCGATTTGGAAATGAAGAAATAAATTGAAGAGAAATAGACTTCAATTGTTGAACTCTTTTTCACGTATGGTATATATTACACCTCCGCACTTGAGAAGAAGAAATTGAAAATCACAATATCCAATTTGGATATATATATATACTCTCCTAGCCAAGTCAGTAAGCAGGCTGCACGCATCCCTAACTAAGAATTTTCTAATAAGAAACTATCATCAACAATCAAATGTCAACTAATCCCACGTCTTAGCAAAAGCTATGTTAACAGTTTTAAGATTTTGTTAACTTTCATAACATTTTGTTGATGTTATTGTCACCAATTCACCATCACTCCACTGTAGTCTACCATTTACAAATAACAAAATTGTGTTCATACCAGTCACAGGTTTACAGTTGCTGTGAATCTCAAGTTGCTGTGATTTTCACTCAACTGAGAAGGTGTACATATCCTTCTATTTGGAAATCTTCAATTCTTTTTAAGAGAAAGATCTCCATTAGCAAACAAGTTGTTGTTCCCGAGACAAAAATAATCAAAAAGGTTGCTGTGTACTTCAACCATGGTATTGCCTTGACCCAGACAGAAGCTCTCTGAGTGGCCCCAAAACTGAAGATAGTTGGTAAGCCTTTGAATCTTTATACAACATACCCCCTGCAGATTAAAAACACACACAAATACTTCAGCTAAAAAGTAACAAGACTTTGTAGATAAGATCAAACATTTGGCAATGCAGAGAAAACCGTAATCAAGACTTGGAAACTCAGGAAAATTCAAAGCAATCAGGTGTTTTAGAATGCACAAGGTCCATACTTTTATGGCAAAGAAAAGAAATTACCTAGGAACGAGACGTAGCCTGATGAAACAGTCCAAAACAACAGAGCGCTAACACAATTATTTCTGCAAAATTTTTGCACCAATTGAAACACCAAGTTAGTCAGAATCATAGACATAAAACAGGCATTAAAGATTCAAACTGCGCGTCTTACAAACACGTGATCGAAAACGTTTGACAGATGGAAGGAGATGGAGGAACTTACAAGTACATGCTGATCAGAATGCCCTCACCAGCTAACAAGCATCCCCAAAATGAGCCAGTAAACCTGCAATTGTTTGCAGTATGTCAGGCAGTGCACTTGATTTTGACACATTTATGAAACAATGTTATGTGATCAAAATAAAAAGACGCGCACCAAAATTCCATAACCTAATTAAGTTACCGTCACTAAGCTTTTGAAACAATGTAATGTGATCAAAAGAGAAAGAAGTTACAGGTGACACACACCAAAATTCCATAACCTAATTGAGTTACCATCACTAAGCTTTTCGAAGCAGTTACAATTAGGAAGGACTGGACATGATTTTCAAAAGCTATTTAAAACATTTTCCAAAGATTTGAAAAAAACCCTTCACAAAACGTAAAATCTCATCCTGACTGTGCACTCACTGTTTCAGCATTATTTGGGTTCAGAGGAGAATTGCACACAAATGTGTCAGCTCCACTAATTCTGTACAAATTGGGGTGGAACAAACAAGACATGATTTCTACAAGTGCACACAAATGAAGAGAGAATTTGGACTTAGGCTTACCACATAAAGTCCCGGATGAAAAGAGCTCTAGGTAGCAATAAACCGTTGCCAACCATAGCCAGCAGCACGGTTTGTGAAGAGAGTCCCTTGATGTTGGCAGGTCTCAGAAAGTTTGTCCACTGGTTCAAAAGAAACAAAAAATTGTCAGTGCCAAGTACACGCGATCTTCCCAACCCAACCTCCCATAAATCACACACACCAATCATCAAGAAAATAAGTCGAATAAGTTTGATTACCATTTGTGCAACTGGTCCCCACATGAAGAGGAGGGTGGCCGTCCACGCCGAAACACAACCCATACTCAATAGAACTTTCTCCGGGAGCTTCCCTATTCGAGCCTGCCCAATTGACAAGATTATCAGCCTTCTTAAGTTACAGCTTATTGCAAAAACTTCACATGAATCAAGAAACTCAGAATGCAGCTAACTGTGTCCCAAACAAAGGTTGCCCTAAACCAAAATAGCGAAAGCTACTTAATGGACTATCCGTAGCATGGAAATGGATTGTCATCCGATAGCTTATGTGAAACCGAATTGGGAATGGAACATACCAGAGTGACGATTGAGACAATTGCAGTTCCAAATAATATGGAAGGCAACATTGAATGAGGCAAGATGGGCTCAAATGTTGACCACATAACCTGCAACCCACCACGACATACCACTGTTAACAAAAACTTGCTGACCTTTTACTGTCAAGATATAGAAGTGCAAAGAAGGCTCAATTAGTCAACTAGTACCCTAATTTATAAATGCTAATGGAACTTTGCCCTAATTTACAAAAGCATACCTGAGGAAGTACCGTCACGCCACCAATGGTAACAGCTTCCTCCCACACAAGCCATATCGATGGTCTAAGAAGCCCCTGGTAGTTGAGCAAGTTGAGGATGAAACCAAGAACCACTGCCATGGCCGTGGCTGCAAAAGCAGGGAGTGGCATTGCCCCTGCAATGGCTAATTGCATCAAGACAACTAGAGTTGTAGCCGCACCCACACCTTGAACAACCATAGCACCCCTCTCCCTCTTGTTTGCGAAATAGGACAAGAGAGATAGGTTCCCTAGAAGCTGTGTGAGTTGCCCCTGCAAATCCCAAAAAACACTACTCAAATTAAGTCATCCACACTTATTTAACCACTTCAATCTGACTGCTTGACTGTCATTTAGAGATCGTTATAATAAGTACATTAATTTTGAGTTTTTAACAACAGAGATGTTCGGCCAAAATGTCAAAAAAGAAAGCTATGAGTGTGCAAGTGGTATAATGAAAATGCGCGTACATACCAACCACGGAACTGCGAAGAGCGCGTCATAGTCTCCAGCGATGAGGTTCCTGGTGTTGAGAACAATTTGAGGCATTTGCAAAAACAAAAAGGCCAGCGTTGCAGATTCCGCCAAGCGAGCAGAAGTATGGCTCCACCGACTGAAGGCCACATCTTTTTCATCCTCGGAGTCTTTCCATGAGTCCAAGACCACCTTGGATTCCGTTTTCGCAAATGTGCCGTACTCTCCTCTCTGAATCAAAACCAACCAATTTCAAGCATTCAAAACCACCGCTCTGAAATCTCCGAATGTGGAAAATCCCAACCGCAGTACATACTTCGAAGTTGGCCTAGAACAGTCCTCGTCATAATGATCTTGCCAGGTGCTTAAAAGCAAACTTTGCACCAAAACTGCATTCATTACAGGAAATCATGCCCTGTTCTAACCAGAGTGGGAACCCAGAGTCGATCTCCATCCAACTTCGGCTAGAACTGATCATCAGTTACCAATCAATTCAAATCCGCTAGAAGAACACATGATTGAAAGATCCAAACTTAATGGTCTTGATTCAAGGCCATCAAACCTCCCCTGCCCCGTTCCCTGCTGGCTGGACTTCACTGCAATGGATCTCCACTCACCGACAAAAGTCACTGAAGGAATAAAAACAATGTGCGAAACTCATTTCGGAAATAATGTAAAAATATAATTACAATACGTACCTCAAGATCTCTGTCGTCCACGAGAGCCTGCGACTCAGGTGCACAGTCTCCAACTAGACCATGGGGCACTGCAATGGAAGCCATGCTTGAACGAAGGTCAAGCTCCAGACAGTCACAATTAAAGTTTGAATGATCCTCTAGCTTCACCCCCACCCCACCCCACCCCACCCCACCACCACCACGATTTTTTTTCTTTCAAAACCTCGGTGATCAATTCCAGGTTCGTACGCGCGTAAGAAAGGGATCCAACCCCTGGTCGACTTGAATGAGTATCAGTCGTTGCAGCGTAGTGAGCTAGGAAGCTCGCATTTTGAAGAGACTGAAAGTATCACCGTCGCGTACGTTTTGAAGAGACTGAGTCTAGACCCAAGGTTGCAGTTCGGAGAGACTGAGAGTATCAACGTCGCGTTTCGAAGAGACTGAAAGTATCATCAAGGCTGCAGTTCGGAGAGACTAAGAGTACCAACGTCGCGTTTCGAAGAGACTGAAAGTATCATCAAGGCTGCAGTTCGGAGAGACTGATCGCTAGAGTATCAACGTTGCGATTCAAAGAGACTGAGATCCAAGACCCAAACTTTGCAGTTCCAGAAGGTATGAAGAGCTACGTTAGATCGACTGAGGCGGCCGCGTTGTTATGATAGGGGCAATGAGAAAATTCCATAATTTTTTTAAATACCACACTAATTGTGTTTTTCCTGATGGATGGTTGCCGGAGCTTCATGCAAACGAGCGGAGCTCAGGGGAGGAGCTCTGGGGACCGTCCATGCACACCTTCTCTGGTCCTCAGTCATTGCTTTTGTCAGCAGCGAACTGGCATGCGTGTCAAGATCTGTTTAGGTATTTGTTTGTTTTTTAAATTTCATTTTCATTTTGGGGGGTGCAGTGTGTTGGAATTTCCTCCTCCCCCCGTGCTGCAAGATGTGGCACTTGTTTGGAGCGCCGTCTGTAACGTTTTGTTGGGGCGAGCTCGGCCTGGACCACTTTGAATTTCACTTGAAAGCGAAGGACCATCCGAATCCATCACTGATGGTGAGAATTCACCTGCTCAGGGACTAGCTAATGCTGAACTGCCAGCTCCCTTGTTTTTAGGCCGGGGTGAACTGACCCCCTCGCTCGTCCCCCCTGGGAAAACCCTGAGTTTTTTTAATTTTCCATGCATGATTTTTTTTGCAAATTCTGAATTCATATTTGCAAACAGAGGCCCCAAATTAGCTATGGGGGGCTCCAAAAAATAGATTTTACACGGCACAAAATAGGGGGCTTTTTTTTTATATGCACCCTTGGATGGACTTTGGCAGGACAAGCGAGGGGGCCAGTTCACCCCGGGATACACATACAGGGGTCAATCCTCCCTGGTCGTTTCTTCTCATCAGCTTAATATTAGTTTGTTGATGGTTTTGCCCATACACTTGGGGAGATGTTAAATGTTGCCCATCAAATGGGCCCAACATGTTGGATTTAACCTAGGGGAAAATAGAGGTTTAAAAAAAAAATTCACACAGTTTTTTTTTTGCAAATTTTGAATTCATATTTGCAATCAAAGACCCCAAATTCGTTTAGAGAGGTGTAGAACATCTCCTAAACAAGGCACTAAATAGGGGGCAAGTTTTTACTTTTATCCCAAAGAACTTGCGTTTTTCCCTGTTGGGCCAACTTCGTGGGCAACATTTAATGTTCAGCATGCACTTGGCCCGTTGTTAGAGTCTCCAAGGAAAAAACCTGCCCTCTATTTTGTAGGTGGTTAACCCCTAAATGCTTAAGGCACCAAATTTTGGTGTCAACAATACTCTGAAGTTAAATAAAACCTAATCAAGTTGTTATTTATGGTGGTTTGTATTTTTGAAAAATTCTTTTGAAGTCTAGATTTAGCATCAAAAATTTGATTTCGAAAATGATTGGTTATTATTTTTCTGTTCAAGCCTTTGAGCAAGGGTGTCCATTGTAATATTGACTTTCCATAGTGTTGAGGGCTCTTGGAAATGAGCTTCAAATACACTAGATCTTCGAAAAAAAATCAAACTAGAAATTCATTTAAAAAAAATTGTAGGATAGATTTTGAGAAGCTATAAATTGATTTGGGTTATGCATGTTACTATGTTAGGACCTTTATCCTCATATTTTTGTGGTAACCAACTTTTTAGATTTGACATGTGAAAAGAGGATTAAAAGACTTCAAACCACTTTTGTAGTTTTAACACGCTCATGATCGAACATTGTAGTCTTTCAATCCATAAGTGATATTGTTGTGTTTTCTTCTCTTATGTGATCTCTAACATGTTTAGTTTGAATTTGTATAATTACAATTTAAAAAAAAATTGATACAACTTATCAAAATGTTGACTTTTTGTTCAATTTAGAGTAAATTCTTAGAAGCTCAGAAAAGGCGTTGGGCATTTAAAAGTTAATAGATTGTATTTTTTGGAACCTCTTCAATACAACATTCTTGAATTTCAAGGAAGGCAAGAGGGTTGTTCATTTTACAAGGATCAAGGCTCTTTCACTATATAAAATCTCGAATGTTCATGAATTGTGGGCCATTGTAACAATAGTTATTATTCTTGTTACAAAGATGTTGTAAAATTTAAGGAGGTATGAAAGTCTTGTTTTTCAAGAATGTCATTATTGTGGGACCACTAGCCTCGAGTTTTTTTAGGGCTCAAGATGTTGTTCATACCAATTTGTGGGAACTTGTAGATGGTTTAGGTAAACCAGCGTAGAGGCTTGGCTTTGGTGCCCCGCCATTTTTGTAGCTAGGGTGTCCAAGAAAACATGTCTTGTATTTTATAGGTGGTTATTAATAGTTTGTGCTTCATAACTTCTCCTATATATTGATAATATTCTTGAACTTCAATGGGGGGATCCTTTGCTTCCCATGAATCAAGGCTTTTTTAATGGTATAAATCTTGAATGTAAGTTTGTCCATGGTTTATGGACCATTGTAATACAAAATATTCCTATTACAATAATACTATAGAAGGATGTCAAACTCACTATTTAAGAATGCCATGAAGCCCTACTATGACTATGAAGTTAACAAAGAGTTTGTCATTCCAAACATGAACTCAAAAATTCTATCTATGATAAAAATAATTAAAGTTTATACCATGGATAGAGCTTATGGATCAATTTTTCCTACCCTTTGTAGGCTAGAGGTGAATAATTCCAAAATTTTCATTTTAGTGGATAAATGTGAAATTCAATTCCTATTTTGTCATTTATTAAATTTGATATTCTCAATCTTTTTTAATTAATTTAGTCATTGATTGCAAATATCAATCATTTAGTGGCAAATAATAGAAATTAGTCCAATTCAAATATTTAGTTTATATTTTTTCTTTGATTGCCAATAAATAAGTATAATAAATAGTCAATGGAATACATTATACTATTCTACACTAACTGCACCTCTTAGAACTCAATTTTTGAATCAATTTAGGCATTAAAGATGGAGAATGAAAAATATAGAGGTTTGAAGCTAATCATAAGTTCATTCAACTTTAAAAGTTGCTTGAGAAACAAAGTGAATTATATTCCATCAAATTACTTGTAACTTTATAAATTTAAATGAATATTCAATTTCAAAACCTTGCTAAGGTATTGGAGCCTTTTATTTTCTATATTGTGACCAAATGAAGAAGATTGAACAAAACAAAGCATGAAATCCAAAGCTCAAGTTAAATTTAAAATGTAATATTTTTTTGAAATAGATTTAAATTTTTTTATAATATTTATTTATTCTTTTAATGAATACCTCAAAGAAATTGTAAAACAAACATTTAGTACCACACGTATGTTTGATCAATGACAGCTTAGATCATTAGGGATTGCAGAAGATGTGCTATACAAGGAGCAAGAGAATAAGTTCAAGATAAGAACTCACTTACCATTAACATGAACTACAAAATATTAAATAAAATGTGTGGATATGGATATCAATGATTGAATCCACATTAGTAATGTCACCAAGTCAATGACCTTATTCCTTAGGAAACTTTCCACAGTGCAAATTTCAAACTGGAGGGGTCATTTCAACACTAGCATTACATTGTACATATGCTCAATTTTGATTATCAACCCTTGCTACAATATCTAAAACTACTTTCAACCAATTAAAATGTGAAGATTATCACATTTGAAAAAAATGTCAAGCAGTCTTGTAGTGCACTTATTGATGGAGGTGAAAGGCTAGGCTATGACCGGTCTTATCCTTTGCAAATTTGTCTCCAGCTAGGATTTAAAGATCTTACAACATTTGAAGATCGAGACCTTTGAAAACATGCTCAATGTGATCTTATAGTGCTTTCACAAGTGATGGAGGTGAAAGGTTAGACTAGGACTAATCTTATCCACTGTGAACCTATCTCCAACTACGATTGAGAGATCTCACAAAATGTGAAGATTGGGACCTTTAAAAAAGTTGCCGTGATTTTGTAATATTCTCATAGTGATGGAAGTAAAAGATTAGACTACAACTGGTCTTATCCTTTGCAAACTTACCTCCATCTAAGATTGAGAGATCTCATTGTATATAGGTATGTATCAATCACTATTGGTATAGTCCTTGAGCTACTTAGTAATTCTCATGTGAACTTGTATCTTTACTATAATTTAAGATGGCAATGTGAAAATGACCTATAATATGTTGAAATTGACATGGGCATGCTAAAGTTCAAAGGTAAAATAAAAATCCTAAAATCAACGTAGCTAGAAATTAACATTTGAAACTTAAAATAAACAAATTCTTGTAAAAGTTGCAAATGTTCAATTTAAAATAATTTTTAGAAGGAATTTCATGTTTAATATTATATGGATAAATATTATACATTATAATAGTAAGATTCAATTATAATATATGGATCATATTTTATAATTTTTATTAAAAAATCACCATAAATTATTATTCTATATTACATTTTGTAATTAGGACTCTGTAGCTCTTTCATTAGATCCCACATTAGATGTTTTTTTAGTTACACTAGAGGGGTGTTTCAACTTTCAAGACCATTCTCTATCGTGAAAATTAGCCACTATTGGTTAGAATTAAATATAATTAAAAAATTAAAAAATATAAATATTATCAAAATATTTTTATCAATATATATTACTATCTAACATGGCAGTAGTTTTGCCACGTTAGACTACTTATTTGGCACAGTCCCAGGTTCCTAATAATATGAGAACTCGCAGTCCTTTACAATTCTAAAATTTCATCTAATGACACTACTAATGGTGCCCAATGAAGGTTTGGTTTGGGCTTTAACTCCAACTCCAAAGACTTTTGGGGTCTTTTTTTACACAGATAGTGGTGGATAGAATAAAGCCTTCTTGGGGCTAGCTCTAGAAAAATGCACAAACCTTTTGATATTGATGTAGTTTCACTTGTGTGCCCTCATCACTGAGACAACGTAAATGATGTAAACCTAGAATTATGCTTGCTCGTTCTATTCCTTGTATAATATTACAAGTTTACCAATGTACTCTATGTTAAGAGAATTAATCCTTTGGAAGAAATGAAAACTAATGGTAAAATAATATATACCATACGAACTAAGGATAAAGTAATTCCAGTGGACATGCATACACCTAAATATACCAAGCATGACGTGTATGTTTTACAAACTTTAAAGGTTTGAAATTAGGTCTTAAAGTTTAGACTAAGAAAATAATGCGCATTTGATCTTTTAAAGGAATCCCTTTAGTACTAATTTGTAGAAGATCAGAGCTAGAAGGCTGAAAAAAACATTAGAAAAATCTGAACCTTGCAAAGGGCTGCTAACTGTTTATTTTTGACATCTCATGATGCAAATATAGAAAAAATAAAAAATAGTGAAAAAATAATCAATATAACATGGCATTGATGTGGCACTAGTAGTGCTACATTAGTTTTTAGAAGAAAAAAATTAAAATTAACCATCATTTTTTTATAATTGCACCACTACCATCTAAAACTCACAACCTTTTTGAGGCCTAAAATTTTCCTAATGTAGGCAACCCAAATCACAAGAATGCCACTTCTATGTTACAAGTGAAGCATTGATCTTTCTAATACTCTTAGCTATAATAAAATTAAATAAAATCACTTTTTTCTTGTTCATGCACCTTTATTTTATATTAACTATGTCTTTAGTGTTGTCACTACTCGTGTCTAGAGGATTCTTGCATGGGCCTTTTGATGCTAGGCGCCATCTTTTCCTTCTCATTCCTCTAAACAATTACCTAAGTATAGGGATATGCTATAAATTGTTTGTACATCCTAACAAAACTTTTCATTGAGATAACAACTTGTAAATGCAATTGTGGGAACATTGAGTTTAATACCAAAGCAAAGGTCTATGAATGTGAACAAGACACAAAGGAGAAATTAAAAAAATGATGAAGAAAAACTTAAGTTTGAAAATAGTAGATTTTTGCTTGGTGCTTAGTTGCCTTGAAAATAGCTACAAACCCTTTGTCCCACTAAAACCCTCCAAATCAGGCACAATTTGTATTTCATTAAAAAACTCCATTTATTGATTTCAACTATTTGTAAGCATTGACCATATTGAATGACCTTGTGGGAGTAAGTGACAAGCAATCAAGGAGCATTCCTCTCCGAGCAAGCTTGGCCTTGCCTATATGAAGCACCTTGTATTTGTTGCTTACTCAAACAATAGTCTTGACAATGGATTTGGTGACCACTTGGGCGCTATGCATATTTGTTCATGAAGGGGCCAAGTTTATTTGTTGCAGTATTTACATTGGGAGCATATTTTCTACAATTCCATTGTTTCCACCAACCTTTAAAGAATTAGGAATGACAAGCTAACAACATTCACAGACCATATTCAAATTTGATACTTTTCACATAGATTTTGGGTGCTTGCATGACAATGCCTAAGTTGGAGATTTTGCATAGATCTAGGGGATGGATTACTAGTTCTTGAATGTATGTATCATTGGCACAAAGACTTAAAATATAATTAATCCCTTATAAGGAACTTTTTGGACGTTTTTGTCGGGACAAAGGAAGTACCATTCATAGCGACAAAGCAGATGCCAAAGCTATCTATTTACAAATGTTGGAGTTGTTCATTAAGATAAAATTTGATAAAAAATAAATGATGAATGTTGATAGAGCTGGATGAAATTACGATGAAAATTAGTGCATAATATGCAAGTAGTTAGATAAAAATCGTCAATTTATTTTTTGCTTGGATGAAATTGTAAAAAAATAACATTTTTACAACTAAAATTACAGCTAATGAACAAAGCAATAGAAGCCTCCAATATCCACTACAAAGCCAAATATCCAAAAGTGATCAAACAAAAGAGTGAAGCATATTGATGATGAAATGGCATTTGTAAATGAATGAAAAAAATTCAAAATAGTAATGGCTATATATAGTAATACTAAGTTGAACTATATTTAAGATGAAAAATGGTCAAAGTCCTCAAAACAGGAGTGGCTGTAGTTGTGTAGACTCCAAATTCCATGACTTTGGTCATTTGGCTTCCCAATGATTATTCAATTGCACCCTATATTTGTCAATACAAAAATCCCTAAAGGTCTTCACTAAATTTTAATTAAACTAGTTCTAACATAAAAGGGTTATTACTTGAATATATATTTTTACAATTTTGAAAATTTAGACTTACCTTAGTTTGGCATAAAGAGCCTAAACATTGTTTATTTTCATTGTCTTTATATCAAAACGGTGCTCCCTCTTGGAATGGCCTTGGGTGGTGAAACTAAAAAGCCACATGTAATTGAGTGCCCATGTGACTAATTACAAACTATATAATGCTTTAGAGCAATGATGCTAGAATGGTATTGTAGTAGTGAGCAATGAGTGGTGAGCATTTATTTTAATAAAATGTCCAAAACAATGAATTTATTTCCAAAAAGAAATCTATTTAATATTAAAATAATTACATTCTGAAATTTAATTGACATGGAGAGGGAGCCTCAAAAGTATTGGAATCAACAAAACAATGCTAGTATGTGAGCAAGAAAATGCAAGCATGTGAGCCTTGAGTATATACCTAAATAGATATCCTACAACCATTGAAGGTGTTTGTAGTCTAAATACCTATAATATAAGTATCAATAGTATAGTTTCAGTCTAACCATTGAAGGTTTTTATAATACACTTATATCATAGGTGTATAGTCTTTTAGGCTCATGGACTTACGCTCCTAGGCTCACATCTTAGCACTGAGTGTAGTTTTAAAGGTTGGCTCACACATTATTGTGTATGAGATTAAATTCCATTGTGAAGTACTTATATTACAACTTGACTTTGTACATTCTAATATATTATTAATAAAAATAAGAATCATCCGTGTATATTTGTCCAAATCACTATTTTTTATTTGGTGTAGGATCTTTGAAATTCATAATTTTGGTCATTTTTTTTCACATGCTACCTTTAGAGAGTCTTCCAAACTCGAGTGATTTTATAGTCAACAAAAAAAATGTTACATTCTATGAATTCACCACTTCTACACTCTTTTGTTGAACAATTTTTAACTTGCTTAACCCCTAAAGCTTTTTGGCGTTTTTTGGCCTTAAACCACTTCAAAATACTAGTTTCCAAAGCAAGGTTAAAGTCTTCATCTATATTTATTCATTAACAAATCCAACTATAGGATCCTTTGGTTAACTTGTTAGAGTATATCCTCCTAAAATTTCAAAACAAGAAACCTTACCTATTGGAAAATCAAGTCACTTGATTTTGAAAAATAAGCATTCTCAACTCTTCCCAAATGGTTAGATTTCATCTTTCAAACTTTTACACAAAAATGTGTAGATCCTACAACTTGTTATTCTCCATTATCTATTAAAGACATAATTTGAAAATACCTATAAAAAATTTCAAACAATAAACATTTTATATTCATACTTGAAAAAAATAGTAAGTAGAAAAAAGTAGAGTATGATTAAAAATACTAAATTTCTAAGAATTTAGTTATGGAATTGAAAATTTTCAGTTCCAATGGTTTTAATGTTGTAATAAAAAATCTATATCAATGCTTTTATTTTTTTCAAAAATATTGAAAATTGAGTTAAATAAAGGACTTCAAAGTTTATTTTAGAGTAGAGATTCTATAACTACCCGCAAATTAAAATCCTTCATAACTTTCATCTCATTAATCAAAATGAAATGATTCAAAGCTTTGTACATATATATAAGTGTAGAAAACCAATTTCAAATTTTGATTCTTAAAAAAGTGTTATTTTTTAGCTAGTCGGATTGCTTGGATTGAAAAAGGAACTACATATCATACAATAATTTTTTAACCATGTAGTCAAAGGTTATGATTATTGTTGTGCCTTAAAGCTACTCCTTGCCCACATATTGTCTGAAAATTTCAAATAATAAAAATAAATTTTTTGTTTGTAGTGAGCTACCCCAAATTGCTATGTTGCCAAATAATGTTGTTTGGTCCTTTAGGGATTAAGATTGTATAGTTATAATTTCAGAAAAATTCAAAAATTAATGCAAATATGTATTCTTTTTTCATTTATAACAAACTCCAAGAAGCTTAATAAAGACTTTTGGCATTTAGAGATAAAAGGATTTTCAAATCCATTGTTTGATACTAATGGAGAAGATTGAATGAAAAGAAGGTAAAATCCAAATTTGGGCAATGAAATTTATAGGAAAGGTGACATGACTAACATGCTCTCATTATTAATTTGAAGGATTTTGGGGAGTATACTAGTCATGACATGGTCTACATATAATTCTTTGATTGTTAAGAAGACAAATTCATCCACTATTTATTAAGCTAAATTTAACTAACAATGGAAAATGGGGTCAGTTCATTCCAATTGTTTTCTTTTAGCTATTGGTTTGACTTTGTAGTAATGTAACAACACCCTTAATTATTTAAATAAGTTTTTTGAACATGATTCATATTATTGAATTCAAAAGCTTTTGTTGGATTTTGCTAGTAATCAAAAGAGGATTTTAGAATTTCCTAAAATGCATTTTGAAAACTTTGTTTGAATAATTGATACTAAGGTATTGAATATAAACGTTCCCAAAATTGACCCTTGGCTCTCATGTATAGAAGTTATATCTTTTACCAAGAAATGAAATGAGATGTTTTGCAAACACATCACGAATTAGGTGCATCTCCATTGGTTTATCAAAACTCCATTTAGACAATTTACCATGTTCCAAATTTGGAGCTGGGTGGATCACTTGTGTAGTGTATACCCCACCCCTTGTTTTTTTCATAGGCATTTAAATGCCTAAAAGCACCAAATTTAATTGGAGAATACCAAGCATTAAGGAAAAATTGGAAGAAAAATTGGATGATGATGCCAAGTTGTTCAAATTTATGAAAACAATTTAAATGAAATTACCAATTTTATATGAAATTCATTCAAATATGTGGATGAAAAGATGATTCTATCCAAAATATTTGGCTACATCATTTTCTTATATGCTTCCACTGCAACACCCCTTTCAAAAACAAAAAAAACACTTGCCCACATCCATGCAACTTACTATTCTAATTTCAAACCATCAAGCTTCATAGCCATGATTTTGGGGGGGAGGAGGGGGAGAAATCTCTCACTTTGTTATTTTTTTTTGGCTTGTCACACTTCTTCCTTTTCTTCAATTTTTCTTCAGTGTACACTAAAATTGGTAAATAATGTTGGCTACACTAATTGTCAACAATAACACTAATTGTGACTTGCAAGGTTAGTACGTGTTAGAACATTATTTACCCATTCTAATACTACTTTAGCTCTATAGTAAAATTTGGTCATTTCAACATTTTTACAAGAGTGCATTTAGTGTTAGATGGGAACAAAATATAGAAGTCGGAATGGTGGAAAAAAAGCGGTGTATGAAATGTTGAAATAAGCAATGAAATGCTAAAATAGACAATGAGATGTCGAAATAAATAATGAAATGCTGAAATAGACAATGAAACGTTGAAATACTAAAATAAATAATGAAATGCTGAATTGCTTAAATAGACAATGAAATGTTGAAATGCTGAAATTTTTCAGTGTATGTATAAATTGTTAAATATAGCAACAACCAAAAACACAATATAATAATCCTAGTTGTAGGCCCAAAATGAAAGGGAAAATATAGTACAATATCAAAAAAGATTTTTAAACTGCCCTATTGAAATTGGGCAATTCTTGCCCTTGGAAGTATTGCAAATGTTTTGCAATTATCTCTTGGAGATGTAGAAACAATTTTCTCTTGGAGATGTGGAAACAATTATCTCTTGGAGATGTGGAAACAATTGTCTTACACTCCAAGATCCATCAAGTTCTAATGCCAAGCCACAACAAATCATTGCTTTTCTAGCATAGGACATGTTGTCACCATCCACCTCTCCATTAACCCCTAAAGGTTTTTGGCTATGTTTTCACCAAAACCGCTCCAGAACTGCCATTTCTAATACTAGTGCCAAATTTTAGAAAAAAAACATATTTGGACACTTATAGCCGTAGGATCTTGTAGTAAACTTGTTTAAAAAGATGTGAAAAAAATTTCAGAATTTTCCACCACGTGGATTGCAAGATAATAGCGTTTGAATTGATAAAAATCATTTTTTTGTCCCTGCGAAAAAACGGGCAGCTGCCCTCCACAAGGTCACATTTGTATGAAAAAATGTCCAAAATGATGGTTATTCTTTGGATTTATTCTTCAAGGCAAGTTGGCTACATGCTTGAAAAATTTCAGATCATTTGGAATTGTACAACATATAGGAAAAAAATAGTAAGTAGGAAGAGGTACATAATGATTCAAAACACTAAATTGTCAAGAATTTATTTATGAAATTGAAAAATGCCAATCCCAACAATTGTAATGTTGTAATAAAAAAATCTACACCTAATGTTTTTATTTTTTTTCAAAAATATTGAAAATCGAGTTAAATAAAGGACTTCAAAGTTTATTTTAGAGTAGAGATTCCATAACTACCCTCAAACTAAGAATCCTCATAACTTTTGACTCATTGATCGGAATGGAATGATTCAAAGCCTCCCACGTACATATAAATCTAAAGAACCAATTTCAAATTTTAGTTTTTTTTAAAAGTGATTTTAAAGAAGTTTTTTTTGCTGCCCCGGCTGCCCGCCGAACAATGAAAATGACATATCATGCAATAACTTTTTAACCATGTAGTCAAAAGTTACGAAAATTGTTGGACCTTAAAGCTACTCCTCGGGCACATCTTATATGAAAATTTCAAAGAAAAAAAAAGAAAAATTCCGATCATAGTGAGCTGCCCAAAATCGCTATGTTGTCAAAAAACGGTGTTTGGTCCTTTAGGGGTTAACATCTTCTACACTATCAACAACCAATTGTAGAAAAAAACGTTTCCCAAGATTTGTCAACTTCCCTGACCATTGTCCATCTCCCCGGGATGCGTTTTGTTGTATCAACTCAATTTTCTTGGCTTCCCACCATCTTGTCCATTCATCTTTGATTTTTGAAATGAGGAATGTATCTGCTGGTTGGCAAAGGTGAAAAGAACATGGAGGCAAAAATTTAAAAATTGTGTTTTTGGTAGCTAGTACAACAACCAATCTATGGGTCACAATATGGCCGCTACAATTATTAAGCCATATGATCTTCATGCGTTGATAAAGATCAGCTTGATATGCACGAGGTTCCAAAAAGTATTTGGGGAAGATGGTTTGGTCCATCCAACCTTTAGGGCCTATTCTATAAAAAAAACCTAGGAATATTATCAATCAAATCCCGTATAGGATAGCTCCTATTTTCATTTGAGAAAATGAGCATATGAGCTTCTATTGTGGCACAACGGCCCCTTGAAATGCAAACCACCATAGTCATAGACTCCCCACCCAAGACAACTTTAGGGTATTTGACAGTTGTATCTCCTCAAAACCCTAAATTCGGCCGTTGTCAAGATTGACAACAAAATGCAATTCATCCAGGTTTTCTATGAGATTTTCATCAAATTCCTTGGATGAAAATCTCCTTCGCAAGCCTTCCAAATGGTAGGCGAGCTGCATTTCAATTTGAAGCTCTTTTTCAGGGCTACAAGTCAAACGACCACGTTGGAATAGAAGAACTATATTGTGGTTATCTGTGAACTAATTGACCCAATTTGTTGTAATTTTGCTGAACAACAAAACATCATCTTTGGGATCGACAGAATGGGTTGTGAAAATGGACTCAGGAGCTACAAGAATGGAAAGGATCAATTCACAAAGTAGGCAAGAGGAAAATTTGACACCTAATTTGCGAAGGCGGTTGAATTCTTCAAGGAATATAGGGTACAAATATTGCACCCATTCGCTCTTCTTTTTGCCTCAACCTGGTCTGGCCTTTGGAAAACGGCGCCTCCTTTTGTTCAAACGACTTCGGCTATAAGAGAATGGAGTGATGGGGCCTACAATATCTTTATGAAATTGGTGACATTGTTGCCACCATTGGTCGGCTTTCATGAGGTTGGCAAGGCGTTGGCCACGGAAGTGTTCCGGAAATGCTTGAATGACCCGAGCATTGAGGCCAGTCAAGCCGTGAACGGCGACGTCCTCGATCATCCAAGAAGTGATAGATCAACGAGTGGCAAGGTTAGAAACTTGTTGAAGATGGCGGGGGCGGGGAGGGGCATTGGGAGGAATCGTAGCAAGCAGGAGGTGGTCCATGGTCAGCTACAAAAAAAAAAGTAAAAACGTGGTTATAAAAAAAAATTGACGACCAAAAAAAACAAAATTTTGCAGAGGAAATAGAGGAGAGAAAGACAAATCCAACGGTGTCATCCAATGTTCAATCAAATATCTCAATAAAAAGATATAGATGTTGGAAGCTTGAAATCAAGCGGCGGGAAACCACGGAGTATACCCCCACCACCACTACCTTGGGATCTTACTCTCAAATAGGACAAAGTAGGCCAAAAACTTTAAAGTCTCCCAATGATGAGGTTGTTTGATGAGGTCATCTACAACATGCACTGATTTTCTTTGAAGCGATTCTGAGGAGTTATCTGTGGTGCTAAATCTTATATTGAGAGTTTCTTTACACAAAGCACATTTCAAAGCATTTAGGCGTTGATTAGTAAATATCATCACATGGACTTTTAGCTGCCTTATTATTACGAGGACATGTCAAATTCCAAGTGGAACAGGACGTACACCATTGATACTACTTGAATATAGCTGGGGCTTCCTTATTCCCTGCTTTTTGTCTTAATGACCGGCATCAGCAAAAGGGGGCCAACTGAGACTTTTGAATTTTGAATCAAATGTTGGGCCTATTTTTAATGGGATTAGATAACATTGTTTTGGGTTGTGGTCACGTATTTACTATGAAATGGAATTTAAGGTAGTTAAAGTAGGAGGTCTGGATATAAATCGACCATTTAAGAGCTCAAACTAAATTTTGACAAGATGGAATTTCTTGAATTATTTTTCAATAAATTTTTCTTGAAAGATAAATAGGATTAGCATCTAAACCAAGTCATTTTATTTTTTTTGGAGCTTTGCGGAATTAGTGGAATTGAATGCTTTGTGGGACAAAGCATGAGTAAGATGATGCAGTCCAAATTTTTCCTATGTTGAAAGATAGGAAATATGGGTAATATTTAATGTAAATTTTTTGTAATTTTATTTCTGAAATTGAAATTATTATAAATTTTGGAAGCCCCAAAGTACTTCAAATCCAGAGCCAATGACTAGACTCTTTCAAGAATTACTTTACCACTAACTAATTTCTATTTTCTTGCTCATTAATTCATGTGCACTTTGTGACATGTGTCATGTGTCATGACCTTGTTAGTCCCAACCTTGTAGAAGAGAAAAAAAAACATTTTAAACTTTGATGGAAATTTTTTTTGAGTCATGGTTGGAAATGGATGCACCTTACAAACTAAATATGGATCCCTAGTCAAAAATGGGTGGTCAAAGTATAATAAAAGAAGGGAGATATGCTAGTAAGTTCAGAATGACAATATTTGGTGGATCAATCTTGGAGACACTAATAACTAATAATAAGCAAAATCCATATGGCACAATTATGTGATTTTAAATGAAGAATCCAATAGTATCACTACTACAGTTGGCAACTTAGGAAAAACAAGAATTTAAATGATCAATAGGTTATATCCACATGGTAAATGGTTTGATATAGCAATCAATCTAACCTTTTGGATATATATAATCTATGGATCACATTTAATAACTTTTGTCTAATAGTCATCATTAATTTACTATTCCAGTTTGCATTTTAGGATAAATTGCCACAATTCTAAAAGTGTAAATCATTATGTGGTCCTTAAGAGATTAAATATGTAATTTCTCTATTTTGGACTTCATTGAAATAAAATGAATGTTAGGAACTTTGCATTGCAATCCCACACCAATGTAAAGCTTATCATAATTAAACCAATCTTTTTCAATTTTCACTACATGTAAAACTATGACAATTTAGAGAATTTAGTTGTCATATTGATGCTTTTTCCATAGCATTGGTTTTCATTTATACATGTTCCTATTTGAATACATGTTTTCTTTTATACAAATAAAATGACAACTTTTTTTGTAGTCATTTTATATTTTTCTTACTTCATTATATGATTTCATTTATTTTCATGTCATTTTAGATAATTTCATTCACTATACAGAAATTAGAGTCAATTTATCATTATTGATTTTTTTCCTTCAATAATGCTAAATGATTTAATATTTTATTTTAATTTGCAAACACCCTAATTAATAAATAATGATGATAATAATAATAATAATACAAAAAAAAACATTTAATATTAAATTGAAAGATATACATTAAACATTGCTCAAAATATTTAATTTTTCTATTTTAAAATCATATTAAAGATTTATTCACACTAGAAGAAACCCATGTTTTTTCTAACGTCCAAAAATTGGACGTCAGAAAAAACATGGATTTCTTCTAGTGTCAATTCTTTAAAGAATATTAAACTGATTTATAAAGTGAATTTAAAACTTTTCTTCTTCTCAAAATACAATTTTTTTATAAATACAATTTTTTTGTTAATACAATTTTTCTAAATACTTAAATACAATTTTTTGTTTTCATCTTTTTTTTAATTTTCATCAGTGTAAGTTTTTTAACATTCCACTTAAAAATAACTTGTGTGGTGTTGTGCACTTGTAACTATTCTTTTTATTTTTCATTTTGAGAAGAATTCATCCATAATTTATATAAAATTTATAGAAACAAAGTTCAATTGAAAAACCATAACTTTCACACTTTAGAACCAAATGTGCAAAACAACTTTGGTGCATTTCTACTCATTGAGAGCTTTTGGGCGATGCCAAGAATGAAATCAAAAACTCCTATACTTCATTTTTATAATTTAATTAAATTTATGGTCTTAAAAATTGCTCACAAATCCATCACATGTCCAAAAGCAATGATACCACTTTAATACAACCCTTATCAAGTCAAGCTTTCCAGTGGTATAGAAAATGACCAGTGAGTGCATAAGCGGGGATATCTCAATGTTATGTACAAAACAAACTAGAACAATTGTTACCATTGTATTTTTATTTTTATGCAATTTTTACTTTGCATACACAACAAAATAAAGGGTGCAAAGCCTCTACACTTTTGATTGATAATGAATCAAAGATCAAAGTCTCTTCTTTAGCGTATTGAATATAATTTTTTTTTTTAATTGATTTAAAGTCTCTATTTTTCTTTTTTATTTCTTTTTTCTTCCTCCCCCTCCTTTTTCCTTTTTTTCCTCCCCCCTCTTTTTGCCTTTTTATCTAAGAGTAGGCCTTGGCGGCACCCCACCCCCACCCCCCACCTTGGAAGGAGTGCCTTTGATGGACCGGAGAGCTCTCCACCTCTCTTCACAATCTCTCCAAGGCAGTCACCAAACAAAGGAAGAGCGGGGCAAGGAAGCAAGCGAAAGATAAAGTTTTCTAGAGAAAGAAGGAAGGGCCAGAATTTGACAGCGAGAGGCAAAAATTACAGTTTCCCAGAGAAGGGTCAGAATTTGAGGGCAGGAGGCAAAAATTATAGTTCCCAAGGAAGGGCCAGAGTTTGACGGTGGGAGTTAAGTGCCTCAACACTATTTACACATAAGTTGGAAAATAGCGTTGGGGGTAAAAAACAGGGAACAACACTAATTATCACCCAACACTATTTATCAATTTTAGTGTAGTGGAACCTGGTGGCAATTACTATCCTCCCTTTAGTATGCAAAAGCAAAAAGAATCTCATCAATGATGATAGATCATTATATTTTTTTGGAGATGAATATTATCATTTCATACAATTGCAATTTTATCATGCCAAAGAGAAGATGTGGGCAAATCATTGCTAACTTTTCATCTTGAGAACATTGAAGTAGGCTTCAAAAGTCGGATCTTGACCCTAGAACGACCTTGAGAACCAAACTATTCATTGACTACCTTATTAGTCATGGGCCCTTCTAAGATTAACTTCCACTTCCAATTGAAATTCCTTCAATTTGCACCGAAAATGAAAAAATAAAACAAAAAATTTGAACCCAAAACTTCACCACGAACGAATAAAGAAACGGACCACCACCGACAATGAAACTCTCCAAAGTCCAAAGCATTCATGTCGTCATCTCCGTCTCGCCATCACCATCGCCCTGTTCTCTTGTCTTGCTCTCGTCTCCGCCCTTCATCTAAGGTCTTATTGCACTTCCTGCTTCTTCACCTGGTGTTTTTCCTGGTGTTTCTTTTGTTTCTAGAGGGGGTTCAAGGGTTCTTCTTCGCATTCTGATTGTTATCGAAGCTTAATTGGATTCGTAATTTGCATTTTTTCCTTATTGGTAGACTCGCGATTTTCTTGCAAGGATCGAGTGTGTGCTGAAACTCTCAGATTCTAGGCGGAGAGAGAAACCCTGAACAACCATGAAGGTCATCGATAAGATCAACAATGGTCTGGCGGGCGGCAATGTGGTGTTCTCCTTCGAGTTTTTCCCTCCGAAGACCGAGGAGGGCGTGGAGAATTTGTAGGACCGAATGGATCGCATGGTGATGCATCAGCCGGCGTTCTGCGACATCACGTGGGGAGCGGGCGGGTCGACTTCGGCCATTACCCTCGACATTGCCAACAAGATGCAGAACATGGTGAGTGGGAAAAGAATGTGTACGTCTGGAACATTTTTCAAAAGAGCCTAGACTCGTTTTCTAACTCGAAGGGGTTTGTGTGCTAGGAGCATTTGAAAATCTGGTGCTCTTGACTTGGCATCTATTTATTTATTTTGGTTACTGCATAATTGGTTACCTGAATTCTAGAGTTAGTTATTAAATGGATTGGTCATCCAATGAAAACATACCCTAGTTCTAATTCTGAAGATTGTGGTACTTGTGGATACCTTTACAAAGAGCCTAGGCTCATCTTTGAACTGCAAGGAGTTGTTCGCTGTGAACATTTGAATTTTTACTCCGCTTCACTCATCACTGGGCATTTTCTGTAATTTGGTGTTTGCGGGCATAATATGCAAGTCTTGAGTTGGATTTCAAATGAAAGCTATTGCCTCAGCTCATCCAGTGAGAACATGCCAACTTCTAATTCTGAAATTGTCATGGCGATTTCTGATTTTTGATTTTCAGAGATTTGTTCGTTGTGGAGGTGTGGTAACCTTAAGTGCCTGAGTATAGTTTCTGTCATTGTCATTAGAATGGTTAGATTTTTAATATATTTGTTCGCAAAATTCATTGAGGATTTCAACGCAGCCAAGAATGTATGACGTGGGTTTTAAATTATATAGTTAGATGGCCTAATCCAACACGACTTCTGGCGTTGATGTGGAGGTGGTGCACAATCTCAAAATCAATATGAACTCATTGTGCAAGATTTTGAATTATCACAATTAGGTTTTATTATCGTAGGAGAACTTGAACCTTGCATGCAATTTGGAGTTGCCACCTCACCCCGCACGTCCAGGGGAGCCTACTGTAGGTGGTTACCACCACAAGTTCTGGTTCAATGAAATGAGGTTGACTTCTTGGTCTTTGCTGACGACTGATGTCTCTGAACAGATTTGTGTTGAGACTATGATGCATCTGACCTGCACGAACATGCCGGTGGAGAAGCTCGATGACGCTCTTGACAATGTCAAAGCCAACGGCATCCAGAACATTCTTGCGCTTCGGGGTGATCCTCCACATGGCCAGGACAAGTTTGTGACTATTGAAGGAGGGTTTTCCTGCGCGTTGGATCTGGTAAGGTGCTCTGCTGCCATAGCGTTCATTATCTGCAGTTTTCTGCTTATCAAAATCCATGTCAATTGAACCATCTCGAAATATCCCCTGTTAGCTTCGCAGAGGTATCACTGTTAAACTAATCGTAATCTAATAGAACATATCAATATAAAGATATTACTAAATAATGTCAAGTTCATTTTTATTAATAATAACTTAATAGTCGCTAATATATTATGAAGTTAATGCCAATGACACTTAGTGACATTTAGTCAACACCATTCGTGTTCCATTAACATTATTGTAGGGCACCCGGAGTTGCTATTTTTCTAATGAGCGTCAAATTCCTTTTTGTTTGTTTGCAACTGGAAAAGGATTCCAAAGCACCAAAGAATGATTCATTTGGATAAGTTATGAATGGTCAAAGTTATAATAATAGATGTTCTAAACCCCCCACTTGATCAGATATTGAGGTGTTGTACATCCTCTGAATCAGTATGTGTCTGTTGTCTAAGATATAAAAGAAATGATTTTAGGTCCTTGCAACTTTGAGTGTCCCTACCTTGACATAACAGGAGGATTGTGTGATTCTAGTTTCTACTAGGTTGACATTAAAAACGTTGTCAATCTAATGGGGGTTCTTTTGTGATGAATGGTCGCTCCTAATGCGTCTTAAAATGATACGTCTGCAGGTGCGGCACATCAAAGCCAAATACGGTGACCACTTTGGAATTACTGTCGCTGGATACCCTGGTATGTCTCGTAGTCCACACCCTTGGGCTTGCAGGATGCTCAACTTAGATCCTTCTAAATCAAAAACCCTATGACCTCTAGACTGTGCAGGACCGTCCTTCTGAGGGTCTAATAACTCTTTCACAATTGAGAGGTCTTCTTAGGTTGATCTCATTGACCTTTGTTTTTTATAAATACATTCTGGTCTTCTATACTTTGGATAGGATTTCGTTGCCTTCGATACCCTTTAGAACTCCAGGTCTGCACAGCGGGTTCTCTCTACTCACGATTTAGGTTAATTTCCTAGCGCTTTCTACTAACCTGAATTTTTTCTGACTATCGATGATCAGGTTGATGCTGGCGCTGAAGTTATTGTTACGCAGCTGTTCTATGACACCGACATCTATTTGAAGTTTGTGAATGACTGTCGTCAGATTGGCATCAAGGTACCTGTGGTGCCTGGTATTATGCCCATTCAAAACTACAGGGGCTTTGTCCGTATGACCAGCTTGTGTAAGACCAAGGTACTGCATTTGCCTCCTAACCTTTGCGACTCTTACCGCCAGTGTCCAAATCAGAAGTAGGTTGGGAACCCAGTCTCGTTGCTTTCGGCTATTTTGAATAATTTCTCCTATTAGGGTGGAATTTTTTAATGTGCCTTGTCCTCAGTTCTGAGAGGATTCTAACACACTAAAGTACATTATTATATGGTATTGTATGGTATTGTATGAAGATAGTATGAATTTTGACAAATAAATTCTCAGAGGGTGAACAAAATTTTGGGCAGGTTAACACCTCAGCTGTTTTACATTGTCATGATCGTTAGATTCTTTTCATGTGCTTCTGTATAATTGACTCCACTTATGGTCGATGCATGTCTGCCCTCAACAAAAAGTTTTCCGTCAGGATTTATTCACTACCTCAGAGACCAGTGTTGAACTGTAACTGCAATAGTATTCTAGGGCAATGTCTCTGATGCATAAATTTTTCATCAGGTGCCAGCTGAAATTATGGCTGCGCTAGAACCTATCAAGGATAACGACGAAGCAGTGAGAGCGTATGGTATCCATTTGGGTACGGAAATGTGCAAAAAGATCTTGGCGCACGACATCAAGACGTTGCACTTGTACTCTTTGAACCTAGAGAAGTCTGTACTTGGTATCTTACAGGTATTTCATGGCAATGTGGATCCTGTGTCTTGTTAATGTTTAATGTTTCTCCATTTAATTTAGCTTCCTATTTTCATGTTTACCTTGGAGCCTAACGATTCATTGCTCTTGGCAGAATCTGGGGTTAATCGACTTCAGCAAGGTCACTCGTCCTCTACCATGGAGGCCTCCGACCAACAGCAAGCGTACAAAGGAGGATGTGCGTCCTATTTTCTGGTGCATATTTGAGTCCCTCTCTTTTTATGTGCTGTGCATCACGAAATTTTTAAGTATTTGCCTATTTATTCTGAAAACCGCTCTGAGGTAGGGAACTCAATTGCTGAGGTCCTTTGCCTGTGGGTTGAAAGTTGCCCGTTTACAATTCAAGAGTCCTCCAAACACTTCACCGGTAAGAAATGAGATAGCTCTAGATTCTTTCTGTCAAAGATACTTCCATGAGTTACATCATAGATGCAATATTCGAGTATAATATAAGCTCGCGATTGGGCCCCTACTGACTTCATACGTTATCCATATTACAACATATTTTAGCATCCTTGAAAATTGGGACAAGATGTACTAAGAATAATTCTCTTCTAACTGAATCATTTAGGAAGCTTCAAGGAAGGAAACAGAATGTAACTATTAAAAAGAACTCATGTCCTACATGTTTGAAAGATAGAAGTGTGTGTACGAAGTTGCTATTATCGACTACTTGCTTCCAAAGTGAACTTTTTGTATTTTACTTTGAGAACTCACTGGTTGAGCGATCGCCCTCTTGTCTTTGCAGGGCAAACCGGCCCAGAAGCTATATTTCACGAACTACGAGCTGGGATGAGTTTCCCCGCGGCCGATGGGGAGACACTGGCAACCCTGCTTACGGCAGCTTCAATGATCATCAGGTCAGTTCTTGTTGGGCATATGAAACCTTTATAGATATACTGCACTGGATAATTCATGTCCCTTTTGTGCATCTTTGTACTAAAATTGATTATTCAAGTTCTTTTGCATTGACTCAGTACCGACATGAGTGGGTTGGAGTAGCTCGCAACTAAATTCTTGTGTTACACTTACAGTTCTTGAGGAAGAAGACACGCAGCAAGAAAATGCAGAAAGAGTGGGCAGTGCCGTTGAACTCGTCTGAAGATGTTAATGCGGTAAGAAATGATCAATTTCTTGTTTATTCAGTGAGTACCTGAATGACCACTAGTAACTGCTTCCATACCAAGAGTTGAAATGACTTTGGTAGGTAGTTTCAAGTAACGTAGCAAAATGAAGCATAGAAAGTAAAAATCATACCCTAAATTTCTGAGCGGTAAAATATTTTTTGAAAGGTTCTATTATCGACTGTTGGCTTCGAATGTGGATTTCCTATTTTTATCTAGGGCACTTAGAGTTTAAGGCTTGGGGTAATCTTATGCGAACACAATTGGGTGGTTTTATGACCAATGTACACTTTGCAGATTTTCGCGAAGTACTGCCAAGGCGGTTTGAGCACGCACCCATGGTCGGAGCTCGAAGGCCTGCAGCCCGAGACTGTGCAGATCAACGAGAAGCTGGTTGCACTCAACAAGCAAGGGTTCTTAACAATCAACAGTCAGCCTGCCGTCAATGGCGAGAAGTCAGACTCCCCGAGTGTTGGTATGTCATTTCCTCTTTTGTAGCTGCGTACTACAGTTAGTCATGGACAGCATTTTGGCAACGTCATGTATGTGAAAGTACTTGGCAGTTGATTTTTTTAAACTCCATAATGCTCAATATAACAACAGAAAGTTCGTTTTGCAAGCTAATAGTTGATTGTAGTATGACTTCTTCTTTGGTTACATTTTGCTCTTTCCTGAAGCTTTCCAACTGATTTATTCAACGCCTATCAATATGGAAGCGGCTACTTCTGGTCATTAGGAGTAAACCTATTATTATGAGTGCCTACGTGACCAAACGTAGCCACTTTCATATTTATTGGAATTGGAATGAATCATTTTGGAGGCTAGCAGAATATTAATAGAAAGAAGAAACCATGCTCACCATTTTTGAATGGTAGACATGTGTTTTGGAAGTTACTATAATTGGCTGGGATTTTCAGTTTTAATTCAAGCACTAAGAGGTTAAAATAGTATCTGTGCGATTTCTATGCTGACATGGGTACTTGAAATGGGGTGTTCAGGATGGGGAGGTCCAGGTGGCTATGTCTACCAGAAAGCATACGTAGAGTTTTTCTGTTCACCTGAGAGTCTTCAAGCTGTGATCCAGAAGGCGAAGGCAAACCCATCGTTGACTTACATTGCAGTCAACGCAAAGGGTGAAACACAGTCTAACATTGGACCCACCAATGTCAACGCCGTCACATGGGGTGTTTTCCCTGCCAAGGAGGTGATACAGCCAACTGTAGTGGATCCTGTGAGCTTCATGGTGTGGAAGGACGAGACTTTCCAGGCCTGGGATCAGGAATGGGCTTCGCTTTATACAGAAGAGGACGCCTCACGCAAGATTCTTTCTGAGGTATGTGCAAGTTGAAGGTCGAACTAAAGCTTGTTTGCATCATCATTTCGTCAATTTACAAATAGCGCTTGTTATTTTGTATACTCGTTATCTCTTGGACAGATCCATTTGTCACGTGTGCTGTTGTGGATCGGTTACATTTCCTGAGCGGGAGCTTTTTCACTGTTCAGAACGAAATGGCATTGTCAACATCAACGGCGGTGCGATTTCCTATTCTTGCATGTAAATGTCTGACAACACTGATTTGGGACTGTGTGCAGATCAAGAGTTCATACTTCCTGGTCAGCATTGTTGATAATGACTACATTAACGGCGACCTGTTCTCCGTTTTTGCCTCATTGTAATTTCATCAAGGCGTATACGCTCGCAGTGACAGCCCCTGCTCAGGCAATTGTAGCCGACCCCTTGTTTCCCTGTTTTGGAACAGGGGCTCGGTGATGTACAGTACTGCATCAAAATTGAATACTTGCTGAAGTGGAGCAAATACACTTGTCAAACTGGGGTTGGATGGAGAAGGCAAGAATCAGTGTCTTACTTGAATGTAACATACATATATGCTGCACACTTTTGCTTCGACTTCCAATGACATTGACAGAACAGAATCCCAATGGCCACCCCGATCTACATCCGGGAAGAAGAGGAATCTGATGGTGCCCGGAGCCTGTAGAGAAGTGATGCGATCTTTAGTCTTGTAGAATGTGATTGTTCTTAGGATCGATTTTTTATTTTTATTTTTGAACCCGTATGAACACTCGGGATCTATTTAAATTTTGAATGAGAAGAAGCGCACAGGACGGCCACCACTGCATCCGTCTTTGATGAGGAGAAAGTGGATGCGAGTGCTTTTCCAATTTACAAGTCCCATTGAGACTGACTTAGGTGCATTCATTGCTGCGTGATATCAATGCCTGCAGCACTGTGAGTTCACATTATCGCATCTTGTTAAATTGGTCTCGACAGTCCAGTGTCCACCTTAGACTAGGAAATGGTTTTACGATAGAATGTACGGAGTACTAGCCAGCTGGCAGAGTTATCCTAAAAGTCTTGGAAATCATCCTCTCTTTTGTCCTTAATTTGCTTCCAATCCAACTTTTAATCCCCACCTGCCTTTGAATTTTTAATCAACTCGGTATTTTTTGGAATGACAAAAAGGCCTGATTTTTGCATGCAATCTAATCACATTGGTTTGTCTTCCTGAATAGAGGTTCAGCTCCCCATCTCCCACCTTTGCAAAAAAGAGAGGATCAAGAAGTTCTTGTTGCACCACTTGAAGTTCTAATTTGTGTTTGACCCCTTCTTTATGCAAGGGTGGGAGCTAAACTTGTATTTAGGAAGACAACAACCTATGTGATTAGACTTGCATGCAATTTGGTCTTGTTGTCATTCCAAAAGAATACAAGTTGATTAAAATTTCAATGGCAATTTGGAATTAGAAGCAAACTAAGGATCAAAGCAAGGATGATTTTCAAGACTTTTAGAGTAAATCTTATTCTAATACATATCCAACTAGAAAATTGTTTTTGATAGTTGTAGGTTGGATTGCCAATATTGCAATATAACATTGTGGCTTTTAAAGGAATACATCATTGTGTAGTTAGCCCTTGAAGGACATTGAGGCCAAAATGTGAAATGTGGTCAATGGATGACTTCATTGTTCAATGTAGGAACAAAGAATGTATCTATTGGTTCAATAATTGGAGCAATTTTGGTGACTACCTTGTCATGGGGGTCGTGTCCTTTAACCCTTCAAGGCTCAACAACTTTTTGACAATAGAGGTTTTCAATGAATTGTCCCATTTTGATATTTTTTCGCATATAGATATGTTTATAATTTTTTATTTCAATTGTACAAAAGTAAAGATTGCTTTCTCTAGTATTCATGGAATTAATTGTCAAAAATATTGACTAATGGATTATATTGACCATTGGAAAATATTGACCAATATAGACTATAACAATTTGGATGATCAACTTTCTAGGCAAAAAATTACAATTTGAAGGGAAGAAAAATTATCAAAAGAAAAATAATCTTCTTATATTCTTAAAATAAATAAAAAATGAATGATAAATAAAAAAACTCTCTAAAATTTGTACACATTTTCAAACTAAAAGAGTAGAAAGCCAAAACTAACCAAATTGAATCCTACAAAAAATTTAAAAATTCATGTATTTGTCAATTTTTGAAATTCAATAATTAAAATTATTGGCATATTTTTTGGAACATCTTCAAAAATTCTAGAATCATTCTATTTATTTTTTGTTATAAATCACACCAGATTGAACTTTGTATTTTTTAAATTGCTAAAAATACAAATTTGAATTTTTTTTCTAGATCTAGTTTTTTTGTGCAGTGCAAAGACTAGAAATGTCCAAGAAAGTATGTTTTTCCATTCCTACTATTCCTTTCACTGGAGAAAGTTCTGTTTGCTCCCTTTTCTAGCAGACTACATTTCCTTAATATTTTTTTAAATACTTCCCACGTTGAATTTTTGAAAATCAAAAAATGCAACAAGTATGTCAACATGTTACTCTACAAGATCCTACTTTACAAATGTTGAGATTTTTTTTCACCCTACCAAGAATTTGCCACTGAAAATTTGAAGAAGACACATTTTGTCTTTTTAGTCCTTGAGGACTCAAAGATTAAAGATATACCTATCTTCCCTTTACCAATTGTTTTAACAAATCAGTAAGCTTCATGAAAGGGAGTGAAATTAGTAGGATACTTCGATTGCTTGCAAAACAAGATGTAGCATAAATTTTGCATCAATTCTTCAATTGGAATGAATCGAATCATCTCATACAAAAAAATATAATCTATAAGGGAACAAAAACACACAATTGATATTAAATTTCTATTTTTTTAATTGCCTATACAATGTGCAATGTAATTAGATTGCATTAAAATTAGATTACAGTGCACAATAAATCCAACACTAATAACATTGCAATTAAACACTTTGCATATATTGTATTAAATATGTAGACATTGACCTATCATAAAACAAGGCTCATTGCCTATAAAAAAAAATTTAAGCAAACCATAATTCATAAAATGTGTAGTATGCAATAGAATCTCCTTTCTAGTGAAAGAGAAATGTAGTCTTAATGTAAACTTGTGCTTGACCTTTGGAACTTGGTGTGGGATGCAAGACAAACATACTCTTAATTTTTGCCAACCTTCAAAAATAGATTGTAAAATTTTAGAAATGACATGCCCTCATACCAACTACTTGTCTACCTTCCAAATTAGATTTCTTCTTTACCCTCAAAAACAAGTGCCAACAATTATATTTTCTAGATAATTATAGTGTTAGCCCCTGTAAGAGGTGCCATCCTACATAATTGGACAAATTTGATTTATAATATATAGTATTTTTTTAAGCGGGAACTATTTGGCTAATTCTAAATGACACTTTACTAATATTCTATACATTTTTCCTAACAACTTCAAGACTCTTTCAATCCTCTACCTTTTGAAAGCTTCAATGGTATAAACTTTTATATTCCTCTATCATGTCTATCTCAAGCTCAAAATCTAATTTTTGAAAAAACACAATTGCAATTTAAGGTGACTTGTATGGAAGTAACCTTGTGATTTTGAATTATGGTATATTAGTGCTTATACTAAATAATCTTCAATCATTGAAGTTGTAGAATCTTAAAACTTTAGCAATTGAATTTGCTAAAATGTTGGGCATAATGAAGTTTTTGACATGACCATTTTTGCTCATTCATTTGAAACTTTGTAGTGTTTCATTGAAGATGTAGGGTTCAAAACTCCATCATAAAGTAGAATGTATATAAAACACAATGCAAGATAAATAACTCAAAATTTGAAGTATTTTTATAAATGAAAGTCTTTGCAAATAAGAAAAGTTTAGAAAACTAGTGCATAAATGGTAATTGATGGCAATGATGCAACCACTTAAGCTTTTAAAATTAGATGATCTTGTTGACTATCACTGTTTTATAATTGAATTAGCCAGCTAATTTGGCCTTAAATTCATCACATCCAACCTTTTATAAAACCCCATAAAGAAGGTGTAGAGCTCCTATTAGTAGCAAAACTACAAGAAATTATTAAATCTTGCATTTCAAAATATTTTCTTCATTTTTTAATACATTTGACCAAGGAATGACTCTAATTGATGTAATTGGAATGAAGATCAAATTTCATACAAGTAAGGGGATATTTTAATTTGAAAATGGATGAAACTTCAATCTAAAAATTGAACTTGAAGAATATTTGAGCTTGGATGCAAGCGATGTAAAGTGCTCAAAAAAAGTGGTTCACTTTAAGCTTCTAAAGGCATTTTAACAGTAGTTGGTAAAAAAAACTAGCATCTTTTAATGAATTTCTATTGATTTTGATTTTGATTTTGTTCCTTAAATAAGAGTAGGTATTAGTACAAACCATTATATTTGAAAAATGGTGATTTCTTCTTTTACTTTTTGGATACTCCACATTGAATTAGAAATCATAAGAAATAAAAAAGTACCTTTGAAAATCAATCTAGAAACTTAAAAGTGAAAAATATCTTTTTCTAGACTTTAAAGTTATAAAATTTGGATGTCATATAATTTTGGTTTCAATAAGACAATAATTTTTTTAGAAAAATGTATTTGAAAATTAGTAACTGAAATATAGGCCATTGTGCAAGAAAATTGGTAGAAAATTTTGCTCAATTATCTTTCACATGTATAAACTTAGCACTTCTAAGTATTTTTTCAAAACTTTTAAAAAATGGCAAATGCTTTACCTTACCAAACACTTTACCTTACTTGCACCATGAGATCAAATTCTAATTTTTATATCCGTGATAGAGGAAAAAGCGGATAACCACTAAAAATTAATCCTAGAGCAACATAGTCAAATATCATTTCAAAGCTCAATTAGATAATGTGTAAATTTCATATTTATATGTTTGTCATGTTAGGATATGTGTTGACTATTTATGTAGAAAATCGTAATTGATATTGTAAAAAATGTCATTTTTGTAATTTTGATATGACTCCTAAAGTTCTTTGGCTATAATTTGTCAAGAAAACTTTTCAAAATTAACATTTCAATTTTGTAGAACTAAATTTGAATTAGAACATATTTTTCACATATTCAACAATACAATCTTGAGGTACAATTATCAAACAATATGGAATAAGAATCTTAGTAGCTTTGACATTATAGATTTGAAAAAAAATATTCTTGTCCATTATTATAAATTTCCTCACATTCCAAATTTCTTACAAGCATCTCATATAAAATTGGACAACCACTTGAGTTGCCTCATCTTGTAGTACCCAAGTTAATTTTTGTCATATGTGGCTAGGATTGATTTGTAAGATGCAAACATTTTTTTCAATGTTTAAAATTAAGTCCAAGTTACAATATTCAATATAATGTGACAAAGCAAAATGAAACCTTCCTTGTGCCAATAGATTTATTGATTAAGTTGCCAATTCATACCCACATAAAGAAAAACAATAACAAAAGAATTCAAACCAAAAATTGTCAATTCTTTTTAGTCAAGACCACCCATATACATTCCATTCGAATCCAATTTGGTAGCATATCAATTTGTTTGTTTATTTGACAATATCACATAATACACATGTAGACCAAAAAATATCAAATAAATGCATCATAGTTGCAAAAGATGGTTCTAGAAAAAAATTGAACCCATTATTCTTAAAAATTCCACTTGCTTTGGATCACGAGTTATAAAGTTTTTCCTCCTAGTGGTATTATAATTTACATGCTTTATTCCATTTATATTGTTGTTTCCTTTGTTCCTGACATTGTTATCATCTTCTTCTTCCATCTTCTTATGATCCAGTAAAGAAATATCAATTTTAGTATCTAACATAGGAAATCTAATTTGAACCCTTACGTGTTGTCTATGTCTTCTATGAGCAAGTACATGTCCATTGAAAAAGACATCATCATTAATGAAGTTGGAGGCTTCTTCAAAAACATTACTCCAATCCTCTTTAATAATTCTATGGACTAAATCATTTCGCACAATATTTTGCACCTCCAAAACTTGATAGTACTATTATATTTGTCCTTTGCATTTTATAAAATAATTTGGTTCTCCAAATTTAGAGCCACACTTTAGACAAAATCAAATGCCAACCCCACATTCAATCCTTCAACTTCCAAACATGATATCCCGTGCTTATGGCACCGTGGCCCTCCATAGTCATCTCATCCATCTCTCTCATCCATTCGCAAATCAACCACCTCAATCCCAAGAGTAAGAGCGAGAATCTTTTTTCCTACAACCACCTTCATCAAATTTGCCTTCAAAAAATTCTTTACAACTTGATTGCTTCCTATAATTTCAAACTTTTGGTTGTCAAAGTAATCATTGTTGAAATGAAAAAAAGTTTATTACACTTTTGGATCAATCTCCTCATTTTCTCAAAAAAGATGCGTGAGAAAAAAATGATTTGTTGAATAATGAGTACTGGAGTTGGACCAAGTGGTGCATGAGGACGTGGAGGTGGATTTAATGCATTGCTTGTAGAAGCATCCACAATTTGCAAATGAGCAATATGGTATGGAGTCTCCAAGTTGAATGCAAACTATCCAAAGGAATGAATTGGTAGGTTAGAAAAAACAAGTTTCCATTGCAATCTCTTAAAACAAGTATGGAATTAAGTTTGAAGAAATTAAAGAAGTAGTTTTCAATTGAGTATCTATAGAAAATGTAATGTGACACAAAAAACTTGGAAAGCAATAGACAATCCTTTTCTTTCCACAATGGTGCATGCATCTTCATTGGCATCTCTCTTTGAAGTAGTCATAGTGCCTGTGCTCTCTTCCCTCCAAAGGAATTTGATTAATTCAAGAATTATTTTTTCAATATGCTTTTTTCAATATGCTTTCCCTACACTCTAGAGCCTTTGCTAATTTTCTATAGTAGTGATGCCTAAATGTATTGGAAGTAGGATCTTTTGGTCAAAGACATTTACCATGAAGTACCAATTGTCCACATAGAGCTTCCAATTGCAAAAGGCAATGAAAGTTTGCACTTGTCTTCTCTCAAGACCAAAGTCCCCTCCTCAACAACCGGTCTCACTATTGACATGTGAAGCTTGCACCACACATTAAGATAAAACAGCCCATTACGGACCAAATGGGGGGTTTGCCCTCATGTCATTACTGAATTTTTTTGATTTTTTTCTCATAAAAAGACAAGTGATAGAAATGGTGAGAGCAATTGAAATTATATTTTTTTGATAAAGTGTGAATTTGTTATAAATTTCTGAAGTGTTCTACCCATCATGGCTAAAAGAGCCTATAGACTACTCCAAAACCAACAAAAATTATATCCATAACACTCATCTAACTCACCTATTGCGGTCACAATATTTTCTAAAATAGAAGGCCTGAAAAAATCAGATTCTACAATGAATTAACACTAAAAAGCTGGAAGTTCATATTGTGGTTACTAATTATTCCATTCCAAATACCTAACCCATTGATTGTGGCGCAGATTTGATTCACCGGAAGAAAACCATGATTCAATAAAAGAAAACCATAATGGGGTCATTCCTAGGAGTCCGGAATGGGCAAAAAGTCCATAATGGGCTGTTTTACCTTAGGCAATGTCCTCACTAGATTTCTTTGCTTGTCTCTCACTAATGCTTGCCATTGCTACACAATTTATCACCTCATGTTCAAGATGTGGATGCAATATAAAAGAAAGTGAGATATGACATTGATGAGTAGTTCAAGTACATAGGCATGGAGGTGGATCAACCATTGCTTCATGGATGCTTGAGATACGACAATAGTGGAAATTTAGCAACCTAGGTAGATTGTGTGCAATTTAGGTTGCATGCATTGATTGTGAGTAAATTTAGGGTGTCAATTGGAATGGCAATATAGAATCTTTTGCAAGATTCTTATTGGTTTCAGTGGTAGCTTGAAGAAATCTTGGTACATTAAAAAATTTACATGGAGCTCCCTCCGTCCCAAAATGATATTTTTGTTTGACAAAATGTTCCGGATTAAGGTCAAAAATCAATATTTTTAATTTTGTTTTGAGGTATAAGTAAAGTACAATGTTCTCATATCATCTTCCAAATTTGAGCTTTGGCTTCATTATCAAATTGAAGTAGTAGAGCTTTGAAATTTGGATTTTGAAGGCCTTTTTGGAAGAACACTGCTAGCCAACTGATTCTTCAATTTATGCATTGTGGGTTGTGTCTTCCGGCATAGTATATTGTCATTTCTATATTGACTCCTTGGACAACTTATCATGTCAGCCCTGAAGAATCAAGATGAAGGGAGTGATTCATGTTTCATTTGTTTAAATAAAATAAAATAAAATAAAGTTGGTCCAATTGGCTTGATTGGTGAAGCTTCTCATGAAAAAGTGAGCAACAACTTATCTAGAACAAGAACATTAGCCTTTCTGAAATTCTCCAATTTTATTATTCTCTTCACATTGAAAGAAGTTTCATTCCATGGATCCTCCCTCCATGTCACAATCGAAAGATCAATTTGGGACAGAAGATTAAGGTTAATAGGAAGATCATTTTGGGACGGAGGGAGTATATCTCTCAAGATCTTCTATTGTCTTGCCAATATGCTTCAATATTGACAAGTTATGGCTTTCCGAGCCCTTGTTCAAATTTTCAAAAAGCTCCACGAGAGTTTATTATCCTTCATAGCAATCATAGGTTAAAAAATAAAAATGCATGTTAAATATAACCAAATAATGCGATTAACTCATATAAGAACATAATATATTTTCAAAAAGTTGTCTAAAACTATTACTTTTGACTATTAAAATTGTGATTTTTTATAAATTTATAAATTTATTTATTTTATGTGCAACTACAAAGATTGTACTGGAATATTATGGAAATGAGTGGAATGTTTTTGGAAAATTTTGACTATTTAAGTTGCAAGATTATAGCATTTAAACAAAGCTGCTCATCTTGTCTATAAAACTTCATTTAGTGTAACTTTTGACCCATGGACTCACCAAAAAAATATTATACACCTTTAAAATGGGATATATGTCTACAATTTATATCAAAATTTTACAAGGATCAAGACAAAGATCCATTCAAACTTTGTAGGAACGAACCTATATTTTCAATTGATTATTCAATGACCACCTAATCCTTTAGAATTTAACTTGATGTTTCTTCTCATAGTATAAGTAGCACATAGAGAATAGTGTAAAAAGTTTTCAAATAATTACTTTCTATTCTACATCCTAAAAATCCTTAGCTACAATTGTCAAGTCAAATGATCACTCTCAATCTAAAATTAGCACTTAGTAAAATATGATATTTTTAATATGTAAAAAAACTATTTTTCTATGACTTTTGATTTCTTTGAAATCAAATGGTAAATTAATCAAATTGTTTCAATTTTCAAAGTTCATTGCATTAAATAATTATATTAATTATAATTTATATTATAATAAATTGAGATCATTATAGAATGATTGGGATTTAGATTTTAGTTTTTAAAGATAAAAAATATAATAAAAATACACATTATTGTAAATTGGATTCTAAAAATAGAGCTATTATTGCAATAATTCATTAAATTTATGAAGGTACCTACAACATAGACAACTTTAATATAGGCACATATAATATAAATATCCTATAATTATAAAAGGTACCTATAACATAAGAGTGTAGACTCTTAGGCTCTTAGGCTCAAGATCCTAGGTTCATATGCTAGCAATTGTGGATCTTGTTGATTGAAATTTTTGTTAATTCAATTAATAAAATAACAAAATATTTTAGTGGAATTGCAGCAATAATAATAAACCACACTAGTAGATTGTAGTATTGCAAAATTAAAATTGTGCAAAAGAAATTATGCTAATTTGAGACATATATCACATTGATTATGTTCATAAAATGTCAACCAATATGAAACAATCAAGTGGAAAATAGGGTGGAATGAAATTTGAAATTTGAAACAAAAATTAAACTTAAAAAATATTAGACTAAAAGGATACAACATTTTTCTAAATATTGAATCACAGGATTACTTTGAACAAACGAAAATTACTTCCTATAATGATGGCCCTTGCTTTTGAAATCTTTGATCTAAACAAGCCTTTGTTCCTACCACAAATGAGGCAATAGAGGTAGAACGAATAAATTTTGGTAGTACAAAGTAATTTAGAGCTTGCTATATTGTCCTCAACACCCAGCCTTGCCATCACTATTGATATTGTTTAGTGAAAATTGGAGCAAAAAATCTTCCCTTATGGCATGCGACATAGCTTATTTGTAGCTCCGCCCCATAATATAGCCTCTATTTCTAGCCTTGTCAAATTTGTAAAACTCCCATAGAGATGCTCCATTTCCTTTTGATTTGAGTTAATGACGGTGATCCAACCACTACTGCTTTGGCCAAGGTTAGTAGTTGTTTCCATGCAAGGCTTGGACAACCAACCAGAACTAGTAACTAGTATAAACTCTTGGAATACAAAATGGCTTGGTTAATGTGTTGTAGACCAATTGGAGAAGCAAAGAAGTTATTGAATTTATATTTGCTACAAATCCGTTTTGGCTCTCCATAATCCATATTCTAGAACTTATTTTGTCTTGAACTACAAAGTATACTTGAAAATGAAACTACACAAAATCAACAACATAAAAATTCAAGTCAAAATCAATCTTCAAACATGCCAAGTTATGTTGTATATTATAATTGATCAAAATCCATCCTAAAACAAGGCATGATAATGCACATGATGCATTTGCTCCATTTTCTAGTTCCAAATTTGATCCTAAGGGAGGCAACCCATTCATAATCACCTCCTCCCATTTTGGTAGGATAAGGTGGCATAATTTTGTGTAGGACGTGATAAGCAGCTATTAATTATGGCATAATTTCCCATGCAATTTTGGCGCATTATGATTGGCTACAAGACTCTCAATATCCTTGGTGGATTTTGCAACCAACCTTTGGTCGGAAATAAGGTCTATATGACTAATATGGATGGAATAGAGTCTTCAGCTAAAATATTTATAGTAATTATATTTAAAAAAATAAAAATCTGAAAAAATATAAAAAACTTATGAACTCTATTTCTGCACATGGGAAAATTTCCCCTCTATTGAAACTTGCCTTGCAAATACATGTATTTGCTTAAAATGATCGAAATGGGTTGCCTCCCCTAGATGTAAAACTCACCATCAAGTCAATCCAATTGTAAAATTGCAATCATTCAATCATCCATAAACTTTTATTGGCATAATATTACCCTAAAACCCTACTAATACCCAACTATTTTATTATCTAATACTACCCTCCTGCTCTGTCACCTAATACGGAGTAATCCTTTAGGTTCGAAGCAACTCCATCCCGTTCCACAAAGCTGGCCCAATAACCTGTTGGCCGCATGTGAGGGGCCGCGGGCCTCGGGCTGCAGGAGGAGAGCCACACACAAGCCACGCTTGCAAGGCATGGATGATGGGGTCATGCGGGGGTCAATGGCCATGCCCGAAGGGGCCCACAGGGTAAAAGTACGCCCTACCCGAGTTACTGACCCCGCGCGCTATGAGTGGTGGGAAAGGCGAAGCTACCTACCGGGCGGGGCAGCGCAGCCCTCGACAGGGATGGGGATCACGGTGGGTGCGGAGGTTCGGCGTTCCGAAGCCGACGCCAAAGCCAGGACTGGAGGGAGGGGTTGGGGTTGGCGAGACGGCCCGCCTGTTTTGTTGCAACAGCAGCTGCTTCTGCTTGTTTCTCACTTGTGGACCTTGCTCCTGGACCTGGCGGAAGGTCATGTGATTGTTCTGCAAATGGTTGCGGCATTCCGAGGGAAGGTCGTGGTCTGAGCGCTGGGGTGGAGGCCGCTGATTCCTGTGCAGGGAACTGAACGAGTGGCAGAAGAGAAGAGGGGTCGCCCTGCGCCAATTGCAGGGGAAGGCGAGGTTTTCTGTATTGAGAGATGTGTTTGAGAGAAAAGAGGGAGTGACGGAGAGACGGATTGGTTCCGGCCGATGGTTGTGCGGCGAAGAGCAGCTGCGATGGCTCCTGGTGCCCCGTCGTGCTGGTCCTGTATCGGGATTGTTCTGTTGCGGTACCGGGACAGGACCACGGGATTGCGTGAGTTGCGTTCGGCGTGATGCGATGGTGTTGTTGTGGTTCCCACTCTCCTCGTAGTCTCGTAGTTTCTCTTTGCTTGCGTCGGGTGGAGAGATTCCGGGACGTGTGGAGTTGTCGGGCCATTTGCTGATTACGGTTGGCGACATTTGATTCTGTGGTATCCCCTTCTTGCGCGGGTCCTTTCTCTAGCCCCCGACTCCTTCCGTGCCTGCTTATTTAGTCAGCTCTGGGGTTCGAGCGAGTCTCTTGTGAGAGCTGCCTTCGTTTCGGCGACAGGGAAAGTTGATGAATCCCACGGTCGGGCATTTGCAGTTGCCGTGTCGTTGAGCGCTTTCCATCTTGCCTCTCGCCATCTTTCTTCTCTGTTCCGGGTGGTACTTGGAGATTGGTCTCAGGGACTGCGCGGACAGGCGGGCGCGCGTTTCCTCCCATCCCGTTGGAAATCTCTGTCGCGGCAAGAGGTCACTCTGGCTCGCGCAGGCGAGGAAGCGGCAGGGGTAAGGAGAAACAGGGAAGATAGGGTCGGGCTCGCTCCTCGGTAGCCCTCATGGAGCGCGGTCGCGAGGGTCGGCGTGGAGGTGGAGGGGGCGGCCTCGTTCATGCACCCCGGCGACCACGCACGGGCTTCAAAGACGCTGCAGGTGCGGTCCCTTGGTTCTTTGTTCCTCGATTGCCCTGGTTGCATTAGAAATCCTGATCTTGTTGCACGCTCTCTTCTTCTGCTCGTCGCCTCCCTCTCGCACATCTTGACTTCCGTACTGCTGTTCTTGCCATTCCTTGGGCGGAGTCTTGGTGTCGGCTGCTGCTACTGGTTCCAGTCCGCCGCCGCAGCTGTCAGATCCTGAATGATCTCCTTGAGAAAGTGTGCAGGAGAGCCAGTTCTTCGTGGTAGTCTTAGGAGCTTCGACCTCTGTGATAGATTAATTTTGCAGGAGCCACCGCGGTGCTTGGTAACCGAGCGAGGTTGTCGCGTCAGGTTCGGGGTCCCCGGTCTGACGAAGGCGTGGTCGCGGTGAGAATTGGCGTGCCAGCTCGATGGCTGGCGTCGTGAGAGTGTAGTGTGTGTCCGTTTTCGCAGCGGTTGTTTTCGATGTTTTCCTGCGATGCAGCAATCGCCTTTGTTGCGCTTTGCTGCGAGAGCCTGGATTCGAAAGTTGTCATTGGAATGGAGAGATAGGCAGTGTTTTGCAGAATTCGGTAGGGATCAGGTGATGAGAGGTAGGTGTGCGGTACGCAACGAGTGCGAGAAGAGGAGTGCGAAAAGAGGAGAAGAGAGGAGTGCGAAATGCCGAGTGAGTCTGTTTTTTGTGGATTAGAGGAGTCGACGGCAGGCCAAGGAACATTGATCGTTACTTGCTTTGTTGAAGTCCCCGTCTGTGGAGCGACGACGAGTATGAGAGGGTGTTGGAGTTGACTCTTGACTTTTCCAATCCTGGCTAGGTCGTTTCCTCGCGGTTGCGCCTCACGTGAAAAGCCCTATTTTGCGTCAGCGCGAGCTGCTACGTATGAATCCCCCATTTGCGGTTCGATGAAGGACGGAGGTGGAGTCACCTGTATGGGACGACGCTGAGTGTTGTTCTCAGGTGCCCTTCCCATGCGCTAGAGCGAAACTGATCGATCCGTGGATTGGCGGCACTGGCTGATTGCCCTTCCCATGAGCTAGAGCGAAAGTGATCAGTGCGTGGATTGCCGGCACTGACTGATTTGGTCTGGTCTGGAATCGAAACAGGAGTCCGTCCGTGGCGTTGTTGATTGAACAGTAGCGTGGCTACCGATCGTCTAGGTGAAAATTGTCGTTTCCGATTGCATCTTTTGTGGAACGCTAGTGTTCGCGTTGCGTTGCATTGAATTGTGGAGGATTACGAGAGGTCGATGAGCTGCGTTGACACGGCATGGTGTTCTGGAGTGTCCGTGTTGGTCGTGGTCGTCGAGAATGCAGTTGCGGTGCCCACTTTGGGTCTCGAGGTGACAATGCAGCGGGCGAGTGAGTGGAGGTGACAGTGTTGTGACAATGCGGCGGTTGCATTCCGTTCCCAGCATTTTGGAATGGATTTTGTGTTGGAAGTGGTGCTGCTCTTGGGCAGAGTAGGGCAGTCCAGCAGAGCAGTGAGGAGGGTTTTGAATTGCTGCGTGGCCCGAAGATGATGGTTGAGCGTTTTCGGGAGGTGATGCTGACCGGAGGTTGGGGTTTCGCGCGTTTTGGATGTTGTGCAGTTGGCGATGACGCGGAGGACATGATGGACGATGTGCACAATTCTCGATTGCGGGAGAGAACGAAGAAAGATGGGAGTGGGGTGATCGGGGGCCACGGCGTGGCGACGAGCATCGTGGGTCCGAGCTCTCGAAACAAGAGGAAGCGCCAGGGTTCGCAGGAGATCCAGTTGCACGCCCGGAACAGTCCGGCCGATGAGGTGGAGGAGACGACTGAAGACACGGAGATGGGCGTGTCGGAAGACGACGACGACCCTCCGCCTCCGATCATTCCCCGGCGTCCCGGAAAGCCGCGGCCTCCGTCTAAGGTGAGGGTGGTAGATGCGGCCTGGTTGAGGAGTGGAGGGCTTGAGGTGGTGGTCGACGTCAAGAGTCTTGTCTTTGGGCGACGGGTGATGCAGGGAGCAGTGGTCTGACTTGATTGGTGTTGTGAGGTGTGTGGCAGTTTGCGGAAGATGGCATTGCAGTGGATCTCCCAGCGGTGCCCCGGAAAGCGCGCACAGGTCCGTTCATGATTCCGCAATCTGCTGTGCGCCTGTGGCAGTGTTGGATTTGCTTGTGGTATCGCAGTTGAGAGTGGAGCGCTCGCGTGTGTTGGATTGAGGAGAGCGGGATGAGTGGTTATTGCCGAAGCTTGGTGTCTGACTGGTGTGGTGTTGTTGTTGCAGCGATGGGGAAGCGTCCGCAGGAGGCAGCGTCGGCCTCGGTGGCCGAGTCTCCTGCTCACGGAGCGGGCGCGGTGGCAGCGTCGCCTCCAGCTCCGTCGAGCACTCCTTCGTCTTCCTCGATCGCGTCGCTGAAACCCGGAAGACGGACGGTAAGAGAGCGGAAATTGGTCTGTGAGGTTGCCTGTGCGTTTTTTTAGACTTGTTTGTGTGTTGAATATTGACGGGTGTCTTTGTTTGTTTTCGCAGAAGCCGAGCGGATCGAAACCTCGGGGTCATAAGCTTGCGAAGGTACTGTGGAGTCGCGTGAGGGAGTGCATGGATGGGGACTGATGATCGGGAATGAATGCCGTTGTGGAGTGAGTGTGTGAATATTGGGCGAGGGTGCGGTTGAGTGCGAGTGTGCAGAGCGGTGTTGGTTTGTTGTGCGAGCTTGATTGTTCCAGCACCGTTGTGGTGTTCGAGGCGAGGGGTGAGGCGCTGGGAGTGTCCGAGTCGTGAGAGTCTGCCATTGTGAGGTGATAGTTTTGTTGGAGTGTTGCGCGTCGTCGTCGTGATGCGGAAGGTCTGAGCGTTGAACGTGGGTCCATTCCTGGTCCATTTTCGGGGATGCTTTTGTTTCTGTGCGGCGGCGCTGCAGAATTCGTGAATTTCGAACGTGTGGAGGATTCTATGGCAGTTGTGTTGGGCGGCATTGCATGGTTGGGGGTCGTGTAGGGTTGCCATGCGTCTGAAGCGTTGTTGCTATTGTCGGCCTTGACAGGTTTCGACCCCATCTCTGGTGTCTGAGCAAGAGGTGGAGGTCGCCGAGGCTCTGTTCGACCTGGCGAGAATGTGCACCCAGCCCCCTCCGTCCGCCTCCGCAATGGAAGCGAAGAAGGAGTCCCGATCGTCTGTGAACGAGGTGAAATCCGAAGCGAAGCAGGAGCCGAAAGTGGGTGGCAGCAGCCTCCCCCCGCCCGCCCCGAATGGGCACTCCGCGGTTCCTTCCGTTACGAGCGCGGGGGTTGCTTCCGTTGCGGGTGGGAGTGTTCGGAGCAACTCCCCTGGCGTCGCTTCGGCGGCTTCTCCCGCACCCTCTCCTCCAGCTGCAGCCGCGGCTTCCGTTGCGGACGGTATGGGTTTCTCTTTTCCGGTTCGTGTGGTGCTGTTGTTTGGACGTTTTGAGGGTGTTAAGTGCTGCGTTCCATGAGAACCCGAGCGATGGCAGTCTGGAAGTTGGTTTCGAGTGTGGGCTTTTGGAGCTGGGAGGCAGCGCTCGGATCTGATGCGCACGGTCCCGCGCAGACGGTGTCGTTTGGCGGAGTTGTGCGTGCCTGGTATTTTGCTTATGTGAGTGTTGTGTTTCTCTTGCAGGCTCGAAAAAGAAGCGACCTAAGCGAACTCGTACTGAAGAAGGTGTCGTGTTGCAGTCGAGGATGGCTCCCAGCCCCGCGAGCGCTGCTGGAAGTGTTGTAGCTCCAGTGAAAGATGCGGATCTGCTGCCAATTCGTCCGTCGCCTGCGGAGAGGAGTGGGGTGAAAGTGGAGGGCAGCGTTTCTGTGCCAGTTGGCGCGGTTGTGGTCGCGCCCAATGTTTCCGTCCCGGCGATGATCGCTTCCGTTGCGGGTGTCGCCTCGAGTGGGCCTGTCGTGTTGCCGTCTGCGGTCCCTGGCGTTTCCGTGGGCGTTTCCGTGGGTCGTGTGGAGAAGCTGGTCGTGGATAAGAAGGGCGTGCCATCGGAGAAGAAGATCGGGATCGTCGTCGGTAAGGCGGAGTTGTTGTCGATCCCCAATTCCGTGGAGAAGCGAGTTTCGGGTTCGCCGGTTCGTGAGAAGAAGTCTGTGAGTGGGGAAGCCGCAGTTGCGCCTGCACCTGGCGACGGTCCTTCCGTGCCGAGCCCGAGCTTGGGTGTGGGTGCAGTGTCGACGAAGATGGAAGTGGACAAGAGGTGGTGGTCGATCTTTGTATTGCGGTGCATTGCGTTGCTTGACTTCTTGGAGTGTAGATGGGCAGTCCGTCTCGTTCCTATAGGTTGTAGGATGGCTTGGTGTGCGGATATGCTTGCACCGCTGACTGTTTTTCCGTGTCTGTGCCAGGTCTCCCGAGGCGGCAGCAGGTCCGAGCGATGTGGATCACGTGTCGAAGCGGGACATCGACCTGATGGTAGGTTTCGGAGTCGTCTACCGCGCGTATTGGGGTCGCCCAGTTGTTGTTTTTTCGTTTTTTCGCGTGTTTGGAGATGTCTCTGGGGTTGGAGGAGCTTGTTCTGAGTTGTTGGTTTTGTGCGTTGTTTTCAGGTGTCTCCAAGCAAAGCCGTTGTTTTGTCGAGTGTTGAGAAGGACGGTTACAGCGTGGAGGGGGATGTTGGAGCCGCGAGTGAGAAACGCGTGGTAAGTGGGAGTGTAGTGCAAGGCTTGGTCGCTGTCTGGGTTTGGAGCGTCGTGTCCATTTGTCCGTATTGTGTGCGTGTTTTGTATGTTTGTGTTTTCTAGTGAAGGTATCCGTGTGACGAGTGTTTTTGTTGGTTGTGTTTTCAGGCGGATGCGTCGTCCGTGTCGGTGTCGGAGGACCGGCTTCGGGCTGAGAGGGATCGCGAGAGGGAGGAGAAGGAGCGTTCGGAGCTGGAGAGGGGTCGAGAGAAAGAGAGAGAACGTGAGTTGGAACGCGAGCGCGTGGAGCGAGATCGTCGTCGTGATGTGGAGAGTGCGCGCGAGTTGGCGAAGGAGGCTGTGAAAGAGCGTGAGAGGGAGAAGGAAAGGGAGCGTGCGGAGTTGAGCAAGGCGGGTCTGGCCGTGCAGAGGTCGGGGAAGAGCGGGAAGGCCGAGAATGGGAGGGCTCCGAAGGCGTCCGAGCGAGCAGGTACGCAGTGTGCAGTGTGTGTTTCGGCGTGTCTCGTTTGTGTGGAGGGTTTGTCGTGTTGTGTTTTGTTGTTGTGATTGGTGGTGCCGGGATGCCCTTCCGTTTTGGGGTTGCTGCCATTGAGTGGTAGCGTTGGTGGTCCGTTTTTTTTTTTCGAGTCCCTGAACTGGACGTTTTTGACGTTGTCTCCACGACGCCCATGTTGTGAGGCGTTTCTGAGCGAGCTCCAGTAGCGTTTATTGGTGTCTTGCTCGTTTTCCGGTGCATGTTTTTTTTGCCTGTTTCGACTCTTTTCTGACTTGTTGACGTGCGAAGGACCAAGGGTTTGTGTGGACTGATCCGTGATGGTGGAGTGCGATCTGATGTTTTTTGGGTCGATTGTCCAGGGTCGGGTCCGGCGAGTGGTGCATCGACAGTGCCTGGTTCGGTCGCTCCGGGTGTTGGGAGCGTTGGCGCTGGCGTGGGCGGGAACGTCGCGGTTCTGCCGATGTCTGTGGGCATGCTGAGCTGGCCGGCAGGAATGGCGGGTGGCTTGGGGTGAGCCGTGGTTCTTGTGTTTTTTGTGTTTTTCGTTTGGGTTGATGGGAGTCGATGTGGTTTGGATTCGCTGTATTGTCGCACTGAAGTGTGTATCTGTGGTTGCCGCAGGTACTTTCCCGGCGCTGCTGCGGTCTCGTCTGCAGCAGTCGAAGACAGCTCTCCTGCTGCGCAGGTAGTGATGTGAGGAGAGGGCAAGGGCATGTAGTGCTGCATTTCGTTTCGTTTGTCGTTTTTTCGTGTGTCGCCGAGTGGTTCTTCGTGTGTGTTTCTTTGTGTTTGAATCGTTCGAATTGTTGTGCAGGTGCCCCCCTACATGATGGGAGGCCGTGCAGCGTGGAAGCGTTGCGCGATGCACGTGTACATTGCGCGTTTCATCGACATGCAGCAGCAGGTGAACCGGCATCACCAATCTTTTTTCGCTGGCGGTAGCCAGGCGTACCCGAAGTCTTACAATTTGAACGTGCCTCTGGCTCCTTCGGAGTCTTTGTTCGGAGGCGCGGGCGGTGGCGGGTCCGTGGGCATTGTGGGCGGAGCGGCGGCGAGCGGTTCGACGGGAGGGTCCGGTTCCGTGTCGGCGACTTTGGAGGCGACGGAGCGTGGTCTGAATGCGGCGGCGATGGCGGCCGCAGCCGCCGCGAGCATGCAGGGAGTGAAGGAGCGTGCGGCGTACAGCATGGACATGGTGAGTCGGAAGTCTCCAGGTCAGCATCAGGGGAGCGGTCAAGGGGCTCCGTCTCTTTCGCTGCAGGTATGATTTGGTTGGGAGTGGAGTGGAGCGGAGGATTGTGGTGTTGTGCCGTCGTCCGGTTTCCGTTCGTGGTTGGGCTATCTGTCGTGTGTGGGTGTGGTGCGGTCGTGGAGGTTGGCCGAGTGGATGCGATTCTGTGATTGAGTTTGTGTCGTCCTGGAGGATGCCTTGAGGTGCGAGTGTGGTTTTGGACTGAGGAAGGAGGAGGATGTGAAGGTGTCCGATGGTGTGATCTGATGGTGAGTGTGTGCATGGATGTGTTCAGAGCGGTGCGATGTTCGGCTTTCCTCCCGCGGGGAGCGGCAGCCCGTCGGGTGGTGTCGTCGTCGGTGTTTCCGGTGGCGGTGGCGGTGCGATGGGAGGCACGAATCTGAACCTTCCGCCAGGTCCCGGTCCTGGTGTGTCCCTGAGTTCCGGTGGGGTCAGCAGCTCGGCGTTGGTTCTGGGTCCTGGCGGTCCGGTGGGCGGGTTGTCGTCTGTCGGCAGCAGCGGCGCGGCGGCCTCTGCATCTGCGGCGTTGCAACAAGCGCAACAAGCGATGATGCATCAGGCGATGATGCATCAGGCGCAGTCGGGGAGTTTTCCTTTCGCCCAGTTTCCTCCTCATTTTGGTCCGGCGACGTTCAGCGGTCCTGCGCCGCACATGGGTGCCCAACAGGTGAGGACGTGTTTTGTGTGATGGAGCGTGTGTGTGTATCTTTTTTGGAGTGGATTTGTGGAGTGCGTTTTGTTTTGTGTGACCCTGAGTGGATGTGGGTTTCTTTTATTTGGAATGTGCAGGCAGCTGCGCAGTTTTATGCTGGTGGTCCGTACTTCGCCCAACATCTGGTGTCGCCGTCTCAACTGCAAGGCGTTCCGTCGAGTGGCAGTGCGGGCGGTGGTCCGGTCTCTAAACTGCAGCAGCAGCAGCAGCAGCAGCAGCAGCAAGGTGGTAGCCGTAGCTTTGGTGGTGGAGTTTCTGTGCCCCCTCAGTCCCCTTCGCATTCTTCGCTGCAGGGTGCTTCGCACGCGGTTGGTAGGTCGGGAGAGAGGGAGGGTTCGGCGGTGGGAGAGAACGGCTCTTCGGGTGATGGCAAGTTTTCTATGTCGCGTGGCTCTGCGTTGGGCGTTGGCGTTTCCGGAGGGATGTCGTTGCACAGCGTCGGTTCCGGCGCGTCGGAGTACAATCTGATGTCCGGTTTGGGTAAGCAGTCGAAGTCTCGTGAGCCCGGTCCGAGTATCGTGTCGCAGGGAGTGAGCCCGGTGCAGTTGCAGGGCCAGGGTCCGCATCAGCATCACTATCATGGGGGTGCAGGCGCGCACCTTGGGGGTCTGGGAGTCGTGAAGGGTACGGAGGGTGCGACGAGTCAGGGTTTTTCTGTGAACATGAACATGGCGGCTGCGATGAACAGCCGTGGTGCGTCCGTGGGTCCCGGTCCTTTGGGTCTGGCCCCGGTGGCTGCCGTGATGGCCCCGCAGGGTCACGCGATGATTCAGAGCATGTCGGAGAGTGGGAGGGTTCACCCTCAGGGTGGTGGGAGTGGTCATGCGCACGCACAGATGGGTGGAGGTGCGGGTCACTCCAGCATGATGCAGCAGGGTCATCAACAGCTGATGCAGTTGCAGCACGCGCAGCAGCAGCAGCATTTTCAAGCTCAAGCTCAAGCTCAGCAGTCGCAGCAGCAGCAGCAGGTAGGGGTGTTGGTTCTTGATTGTAGTGTGTTGGTGTAGTGGAGGAGCTGCAGCGTCGACGAGTGTTGAGATGAGTTTGTGTGGTTTTGATTGAGAGTGGATGTTGTGAGGGTAGGGAATGGTGTGGATGGTGTTTTGGGTGCGGGAGCCTATTGAAGCTCCGTTTTTGTTGGTTTGTCTGACTGGGGTTGTTGTGTTGTGAGCAGCACCTCCAGCAGCAGTCCGTTCAAGGTCAGCAGTTGCAGCAGCAGCAGCAGCAGCGTGGTGGTCCGAATGCGCGAAGCAGTGCAGGGGTCGGTGTGGAGGATAGCCGCGGTGGTGTCGATGGGAGCTATTCGAGTGGTGTTGGTCGTGTTCGTGAGCGTGAGGTTGTGGAGGATCGTAAGTTGCAGGGCAAGAGGGGTACCCCGTCGGGCGGAGCATCTCCTTTGTCTCGTGATGTGGAAGGAGGTGGTGGGATGCAGTCGTCTCCGGGGGGTGTCGGAGGTGTTTCTCGTAGCGTGGGCACGACGTTGAATCTGATGGCTCCGATTAATGCCGGGATGGGTGTTCGTTCGAGTGGTCCGGCGGGTGTGGCGTTGAGTGTGGGGGCTCCCCTGCAGTCGCAAGCGCAGGTGCAGGCGGGTGCGATGGCCGGTTCGAAGTCGGGAGGCGGTAGGCCGAAAGGTAGCGGTGGTCCTGTCCCGGGTCCAACTGGTGGGTCAGTGTCCGGTGGCCCTCACATGGTGGGTACGCAGGCTTCGTTTTCCGAGCGTGTTCCTGCAGCGTCGGGAGGGTCAGTGGGCGTGGGCGGAAAGGCGTCCCCTCCGAGAGGTTTGAGCCTGGGGGGCCAGAACATGGTGACGGGTCCGGTTGGGAGGCAAGGTCCTGTCGGTCAGCATGCGGGAGCGAAAGCGAGCCAGAGCCAGAGTGGGAGGGCGGCTCTGGTTTCCGGCACGACTGCGACTCCAACAGCTCCGGGTACGAATTTGCAAGCGGTGCTTGCGGCTGCGATGGCGAAGAATCCCCAGGGTCAGCAGACGCAACGGTCGAGTGGCAACGCGAGTGCAAATGCCACTTCGAATGCTAATGCCAACGCGGGGTCGAGTGCGCGGCCTGGCGCGGGGACGGCAGGTCCTCCGGCATCGTCGGGTGCAGCTCCGTTGTCCTCCGCTGCTCCACCGACCAAGAGTTCAGGGGCGAACCCAGCGAAGAGTAGTTCGTCTGGGAAGTCATCGTTCCCAGCGTCTGGTAAGGGCGGTGCGGGTGGTGGTGGTGGTGGAAAGCGGGCCTCGTCGCCTTCGTCGGGTGGTCACGCTCCATCGATATTGGGTCCGAGTCCTCTGGCGCAGAATATGCCGAGCAAGAGCTCTCAGCAACCCCAGGTTCAGATGCAAGGGCCAGGGATGCAGCAGGGACAATTGGCACCTCCTCAGCTGCTGCAACCACAGCAGTTTCACCACCAGCACCATCAGCAGATGATGCGGCAGCAGCAACAACAGCAAATGATGCAGCAGCAGATGTATCAGCAACATGTACGTGGTTTCTGGGCTGTGTGGGTTCTGAGTATGGTACTTTGGGCCTGGCATGTGTGGCGATGTGAATTTGGGTATTGGATGTCACGTTGGGAGGCTGTGGCGGTATGGGTTTGACGTGTCGCCTGATCATTTGGATTTTCATGCATTTTTCATTGTTGTTTTGTTGTTTTTGTTGTTCGTTTTTATGGCAACGTGGTGTCTTTGCGGTCATCGTGAGTCTGTGTTGTTTCCCCGATTCAGGGAAGGAGCGTTATTGTGACGGAAAAGAGTGGTCTGTGAATGGCGTCGTCGGGGCTGGGTCGTGTGCAATTTACTTTGGCACATTCGTTGGTTGTTGACATGAGCGGGGCGTTTGTACTGAGTGCGTAATGGTTGTGTTTGCAGCAACAGCAACAACAGCATCAGTTGCAACAGTTACAGGGCTCCCAAAGCGGCCCTCCCCATTTGCAAGCTCCCAAGCAAGCGTCTCATCAACAGCAGGGTGGTCACCAGCAGCCCCCGCCGCCTAGTCCGTCAGGTCAGGCGCAGCAGGTTTCTATGAACCAACAAAACCAGCAGCAGGCGGCGCACGCGCACCTCCAGCAGCAAGCATCGCAGCCTCAGCAGCAGTTTGTCGGTCCCTCTGGGAACGGTAGTTTGACCTTCAGTTCGGGTCTTTCCATGGGCGCTGGGAACAGCGTCGGTGGAGGTGGCGTTGGCGTTGGGCGGAGCAGTTATTCGGAGTCCGCGGGCGGTGCTCTGAATGTGAGGCCGCTTCAGTCTGCGAAACCGTCCGGAAGCGGGAGTAATCCTGCTTTGAATGGCGTGGGTCAGCGGGGTGGTGGACCTGGTGCGGGCCCTGTATTTCTGCAACAGTTTGGATCGTCTGTGTCTGTGTCGTCGGGTCAGCAGCAGTCGGGCAGCCCTCGCGGTGGAAATGCGTCTGGCTACTCGCAGTCCCAGGGGAACGCGATTTCCGGCGCGGGTGGAAGAAGCGGCGATGGCAAGAGCTTTCTTGGTGAGCAGTTGTTGGAGGGTAGCCATTTTGGAGTGTGAATGTGATTCGTGGGGCGTTGGAGGTCGTGTTGGGATTTGTGGTGTCCTTTGGTTTCTGACGGCCCTTGGGTGTTTGGGATGGGACATGGCAGATGGTGGCCAAGAGCAAGCGAATGGCGTGCGGATGGCGCCAGGTTCTGCGCAAGCCAGAGGCGTTGCTCCGATGGCAGCGTCCCCTGGTGCGCCGGGTTCGTCCCAGCGAGCCCCGAGCGGTGTGTCCGGTCACGGCCCCGGCCCCGGCCCTGGACCCGGTGGTGTTGCCGGTCCGACGAAAGCCGTTGGCGGTGGCGGTGTCCAGTATAATGGTTTTGGGGATGTCGGTCAGCTTCGTCCGGGCATGATGTCGAACTCGGGGAGCGGTTCTGGGAGCGTTGGTGGTATGAGTGGCAGCGGCACGAATGTACAGAGCGTAGGAAACGGGAGGCCTGGATTTAGTGGAGGTTCATTGCATGTGGGAGGTTCAGGGCAGGGCCAGATTCAAGCAGCGTCATCCCTGGCTATGACAGGCCCAGCTGTGGTACCCAGTGGTCCAGCAGCGGTGCTGGGCCCTCAGCCGACGACCAGTGTTGTGCAGAATTAATTTTTTTCTTTGGTTTATTTGGTGAAGCGCGGAGATGTCATCAGTTTTATATGCATGATTCTCTGTAATTATTTGGGTCCCTGAGGAGCGATTGTTTCTTATTCCACGATTGATGTTCCGGCAATTGGCAGTCAGGAGATACTTTGAGGCTTTTGCGGCACTGGTTCTATGGACATTTGACGTAAGTTTATGAAAGGGTTTTGGTCATGTTTTTTGGTGTCCTAATGCTTTTGATCGTCCGTGTAATTGATTGTGCATGTGTAATTCTGTTGTTTTTTGTGGATTTATTTGTAGGTTGCCCCGTGCTGTGTTGTTCGGTTTGGTGGAGTTGGTATTTTTTAAGTTTCCCTGGTTTGTTGTGGACCCTGAATCTTGGTAATTTATTGTTTTGATCTTTTAGTAATGCTGTTTTGTTTTGAGGCTGGCCGAGTTTGCATTGATGGATTTGGATCCTTTTTTGCATTTATTTCTAGTTATGCTGTACGCTTGTAACGGTGTTCTTGTGACCTATTGGATTCTGAGTGAAATTGTTGCTATGATCTTAATAGGTTGCCTGTGCGTTCTGGCAAGGGTGTGAATCAGCTGCGTGTCGATGCGAAGGGTAATTATCAGAAGTGAGAAGCAGTGGATGCGCATTACTGTGCCGAGTGAAGATGATTGTGTTTAAATGGGTAGGTGTTGTCATTTTTTATAAGTGGGAAGAATCATTATTTGTAAAGGGTTGTACATTGAGGGTATGCTTCATGTCCTGTGATTGGGCGTGAATTTCCCATTTGAGGTAATTTTACTCAAATCGAAGCGGACAACGTGATGAACATCCCAGTGGAGAGTTTCACCGTAGTCGAGCATTTTAGAGCAGATGAATTTGTACTGTACTGTTCAGGGTTGCTGGAGTTAGCACATTGGTCGACTCATTTAATATGTCAAGTGCCTTGTGACATTTATTTTCTTGTATTTTGCCTGGTGCGAGTTATTTCTTTGTTCGTTTGGTTTTCTCTCCTGGGTAACTTTAAACTACTAAATTGCAGCAGATTTTTATTTATTTTTAATTTTCTTATTACGCTTGCATCTGATAATAATTGCTGAAATTTTCTACAATTTCAATCCTTGCATAAACTAATTTTGTACAAAATCTGTAAAGCACCAAGTCACCAAGTTTAGTACATTGCTAAAGAATAGATGATAATTATTTTTCCAACAAGCTTTAATGTACTTCACCTGTTTAGAGTAGCTCCAACAATAATCTCTTAAAAACATTCATAAGCCCTCTAGTGAATCATGGATCTCTTAGAGCATCTCTAGTAGTCTAAGTATTAATCTTTAAACATCGACACTGATGCCAAACGTTCAATGTATGACAAGGGATCATTGTAGTGGGATAGAAGTGCAACTATTCATCCTCGTAATTTTGTTGTGAAAAGAGATCTTCTATAATAGTTTGACTTTCAATGAGTGCTTTTACTATTTCTTAAGCCAATGATTCACATGATTTCCAAGGTCACCCCCTCGTCCTTTAAACGCTAAGTATTTTGGGGATGAAAAGTAAGCAATGAATTCGTGGCTAGCAAAAATATTCCATGCATTTTTGTTGTTGTCACTGGTCGCTTCCTTAATTCATTCATCCGTAGATGGAAACCATCGTTGACAGAAATCCCCAATCCTCACCCTGGACTGCCTGAACTAGGACCTTATCCTCACTTGCTCACACTCCGAAGCACCCTGCAATCCATCACTCGGAAGTTCGAACACGCTCATTCAGGGTTTTGGGTTTTAGGATCAGTTTATCAATTCTTCATGTTCCCTGTTTTTTTCCTCTTCTCTTCACTGCAGATTCAGTTTTCCATATGGAAGAGATTTTGAAGAGATCACACACACGGCTGCCTTCCCTTCGTGTAGCAACTATCCACCAAATCAAACAATTCTCCTCCTCCCCCTTTCATCTTCTTTAAGAATTCGATACCTGGAAATGACCACAATGCTCACAAATGCTCACTGAAGCTTCCTAGTTTTTTAGGTTCTAAGTTTTAGATTGAGACTCTCTCGCAAATTCCCTGTTCTGTGACCTTTGCTTAGGGTCAGTGGAGAGCTCCTCACGAGTTGTTGCAGGTTTTAGCACCAGATTGCGAGGTAGCCATGGCGTTACGCCAATCTAGTCACGTCGCAATAGGACCGACGCACAATGGCAGCACCGAGTTTAAGAGCGCATTTCTCTCGGAGCGTTTGACGATGCCCAGCAATCTCTGTTGCGCATGCTCACGTGGAGGGGTCTCAATTGTGTCTGAAGTTGCTTCACAATCCTCAATTGTGGACGAAAACTCCCTAGCAAGCTCCAGACCTAAGAAGGTATTCTCCAGGACGAAGCGTCCATTCACACCCAAGCCCGCTCCCACCATCCCCGTCCCAAAGCTCGACAAATTCGGCCGCCTCCGCACACCACGTGCAGCCCGCGAGCTCGCGTTATCAGTCTTGTACTCCGCTTTCGTCTCCGGCGTCTACCCACTTAAGGTCTTCGACGAGCGCGTGAAGCAGCGAGCCGTGGCGCATTCGTTCGACAAGACGCAACTGCTTGGGTACGAGCATTGTCCCGACGTCGGGGAGAATCTCGTCGTGGAAGATGAAGCCACGGCCACTGCTTTGGAACAAGCGCTCGAAGCGGAAGCTTCTTTGGAAGCGTATGTGCTCACCGCGCCTCCGCCCTTGGTGTACAACAGCTTCGTGATTCGGATGGCGAGGAGCCTCGTGAAGGAGACGGCGGAGAGGTGGTTGCTGCAGGAGAGAGTGTTGATGGAGATTATTCCTGCGAAATGGAAGCAGCAGCCGAAAGGGGCGTTGTTGCAGATTTGTATTCTGCAGATGGCGCTCGCGGAGATTGAGACCTCGGAAACGCCGCCGGGGGTGGTGGTGAATGAGACCGTGGAGCTTGCGAAGAGGTTTTGTGACTTGGCTGCGCCGAGGATTGTTAATGGATGCCTGGGGAGCTATATTCGGAGAAGAAAGATTCAAGGGAAGGCGCCGGCCGTGTCGGTGGCGGAGAAGCTGGAGAGAGAGCTCGGGAAGGAGCCCTTGCGACCTGAAGATTTGGGATTCGCAGACGAATACTCCGATTAGGGTTTCGGTTAGGGTTTCGGTTAGAGTTTCAGGGCTACTGATCAAGCATATTGTCAGGCCTGCTGGTGAGATTGCTACTTGCAACAGGCAACTGGCAAATTTCAGAACGGACCGTGAATTCTCAGGGGTGGCAATGGCGACAATCAAAAATTGTGAGCGTTTGAGCATATGGAACGTGATTCTGCGATCATCGTAGTGTGATTGTTGTCTTATGAGATATTATTTTACTCACAGAAGGGTGAATTCTTAGACAGGCATGCTATGAAGCATGCTCATTCTTCGTATGCTACTGATAAAGCCCTCTTGTTACCTTCTGTGCGTTGGTTTTTGAATTGTTGTGACAAATGTTTACATCAAATCTTCTGGCATACCCAAATTATTACATTCTACTGAGTGTTCGAACAGTGATTAGTCGTCAATAAACTCTAGACTTTCACACGATCAAAGAGCAGATTCCCTCCAAGTTCGCATTCAAATTTGCATTTGTGGCTTTGCACTGGTGCCATTATAATGTCAAGGATTTTTCTGCAGAAGTCGCTTGGAATTCAAATTCATGTTGTCTTTTCGTGGCATCATAAACTATTGAGACAATAATTGTTTATCTTCATGCTACCGCTAGTCTTTTAACATGATTTGAAGAGTTTCTCGCGATGTTGCAAAGTTCCAAGTCCGGGAGCAACCGTACGTCGAAGTTTTCCCGAAGTAGCCCAACAGGCACGAATATGTTCATTGCTGTGTTGGTCTGGTACCCGGATGCATGCGAACACCCGTATACCCGGTTTCCGAACACAGAACATTGAACTACGCATCCTGCGTGAAATTCAAAAACTGGAGAATTCTGTATATAAATTTTGGTGCGCCACCAGAGGCCGGGAGATGATGGAAAAAACAACTTTGCGAATTTATTAGGGTTTAGTTACGTTTGAGTGACCGATTTCTCGGCATCTGTTGCACTTGTTAAAGAATCGCTGGCGTTCCTGGAGGATTTGGGGTTTCGGACGTTGTGGAAATGGACAACATGGTGCACAAGCGGCCCTTGGCGGAGCAAATTGCCTTTCCTGGGGTCAGCCCTCTTCACTCTAAACCCTATTTGCATGGTGTGTTTGGAGGGTTTTGCTTGAGGTTTATGGTGGGAAACACAGTAAATAAGGCGTTTTGTGTCTAGTTTATGCGATTCTTTGAAGTATATTTACCAAATTAGCTGCCAGACGACAAGGTTTTGTGTCATTATTGGCATTACCGTTTTCTATCACATCGAAATGTATGTAGTTCAAATTTTCGACCAATTCACCGAAAATCGGGTTGGGTTGTGTGCTCTATTGGCAGCTGGTGGAGCATTACATGTCGCGCATTTGGCAACACGATGGTGAGATCAACTCTATAGTGGAATCGTGTGCCTGCGATCCCGAAGTCTCATTTCCTGATAACCAGGTCAGGCCCCGCGCTCTTGAAGGACTACCGTTTCTAGTCAAAGGTTGGCCTAATTCTCTCACACTCTCCGTTTTCAGTTCTTGTCGAATTTCAAAATGATTTTGCTTTTCTGGTATTCCTTTCGAGGACGTAGGTTGGCATATGATATTAGTAGCCTTTTCTTAGATGGCATTTGTAGAGATTGGATCGATAGGCACTTCGTGAATGTTCTTTGCAATTAAAGGTTAGTGGCTGTTTTTTCGGAGTTGCTGAATTAGTATAAGGTAGAGGATTCTCTTTCCGATTACTTTAATCATTCAGTGCCGGAGTGTGGTTTCATTGGGAGATCACTCTACAGAGCTCACTGGAGAGATCTCTTTTGGGTATCACAAGTGCCACACTCTCTTGAGACCGATTTGTTTTCTCACTCAATGTATTGGATTTGGTCCTTGATCTTATTGAGCAGATAATGTGGATGTCGAAGGCTTTCATACGGTCTGTGGAGGCCTTGAGTTTGTTGGAAATCCTCCAGCAGACAAGGATAGCAAGCATGTGACTCTGCTGAGGCAACTGGGAGCCATTCCGATTGGCAAGACCAATGTTCCTTACGTGAGTATTACTATCCCGCAGCATTGTTCAACTTGATTTTAAGATGATCATTTGGATTGATCATATTATGAAAAATCAATAGTCCAGAATTATTAATGGGTCCGAGTTTTAAATCAGCAGATCAGTGAAGAACCTTGGATGTGTTGGGAAAAAAATTAATAGACTTGGTCAAAAGACATTCCCCATGTGACATACTCAATACTGCTAAGAAACCCATGAGGCCCACTTTGGGGTTCTTTGGAGTGTAAGTATATGGCAAATCGTGTGATGACAGAATTACCGTGAGGTTTGGGTTGATGCAGCTTGCGCTTGATGTACAAACATTCAATGAAGTCTATGGGCCTACTTGCAACCCATACAACCCGGAACTCTCCGCTGGAGGCAGTTCAGGAGGTTGTCGTGAACCCTAGCCCATATTGAACTTTGTGTTTAACATTAAGGTTCAAGAGGTCTGTCAACTCTCTGAACAGCATCCTGGAATATCTTTCAGATGGACCTGGAAAGTTAGGATTTGAATTCTTGTCATTTGATTTAGGAGCTGAACAACGTTATTGGAAGTCCAAATCTAAAATCTCAAAGGAATACAATACTCGGTTAAGTTTGAAGTACAAGGGTAGTCCACATTTCAGACCGAGTAAAATCATTCAACTTTCAGTTTCTCAACCGCAGATTGCTACTGTGGTGGCGTTCATGCAGGTTCCGCAGCTGCTGTAGCGGCAGGGATGGCAGCATTTGCTCTTGGATCTGACTGGAATGGCTCTTTGCGCATTCCGGTAAGCGTTTCCAGTTTCAAAATTGGATCCAGTTGAAAACATGCATTGAGTCTTGGCGAATGAGTGCAACTGGTCTCAAATAACCCCTTTCAACTTAAGAAATCAGAAAATCACGCTTTCTGTTCTCTTCTTAAAGAATTCATCTCCTTTGCATGTCCCTACAGATTGCAAACCTGAATCAACTATGATTTAGGGGTGAAGGAATGAGGTGTAAGATGGTTTTTGCAAGTCAAGATATTACAATGTGGAAATTTCGTCCTTTCAAAGGATGTTGTTCTGCAATTTGAATGTGGCCATCCCTACTTTATAATGACAACGAGTAAGTTCATGTTGTATAGGCAGCATTCTGTGGTGTGAGCTCGCTGAGAGCATCAAGGGGAAGGATGGGGTATGAAGTAGGTGATGGCATAGTACCTCCCATTCCGACTCATGGGCCTGATATTACTGGCCATGTTCTGGTCACAGGTATCTTTGCAGTAAGTCTGCTGACACTTCTACACTCTGCCCTGGAATGTGATTTGTCATTTGGATGCTGAGTGGACTTGGTTTCACTTTTAGCGCTAGCAATTCCTGCACTAGTATTGCTGTTACGGTAGAGGATACTATTTGCGTCACTTCAATCATTTTAACCAATATGCAAGCGTTTGCTTTCATTGCAAGATCACTCCATAGTGCTCACTGAAGAGATCATTACGGATATAAGAATCGAGCTTTCTTGAGACCAAATTTTTATCTATGTGAATTCTTATTCAATCTTTCAAAGTAGGCCACTATTGGAGGGACAGTAGGCAACCGCATTTCCATTCAAAGATTAGTGGCCATAGACATTTTTGGCAAAAGTTATGCTTGCACCAAACTTGCTAATTGAAGTTCAACCAAGTGTGTCAATAGCTGAGTTTGCTGTTGGTTTAGTATTACGAGATTAGGTCCCTAACGATTTTAGTGTCCTCTACCTTAGCTACTGTTTTGCGTGACTAGCCTTTAGAGATTTGGATGACTATTCAAACAATTGAATGCTGTTACGGTGTGGTGTGTGCAGAAAACGGTCGCCGATCTGCAGCTTGTAATGGATGCTGTCTTCCCATTAGTGTCAGGCGAGAAAATTCATGATAGAAGGCTTCCTTCATTGCCAACAGAGTCTCATACCGTTGGTGTGTGGACATCGTTCCCTGGCGTTCCTCTTGATGAGAGGATACGAGATCGTATGAAGGCCATTCCCAGACGGCTCGAATGCACTAATAGCGAACCACAACTAACTGCTTGTCTAAGTCCAGGACCCTCTCTAAGCATGGCTCGACTCCACAAAGCTTTGCAAGTATGGCCGCAAACTCAAAATCTGCAAACTCAGAATTTGACCTCATGAACAATAACACTTTTTCAAGGCTAGCATTGATGCTGTATCGATTATTTTTGCAGGCGTTTACCCGGGGCTTAAGCTTTGGGGATAAGGAATTGACTGACAAGTTCAGAGAAACAATCTGTGAGGCCACAGATGCACAGAAGGAAGGAGGAGACATCATTGACTCGTTCCTTTCCGAGGCCGGATTTGCTGCCCTTGTTACTCCAGGTGATACTCCCTATTCAACATCTGTCGGTTTCTTATGTGTTGATATTGCAGGTGTCTACAAGGTAATTTTGTTTTCTAATTGGATACATTAAATTGCCGGTATATGAGTGGTTCCTCAAGCCCAGGACAATGGACTGGAAGTCAACAGTTCCGGTAGTAATTTTGTGTAGTCATTGTGGGGAGAAAAAACAAGTGGGCCGATATGTGCAGAGAAGCCAACTGCGCCTAATTAAGACGCTTACCCAAAAGCAATCCCCGCAGATTCTTTACATAAAATATACATTGTCTGACAATGAGAGCCTAGGGTCGCTTTCAGGTGTACATGTAATCAGTACATTAAACCTTCATGATTTGTTCATCCAATGTCCAAAAATTACATGCTAAGATGCACTGAAATCACATTTAAGGCAGTCTAATAGGCAGTCTAGTAATTGGAAACGGCTTAAATGTTTATGTGGAAACTTTTAGGTCTCGTACCTTGGTGCGAATAGACGGCTGAGGAGGTGTGGAAACTGCTCTACGCTTATCATTTTACTGAAGGGGTTGTATTTGTTGCAGTTTGTGCCATTTTACCACATGAACATAACTACGATCACCATCCCTTTCACGTCAACGGGGCGAAGGTCCCCTACTGGAGAGCACTCACTGGTTACGTGGCACCGTTCTCGGTTACAGGCAACCCAGTTGTAACTATGCCTCTCTGTACAGTTGATGGCAAGCCCCTTGGCATTCAGGTACGATATTCTGCGACTGCCCCAATGTTTGCTAGTGATTATTGGATCATCTTCAAGCCAGGTTTTCTATGACTTATTTAGAAGTTAAACCTTGTTTACTGCAAATGGGCATCCTGTGTCACCGTCTGTGTCATACAAGTCTGGCGTTTAGGTGATAATGAACTATGTAAGCAGCGAGAGCAAGCAGATTAATAGAGATAGTGAAGCCGTGTCAGTAATCAGACTTGCCAAAACTCTAGCGGTTCTCGCAAGTCGCCGGACATATTCTGCATCAAAAGCGTACTAGCTCATTACTTACCCGGAGACGGAAGAAAAAGAGAGAACTCTACAGTATGAAAATTATCAACTGGGAGTGAATGATTCGATAGTGACAAGTTCTTTATCCAGATGAGGGACAAATTGTGGCATGTAATTCAAAAATGGAGAATGCAGACATCTCAGCGAGACCCTTGCCGATGCAGACAATGACTTCGAGAGCTTCATTCTCGGGAGGGTTATAATTTGTTGATTGTAATTGAGAATCTTAATCATGTGCAGGTGGTGGGTCGGCGACAGGGAGACGAGGAGCTTTTGAAAATCTGTGCATTACTGGAGCACCAACTGGGCCCAATACCAAACCTTTTGCAGTATACTTAGAAGCGAATGGTTTATAACAACAAAAGAGAATAACTCATTCCTCTTATCATTTCGTTATATAAATGCTGTGGTTTAGGATTATGCCAAGTAAAGTGGAAGCTGTTGGTCATTACTGGCTTTTGAGCTGAAATCATCAAAGACCTGTTTCGACAGATGGAGTTGCTTATTTCCCAGCTACTAAGTTAAGCTGAACGGTTGTAGTAATACCGAGGGCATGTTCTCAATGATTGTATACTTTATTTTTCTTTCTAGTGACTTCATCTTTACTCGGACTCCCTGCCACTCCTGTCCATGTCCGCGTCAACTGTAAATTTGCCCTGCCTCCATTATTTACTGTAAGGTGTAAGAACAGATGTCTACTGTCCATTGTTGCAACCAAAATTATGTGCAGGAACATGAGTGCGTGACTACACATATCTTGGCTTGCAGAACACTTGTCATGGCAACTTGTTGCAGGTGCGTGAACTTAAAACCATTCCATCACACCTCTGTTGTGAAAATGTGCCTCCCTATACGTGTCCCTGGAGAAATGAATGTAAAGCGATGTGTCGATATCACGGCCAGATGCAACAACCATCAGAAAGAGTTACAATTCAAATGAGTTTGTTGCTGAGTCCAAAGTCATGGATCTGAGGGTGTCTTCTTTTGGGAAGGACAGTCAGATATTGTCACTGCTCTTCTATCTGTAGGTAGAAGTCATCAAAGGGATTGGTTGAGAAGGTTGAATAAAGGCGTTTGTGTGATGCAACAGGTGGAAATTTGACGTGGAAAGAGTGTCTTCTGGACAATAGTTGAACGGTGGGCCATCCATTTGTTTTGATTGCATTTGTCGGGTGGTACATGAACCTGCTATGTGCACTACAATAAACGTGAAAACATTGCATGAAACATTGAGCTAAAATCTGGCTCACTTTTATTTTGTGTAATATGTAGGAGTGATATTAACACTGTAATTAACACTGTAACGTCGCTGCGGACACTTTCAGTGTCCGATGGATGACAAAGAATCCTTCTATATAAGGATAGAAGTACATCTATTCATCCTTGGAATTTTGTTGTGGAAAGGGGAGGTCTTCTATAGTAGTTTGACTTCCAATGAGTGCTCTTGGATTGTTTTTTTGAACCCTTAAAGGATGAGGGGGTGACCTTGGAAATCATCCCTTTTCATTACCATGTGAATCATTTGGCTTAAGAAATAGCAAAAGCACTCATTGGAAGTCAAACTAGTGTAGAAAGACCTTCCCTTTTCACAACAAAATTTTGAAGATGAATAATTGTACTTTTGTTCTACTACAAGGATTTTGTAGCATCCATTGGACGTTTGGTGTCCGTGTCGACGCTCAAGGGTTAAGTAAATGATTCACACAATAGCAAAAAGGATGATTTCCATGATTACGAGCATGGAGTTCTAGGGTTAAAGAGAATTCTATTATACATAATATGAACATTATATATAGGAATGAGATAATATTTTTCTAACAAATACCATGCATCACTAAATTGGTTGTAAAGCATTTTAATTGTTTTGGACAAACAACATTTCTTGAAAACAAGGTTGAATGGACAAATTTGTTATGTCTTTGCAACTTGCATATCTACTTCTCTACCAATTTTTAGAACCTACTTCCTAAATAGCTAATATTTTTACTTCACTAATTAAAAGTAAATAAATAATACCTCTCCTTGTATGCAGTCATGGAATTATTCTACAAAGTATTTATTTTATCAATGTTTGAAATATATTTTTTTAAGATACTGAAAATTTTAGATAAAATATTCAAAAACATATAAATCTATCACCGTGAACTTGTTCTTCTTAGCTACTCTGCATAGTTTCTAAAAAATACCATCAATATTTTAATTGTTGGGAATTGCCCAATGGTACTAATTTTATAATTTCATGCTATGTTTACAAAGTTACTAAACTTTCAAATGATGTAAAATAAATATAAAAATTAGTACACTAATCATATGGAAGTCATATGAAATTGTTTTAAATTAAATTAGCACGTAGTGCACAATGAAGTTGGTTGGAGAAATTTGAGATGTATGCAATACCCAATTAATGTTACCAACATTAAATGTCAATTATATATTCATTCAATGTTTGTGAATTCAAGGATCACCAATTGTTTATTCTATTAGGGCATGTGAACTTCATTCACATAACAAATCACTCAGTAATCTGATTTAATCTATCCATAAGTAGTGCTATAAAGTAACATAAGGTAAACATCCTATTCCAAGCCCAATGGGAGCAAGTCCATTGTGGGCAAATTTATATTAGTGGTGTACATTAAAGTTCTAAAATGTATACCACTAATATAATTTTGCCCACAATGAACTTATTCCCATTTACCTTGGGTAGTTTTCTTTAATCAATGACCATATCCCACCAATTTCAACAATGGAACAAAATTTCCAAACTTCCAAACAATGTTCTAGATGTTTTTTGAATTTTACCAGCTATTTTCCTTTAATTTCCACATTGAACCATATTTTTCAAGTATCGAGTCCAATTTCTTCTCTATTTTATACTCTAAATAGATTTTTCACTGATTTTTTTTCAATGTTTTCAAATTGCAACTAGCTTTTTTCCCAATTCCACCAATTAATAATGAACTAACCGGTGGTTCTCCCTAAACATTGCTTCCAAACAAAAGGAAAAAACATCAAAATAGTTTGCCCTTTAAAACAACCCTTTGAGAGCTAATTGCATTTTCAGGGAAGCTAAACTCCTTGAACAATTTTCAGTAAGATTTTATTAGGAAGCAAAATAGAATCGGCATCTAACCCAGGTCGTTTCATGTTTTTTGAACCTTTGTGGAATTTGTCCTAAATTTTTGAAGTTCAAACGTAGTGGTCGCTAAAAGCGACCCCCTTCTAAAATGTACATCATTGGTACATTGAAGAAAGCAAAATGTACCTCGGTGCTAGTGGTTGGCTTTTGAAGCGACCACTACCTTTACTTCCCAATCAATGACAAACATGTACACTGGGTACATTTTTTTTTCATTCCAGGTAACGCAGGCAGGACGTACCTTGGGCAACATTTATTTTCCCGTTTGTGTCATGATTCCAACCTACCTTACGTTGGGTGAGATCGTAGTGGAAGTTTTTTTTGTTCATAGGCCTTGACCAGATATTTGACTCCATGATACCTTCTCGAACCAAGGGTGCCCAATTCCCATTTCCCAATGCATGCACATCCTCAGAATTCAGAAAGTTGCATCCTCCATTTCTTCTTCAATGGGGCACCGTGAGATTCCCCCACCCCACCCCCACCCCCACAAATGACAGACCCAACATATTCATGTCGTTTGTTTCGGCGGATCGTGACTTCAATTCAACCCCCAGAAACACGTGCCCCCCGTATTATAGATGACATGGAACTAAGGTAGAAGGCTCGAGAATAGTTCAGGCATTAAGAACCACCCACCTGTAAAATGTACACGATTTGTACATGTTGTTTTTTCATAACTTTCACTGAAATGTACAAACAATGTACATTTCATGGGTGGATGATTTTGGAGCCCTATGTCAGTTCAACTTCAAAAATTTCATAACTAATTTCAAAAAAAGCTCCAAAGAATATGAAACGATTTAGGTTAGATGCCAAATCCACTTCTCTTTCAAGGAAAATTTACTGAAAAATATTTCAAGAAGTTTCGCCTTCCCAAAATTCAGTTCCAGCTCTTAGGTGGGCGATTTCTGGACCTGTTACCTCACTCCGCGACAGGATCCATGTACTCAATCCTTGCACAGCTCTTGCTGGTTGGTGCCCTCAAAGCGCACATCTGATGGCGATCGTCCACGGTAGGAGGCAAAATGGTCTTGTCACTCATTTGGGCCGGGGTGAACTGACCCCCTCGCTCGTACCCCTGGGAAAACCCTGAAATTTTTTATTTTCCATGCATGAATTTTTTTGCAAATTCTGAATTCATATTTGCAATCAGAGGCCCCAAATTAGCTAGGGAGGGTTCTAGAAAATAGATTTTACACGGCACAAAACAGGGGGCTTTTTTTTTATGTGCACCCCTGGATGGACTTTGGCAGTACGAGCGAGGGGGTCAGTTCACCCCGGCCCTCATTTGCACCTCGACGCCACGGTGGTTTTTTGGGGGCAAAATTTTCGCACTTGTCAGAAGTTTTTGAGCCTGTCAGACTCGGTGTCCCTCCAGAATTGTGCTAAGGTGGAGCCACCCATAAGTGATAACTTAAGACATAGCCGACATGATTTGGAGTAAGGTAGGAGGCTGTTAAAGCAACCCTTTTAAGAGCCGATTGCATTTGTCAGGGAGGCTAAACTCCTTGAAACTATTTTCAGTAAAATTTTACTAGGAAGAAAAATGGAATAATTGGCATCTAATCCAAGTCATTTCATTTTTTTCGGACCTTCGTGGAATTAGTTACCAATTTTTGAAGTTGAAATGCAGTGGTTTCTAAAAAGCGACCCCCTCCTGAAATGTACAATATTGGTACATTGAAGAAAGTGAAACGTACCTTTGTGTTAGAGGTTGCTTTCAGAGTCAGGTCGCTTTTAGAGACACCTACCTTAGTATTGGGGGAAGCGAATATTTACAGAAGTGCAAAAGATAGAAATGGAGCGGGTAGGAGAAATTTTGGTGAATTTACAAGTTGAACTGAAATTACTATGAATTATGAAAGCCTGGAGTTGGGCATGATGCATGTCTAGAGTTTAGAGTCTTACAAAATTGATCATTGAGAGAGTACGTGTAGGTAACTCTAGCACACGAAAGGAGGGATAGGTGGCACGACAATGTCGGGCCCCATAATGGTCTGGAACCGAGTTTCTTTGAATTTAAAATGAATGCAAATGAGTCCCACCTTTGTATGGATTTGAAACACCATATTGATTGCCTACGGGGCAGTATCTGGTAATGGGTGGCTCTATCTTGGTACTCTCAAGGCTTGTGGAAGGTATTGTTCCAAATAAGAATGTTGTTGCTAGACATTGGCATTTGTAGTTCTTTCTTTATCACTTGACATGTCACCAATCTCATTGATGAGGACCACTTTGAATGACAATTTTGTACAAGTGTCAAATAGAGATAAACATCTTAGATTTTCTCAATAAACTTCATAGAGTTTGTTTGTTTGGATTCCCACATCCAACAATACACTAACATAACATTGTTTACATTTACAAGGGAGTCCCTTTGTCTTACTTGACATGTTAGTCCCCCCCCCCCTCAATTCAAATTTCATAATATGGCATGAATCTTAACCCCTAAAGGACCAAGCTGCGTTTTTTGGTTGTATAGAAATTTTGGGCAGGTTCATGTGACTAGATATTTCCATATTTTATGCCAAAATTTTAATAGAAGGAGGGGACATGGAATATCTTTCATATGCACTAAATTTCATGACATTTGAAAATAGGAGTCAAAAGTTATAGCCTAATATGTTACTTTTTTTTGTAACTGGGCAGTTTGGGCAGATCAGAAAAAATCACATTTTTCAGAAAAAAAATTTGAAATTGGTTTTCTAGAGTTATATATACATGGATAGCTTTGAATCATTTCATTTTGACCAATGGGTCAAAAAGTTATGAGGAATTATTTTTGCGGGCAGTTATGCATTCCCTACTCTAAAATAAACTTGAAATCCTTTATCTTACCCAATTTTCAATATTTTTGGACAAAGATAACATTTTAGGATGAAGATATTTTATTACAACATTTTAGACCATTGGAATTGGCATTTTTGAATTCCATATTTAAATTCTTAATAATTTAATATTTCTAATCATTCTCTACTACCACTTACTTACTATTTATTTCCTATATGTTGTACAATTCGAAATGATCTGAAATTTTCAAGCATGTGGTCAACTTGTCTAGGAAAAATAATCCAAAGTGGCACCACCATTTTGGTCATTTTTTTTCATAGAAAAGTGAGCTTGTGAAGTGCAGCTGCCCTGCTCTTCGCAGGGCAGGAAAAATGATTTTAGTTCATTTGAATGCTTATATCTTGCAATCCACATGGTGGAAATGTCTGAAATTTTTATCACATGTTTTTGATACTATATAAGACAATATCCTATGGTTAGATATGTCAAAAAAAGTTTTTTTTCAAAAATTTGATACTTGTACTGAAAATGACAGTTTTCAAGCGTTTTTGGAGGTTACAGTAAAGACTTCCCAAGTATTTTAGGAAAGCATACATCTCCTTCCTTGGGATCTGATGGGATGTAATTTGCACAATATACAATGTTATGGAGAGTGACACAACAACCCTACACTTTTCACATATTCAAATCATATCACAATTATTTTGGTTCACTTCTTTGGGATGGGAGACAATTAGATTAAAAGGTCACTACATAACACCTAAAAATTTAAAGAGAATCAAATAATAGTTCTCCGTAACATTTATGTTTATAGTGCTTGCACAAAAGATACCCACTAGCCATAATTTGTATTGATGTCAAAATAGCAACCTAGGCAAGCATATACGGTGTGAATGTTTGCACACACAAGTTGTCACAATTTCCAATCCCCACATTGATATTCACCTTGTCAATTGCACCTTTTGCACTGGAGGAAACTAAATATTGCACATGAACCCATACGTGAAGATTTTTTAGAATTTTTTTTCAAGACTTGCTATGACCTTCTTTGCATCAATTTTTTCTTAATTATTATTTTTTTCAACACAATTGCTCAGGGGTATTGAACCCAAACACCAACATGGGCACAAATTAAACTGGTATACAGGCTAGTTTATTCCACAAATGACATTGAGGACATTTTCTAACTGATGAATGATAAAGAATCCCTCTATACAAGACACAATTACAACTATTCATCCTCCAATTTTTTTGTAAAAAGGGATGTCTTTGATCTTTAGTAGTTTGACTTCTAACGAGTTTTTTTTTTTTTTTTTAAACCAACAGATCATTTCCACGACGACCAACTCGTCATTTAAAGGTTAAATTATCCATAGTTTGCAAATCTTATATTGCATTGCATTGATCCACACTTAACTTGTTCCGCCACAAACTGAGACTTCTATTAGAGTTTAAACTTAAGCCTTAAACGACGGGTTAGTCATTGTGGAAATCATAGGTTTTGGTATCATGTGAATTGTTAGCTTAAAAAAAATGCAAAAGTGCTCATTAGAAGTCAAACTACTATAGAAGACCTTCCCTTTTCACAAAAAATTTGGAGGATGAATAGTTGTACTTTTGTCGTGCATGGAGAGATTCTATGTCATTTATCAGTTGAAAAAACATTCTCCGCGGCATTTATGGATTAATCTTGCAATCCTACAACGGATAGATTTTTCAATTAGAAACTTACACAAGTTGCCTATAAGATATAGTAGTCCACTCAATTCAAGGTAGTCATAGTAAGTAGGATGGATGACCCAATGAATGTGATGATAATCCATAAAGCTAAGGAAAAAAAAACCTTTTAATTGCAGGACATTAATCCCTAAATACCCAAGGTACCAAAATGTGGTGTCGAATAAACTTTGAAGTTAAATAAAACCTTACTAGTTGAAGATACTATTTTTAGTAGTTTACACTTTTGAAAGATTATTTTTGAAGTTTAGTTTTAGCATCAAAAATCTGATTATCAAAATGAATGATTATGATTTTTTTTATTCAAGATGTTGTGCAAGGGTGTCCATTGCAATCTTGACTTTTTGTAGTGTTGAAAATGAGCTCTTGGAAATGAGCCTCAAATACACTAGATCTTGGAGAAAAAATCACATTAGAATTTATTTAAAAAAATCATAGAGTAGATTTTGAAAAGTGATAAAAATGATTGGCGTAATGCATGTTGGGCCCTTTATCCTCATATTTTTTTGGTGACCAACTTTTTAGATTTGACATGTGCAAAGAGGATTGAAAGGTTTCAAATCACATTTGCAGTTTTAACACCTTTGTGATCAAACATTATAATATTTCAATCCATAAGTGATATTCTTGTGTAATCTTTTCCTATGTAATCTCTAGCATGTCTAATTTGAATTTGTATGGTTACAATTTTAAAAAAATTGATACAACATATAAAAAATTTAGCTTTTTGTTCAATTTAGAGCAAATTCCTAAAAGTTCAAAAAAGGCCTTAGATATTTAGGGGTTAAATGGATCATATGAAGTTGACAATTTTACCCTGAGGAAAAACAATGGTACTTTTTATTTGCATTTGTGATTAAATTTTGAAATTTCAAATTCAAATTTGGGATCCAAAGTCCCAAATTGACAAGAAGAGGTAAAAAACACAAGACACTAACCAACCACAAAATAGAGGTAAATTTTTATATTTACTCTATACTTTGTATGACAAGTTAAATGTCTTGCATTTCAATTTCCAACTAAACATTCAATCTCACCAAATATACGGGGTTTTATTTCATCATTTCTTTAGAACTATCCTAGTGTGAAAGAGAATTGCATGCATCCCAAATGAGTGACCAACTATAGACCATCTAAGCTTATCTTTTTCTCTTTTCTTTTCTTTTTTGACATATTTTTTTGGTGGTACTTATAATGAAGCTAATTTTCAAGGATCAAGTGGTTGTTGAAATTTGGATAGGTTTGTATAAAGTCAAAATTTGATGGATCTATATAAAATTTTGACATTAGTTATGGATATACATCATGGCTTTTTTTTTGGCTTTGTAAAGCTAGTTTGCACCAGCAAATTCTTGTGGGTGAATTGACTATGGACAAAAGCAGGATGAAAAGGGGCACTTGTCGCCACGTCGGCGTCTCCTGCCTGTCCATCAGCGCCAGGTCAGCGCCAGTCCTATCACCCCTGCATGTCCATGTCGCCCATGGTTAAAGGTGGGCACCCCCCACTACCACATGATTATCGACCACTCCGTCTTCCTCCTGCACTCATTTGCTGCAGTTCTTCAGATCTTCTTGCCTTATGAATTTGGAGCGTATGGAGTTATCACCTGCCGTTGCGTTCCTCTGTTTTTAATTGTCGCCATGAAGTTGTGGGAGAGTGGGCATTAATTTGCCATTGCCATGTTGGAGTAGGGTTTACATTTCGCCATAATGCTCAACAGTAGTGTGCTGAGCGGGCTACGTTCTTTGTCACCACGGTTACCAAGAGCGGGGGCACGTCTTCATGTTCTTCCGTCATGGAAGCGCCAGTCCAAAGAGTTGCTTGACCTCTCCTTTGATTTCCAACTTGTCACGTTTGCAACCTTCATTGCGTATTGAATTTGATCAAACTTTGATCTCATAGAATCGCAAAACATGGTTGGTCAGGGTAGATGTAGCGTAAATTTAAAAGGAGCCTTACTTCGATGGATGTTGCATGCACTTCTCTACTCGCTGGTGGACTTGCGTGCGTGCACTAACTGTTATCGTACTCTTCGCTTTTCCTGTGTGCAATCTTGGCTGCAACTTGATTCACTAATAGCTTTTGACAATGGGGTCGGGTGATGAAGGCTTTGCTAAGTATGTGATCGACTAAGGTGGTGCGGACAACAAATTTGGCCAGATCGGCAAAGAAGCAGGCAGAGCAAGCTGCAGCCCAGGCCTTGGCGGGGGCATGCAAAAAGATGAAATGCAAAGCGCGAATCATCAACCTGAGAAAAGCTCAGACGGGGAAGAAGACCATGCGCTCCTACTTCGAATTCAGTTGGGGGGTGGGGGGTTTAGCCGTTGGCGATGGTGTTCGACGGATGTCTTCCCGAGGTGCCTGGAGCAGAACCAAATTCAGCAGAAGAGTACCCCAACATCGACGACGGCGGTCCGCAGAGATCGTTTACACTGTCTGCTTCAATGTCCGTTGACAATGCTTTTTTGCATGATTCGGCCTCTGGTTTGGGAGAGACGCGCGTGCTGAATTCAAAATCCCCATTGATCACACTTTCTTCTAAATTGGATCCTATGAACAATGACGATGTCGAGGACGATTTGGTGGACGATCTTGATGGAAGTGACACTTCCGATCCAGACTCAGACTTCGAGTCGCCATTGAGGAGGAAAGGGCCGCAATACGAAGCAAATAACAGAGTAGCTGATCGCAGGCACAGAGGAGGTACGACAGGCACCAAAAATTCCAGATTCTCTGGGCTGCCAAGCTCCCTTGGGCGGAGGGAATTATGGCAAGCGACAGGATTTTACATATAGTAAAATGTAAGGTTTGCAGTGTGATTGATCGAAAGCCTTATATCATGACGTCGAAGTCTGATACCTTGTTCAAACAAGATGGCAAGAGAATTGCCAAGAAAGACATGCCTCAATTTCATGTGAAAGCAGAAGAGTAGTATGTGGCTACGCAATGTAAGCACAAGAAGAATTTGCGCCTTTACTCTGCCCATCCACCACCAACAGTTCTACAACATATCAATCATTGTACAACGCTGAAAGCACGAAAGAAACGGGTTCAATTTGGAACACTTTTCCAACTTCTCTCTGAAGGTCGGCCAATGGTAGAGTATGAGTCCCGTATCCACCTCTATAAACTTCTCAATGTGCCTGATCTCCCATCTATTCACTGGTGTGATAATTCATGATGGATAATGGCTAGTTATATGTATAAGTAGGTAATGTCTGCGATGAAGAACTTGATAGGTGCTGCTAATTATTTTGCTGTCACTGTCGATGAAGTCACTGCCGTAGATAATAGTAGTTACCTTTCTGTGCATGTTAACATAGTACAGGATTGGGTCCGAATGGCAAACATCAAATGTTATAGAATTTCAATTTGAAAGCTAGTTCAACAAAATTGTGGAAGTTGCAAATATCCACGAGTATTTGAATGCACATAAATATTAATTTGATTTGTAGTTTCAATTCACTCACACGTGAATAAAAAAAATGGAATAAAATCGAGCACTATGCTGGCGTTCTAATGGTGCTACAAGATCCAGCTGCAATTGCAACCTAATCCGTAGTTCACACGTACTAAGACATGAATACCGCAATCTACATACCCAAGAAACAACAAACCCTTACCGTGAACGCAACGCGACGGAGAGGGTACCGTTACAGGAATGTTCCATATTTTATTATAATTCTCCATGCAAATCCTAAATTTAGGGTCCAAAAGCAATACAAAATTTGTTGCTTGAGAAATGAACCATTGGGCCTTTGTGGAAAACGATTCTCCTACCATCATGGCACTTATGACGCAAAATCACATGAAGTGCTCCCCTAAATCTAGGGTTTGCATGGAGAAAATGGCCTTGCAAAGTGAGTGTGCTTGGGCCTTTGTGGAAAACAGTTCTCCTACCATCATTGCCCTTGTCCTACACCCGCGGTCGTCCCTTGTGGGAAAGCGGGATTTCAAAAACTTGAATCTCCCTCCTCTTGGACCCACGATCGCCCCACCCGCGGTCATCTATTGTGGGAAAGCGGGATTTCAAAAATTTGAATTTCCCTCCTCTTGGACCCACAGTCGCCTCTTATGGGAGCGTGATTTTCAAACCTTTATTTCCCTCTTCATATATTTTATCCATACAAACCCTAGATTTAGGATCCAAAAGCAATACAAAATTTGCTGCTTGAGAACTGAATTACTTGATTCTAAAATCATTTTGGCCCTATAAGGGACTCTTGGGATTTTTGATAGGCTCGTGTGATTTCAACTTTTGACATGATTTTTTTGAAAAAATTTTGGGAGATAAAAAATCATATTAGCTTTCTAAAAATATAATTTTTATTTCAATCGGTGCCTGGGAACAAAAGTTATGCCACTATGAGTCCAAAAAGCAACTCGAGGGATAATCCAAAAACTATCACAAATAGATGAATATTTTAAGTTTTATTTTTTTTCCTTAAGAATTATTTATTTGCCTACATCTGAAGGCAAGGCCATTTTATCTATGCAAACCCTAGATTTAGGGTTGCTTCACACTATGGTCGACCAAGTTGAGAGGCCGTGCCCAAACTTTGGGTGAGAGTCCAAAGAAATGCCCATTAAAGAACCCATTTCATTGGACTCTCGACCATAGTTTGGGCACGGCCTCTCAACTTGGACGGCCATAGTGTGAAGCCTCCAAAGGCCAAGCCCAAAGTCCAAACCTCACCCATGTGTCAATTTTTTTAAGCAAAAGATAAAAAAACATGAGAAAGGAGTCCAAAATGGCCGTGGAAAAAAAATCACAGCACATGCTCTTACCATCAAACAAGGAATATGAAGGGTATAAATGGAATAGAAGGGTGGCATTGGCCATGAAGGGAAGTAGGTTAAGGGAACTAGGTTCATTGAATGTAAAGACTCTCCATTGTAATGGTAGAGACTAGGTTTCAAACCCCAATGGCAACAAATAACAAATAAACAAATAACAAATAACAACCTTTTAGGGAACATCCCTTATTGGGCATCATTTGATCCCTACTAGATACTTTTTATCATAACACTAATGGGATAGGCTCAAATACCTCTTTACTCAAGACAATCCATAATCAAACTTGTATTATATTTTTTTGGTTGTTCACAATCAAATCAAATCTGAAAAACTCATGCTCAAGGTCATGAATTGTAGAATTTTGTCCCCTAGCTTTTCTCTGACTCCCTATACATGCTGTGATAGTTTTCAAAACTCAAGAAAGTAGCAAAAAACAATAAACAATACGCATGAGAGTATGGGTGTGGAAATTCTTGAAGCTTTGTTGAAAAAGTGCTCCTAGAGGTAATGGACCTCACATGTGCCCATCCCACAACAAAACAACGAGTTGGAGTGTTGGTGAGGAACAACAGTTGTCTACAACCCATTACGCTTGTTATCGCCTTCACTAGGAGAGAATTTTTTTTTAACAAAGTAAAACGCAACATTAGCTCAGCAACTCTCCTCTTTGTCAACCTGATTGTAAGCCGAATGTTGTGCACTTGATGAAGCCATCTTCACAGTAATCCCACTATCATAGCAACAGTTCGAAATTGTCATGAACCGCCTAGTATGCAACTTGGGTACTTCGCACAGAGTAAGTTGTGGTGTAAAAAACTATCACTAGTGAAGCCTTCTGCTATATAGGATATTTTTCTACTTGTCTGACTAATCAGGTCGAAATTGACACGGCTGTGGTCTGTTTCCAGTACTGCAGAGGTGAGAGACTTCTACTGGAGTGTAGTATTAAGTGCCTCATAACCTGCTTGATGCACAGATGTTTTTTTAGCAGTAATTGGATATAGCTGTTGAGTCACAGACATCTAAAGCGCCATTTAGCATTTTCATATAATGCTGCAATTACTAAGCATTCACAATTTCAGATTGTGTCTGGGTGTCTGTTAAGTAGTACTTTGCTTCGTCATAGCTACAGCTTTGCCTACTACATAAAGGAGTTAGGCAGCAATAGAAAAATGGTGACTCACTAGTTTTTTGTATTATTGATCCCATAAACACCTAAGATTTTCATAAATCTTTTTAGTGTAATCATGGGTGGGATTTATGGGAGTTTAAATGGTTCATACTGTGATTTAATTGACATTCATTGTCACAACTTTAGTCCTATTTTGCTTGTTTTAAGTTATAATGATTTAATTGACATTCATTGTCACAAATTTAGTCCTATTTTGCTTGTTTTAAGTTATAATGATTTAATTGACATTCATTGTCACAAATTTAGTCCTATTTTGCTTGTTTTAAGTTATAAAAATACGAATAAGAACCATCTATTTAGGTTATATTGAAGTTCAATAGCATTTCAGGAATGTATGCTTTGTCATAAGCTAGACGCAATGTTCTGGCAAAAACAAATAACAAATAACAATTAACAAAGTGTGTGAAAAGAGAGAACAAATCTGATTTTTGAAGAAAAAATTTGGACGGAATCTCAATCATAGTTTAGGTCTCCATTTTTTCTTGAACCAAACTATGGTCGAGAGTCCATCAACATGTAATTAATTTTCTACCAGAAATGTTAGTTTGGAGGGCGATGGACTCTCGACTATGCTGTCTAGTGTGAAGGGTTGAGAGGGCAAATTTCAAGAATTCATGGATTCCTGCAATTTGATTGGTCGAAATTGATGGCCTCTCGACCCTTTGCCGTAGTGTAAAGCCACCTTTAGGACCCAAAAGCAACACAAAATTTGTTGCTTCAGAGGTGGACTACTTGATTCTAAGATCATTTTGGGTCATAAGTGCTATGATGATAGGAGAACCGTTTTTCACAAAGGCCCAAACACACTCACCTTGCACAGCCATTTTATCCATGCAAACCTGTCGAAGCTAATATAATCATAAACACGTGGGAGTGCATTTGGAAAACCATTTCTCTTTACACCCTAGAAATTAAGTTTAAGTTTAGAGAAGGTTGAGTGTCGTGAGGTTTGGTTTACTGCAACTGGGACCAATCTTCAAGAAGCCCTACTAAATTATATGCCTCCGCCACGTCAGCAATGTCATAAGTGACGTGGCAAATTGATGTCCCCCATCAATGGGTACTTGAGTAGTACTGAATGTTGGTCTGACAATTTGTTCAGTTTAATATCCACTGGAAATTCAATTAATATAAAGAATTTAAACCACCTGAGGACACGTCATCGTTGTCAGGAAACCAATTACCATAAATATACTTGTGATCATTCCAACTTTCCAAGGCAACGTGGAAAATCTAAGGAAGTAACTCCATCAATTAATAAGTTCCATGCCATTCTGATGCAAACCTGACCTTCACATGACCCCTACTAAAGATTCTTCCCTAAAATGTACACGGTCTGAACATGAGAGCCTAATGTTAATTTGGGGTACACTTACACATCAAGACTTTGGAAATTTATAGTTTATTTGTACAGTGAGTGTTCAAAAATCATTTCCGCAAACAGTAGGGATTTTTTTTCTTCTACTATATAATGCCTAAGTAATTCAAAATAATTTAGTACAGATCAATTGTAATAATATCCATAGTAAAATCTTAGTCATAGGTTTCATTTTTAGGTGTAAGGCAAAGCCACCTATAATTGATCAATTAAGCAATTGTGGATTTAGAATAGTGTAAGGCAAAGCAAATATTTTTGGAGGTGGACATATAGAAATGATGGAGATTGCCAAAAATTTGGTAATTTTATCGCTTGAACTGAAATTACTATAGATTTTGAAAGGCAAAAGTTGGTCTAAACCCATGTTCAATATTTATAGTAATCAAATTTTGATAATTTAAGAACTACTTTCCCGCTCGTTACTTCCTATTTTCTTGCTCACTAGATCCAATCTTAGAAAGGAGAAAAAAAAAAATTACAAGCTTCGGTTGGAAATTTGTCCCAGCCTTGGTTAGAAATAACTACATCCTACATGTTGGGTGTGGATTTGTGGTCAAGAATGGGTGGTTCTACTTTAGTACTTAATCACTTGTTGGAGGGTGTATCAAACCAAACTTTAAAAGAAAAGACATAGTTTACTTTATATAGTGTTGAAAAAATGTGTTGTAAAAGAATTTATAATTCCCTCTTCACTGTTTTTGAATTGTAAGATGATGTTTGATGTTGTGTTTTCTAAAATTTTAGCGGAAATAACCTCTAAAGGAACAAGGTTGACATTCTGGGTAGAAATTGTCAGAAATTGCTTTTTTTAGGGCAATGAGAAAAAACTGCAAAGGAAATGATTTAACCTCGAAAGGCCCAAGGCCTTTTTATGCCCAAAAACATTCAAAATTGCCATTTCTATAGCAAAGAATTAAAAAAATTGTTCTTGTTTTTGTTTTTTCTCACATCTAACCATAGGATCTTACACCTAACTAGTATGGCAATGTGCAGAAAAAAATTCAGAAATTTTGACCACATAGATTGCAAGATATCTGCGATTAAAGTGGAAACAAACAAGTTTTTAAGCACATTGTGAAACTAAATTATTTGACTTTAAACCTTAAATTTTTTGCACTACAAAGTTTTGAACTTTAAACCTTTATTTTAGAGAATTGAGTTGAGAGTTGGGGGGTGGGTGGGTGGGTGGGTGGGTGGGAAGAATCACAAAAAATTAATTTTTCTTCTTAAAAAAATTATGAAGTAGAGATAAGCATGAGATAGAAGGAAAATGTAAATTATTAATATCTCTAAAATGAAACCAAAATGCACTAATTCCAATGGTGAAATTGTTCTAGGAAGCAAATTAAACCATGTTAAACTTTTTAGTTTGAATAATTGTAGAAACCGCATTTAGAAATGAATCCTGCAAGTTATTTTTTCAAGAAGATGCTCTAACTGTTTGAAAAACAAGATTAGTCCATAACTTTGTCATATCAAATCCAAATGGAATGGATGAAAGCTTTCCATGTAGACAAAAATACGATCTATAAAAAACAAACATTCAAAAAGAAAATAAAAATCTGAATTTTGTTTGATGCTCCCTGTCCCCTATTTTGAGCTTATTTGGGCATAACTTTTGTTCACGCGCATCAATTTAAAAAAAAATTACATTCCCATGAAGCTAATCAATTTTTCTATCCTCAAAAAAGGTTTAAAAAATCATGACAAAAATTCAGCCCATAGGGACTTGCCCAAAATCCCATTTGTCTCCCAAAGGGACGATGGTCCTTTAGAGGTTTAAAAAGTTAAATTATATAAATTAGTAGTAGATTACTGTGGAAATGCATGGAAAAAAATTCAAAGACTTTGACCAGATAGATTGAAAGATTATAGCATTTGAAGTTAAAAGAAAAAATCTTTTTTTTTACCTTGCCTAATATGGCTAGCAAAATTTAACTGCTTTTAGAGTGAGATTTTTGCACTATGCATAGTTGTTTTTTCGACAATTGCATACTATATCAAAATAATCCATAATGAAATATTTGCCAAAATTTTAGAAGTAGAAGAGAAATTTTGCCCATGCTTCCCTACCTAGTTGTCCAAAAAATTCATGAGAATATAACTTTTGGATAGTGTGTCTTGTGGCATTGCCACAGTCAAAAACAAAATAAGAATAATGTTCTAAATTTATTACTCATAAAAACTTTGAAGTTCAATATCTTTTTTATTGTAGATCCAAACATCACAAAACAAAGCCCGTGCACCCTCCCCATTGCAAAGAGCTTTCTAATAGTACCAACAATGTGACCAAGGGACGCATAATTTAGGATGTCTTACCATTAGATGAGATTTGGGGGGCTAGGAGGGCCGTTTCAAGCCCATTCCCGGCGTTGTTCCCCTAGCAGTTAAAGAACGTCGTTGTCAGAAAAAAAAAGTTTTAACCTTGAAATGAAATAAAAAATGATCGGAAAAAAAAAATTTAATTTTATGAAAATGATGAGGCAGTCTCTGTGCCATATCAAGCAACTGTTGCGACACAATTCCTAGGACTGGGAACTCGCAGCACTCCCCATGGCCTGAAATCATCTAATGCGTAACAAAACAAAACAAAAAGCCTAACTTAGTGGATGGATTGCCTCGCAGTAGGTGTGATGAATCCTTGGCATTGATTCTCTAAAAATTGCCTTGTCAGGGGCCACCAAGCATTTCAATTGGTCCTAATAAGTTAATAATGCCAAGCTGTAGCTCCTCAATTTATAAAGATCTCATTTCCAGTAAGTTAAAATGGACAATTTGGATATGTCAATCCAGACAGACCCTTCCATCCGGATTTCTTGGAAGTGTCGGCTGAAGTGGAAATCCACGTGTCAAAACAGGAGTTCAGATTAGAAGAAGATATTTCACAAGCCGGTGCTCTCCAAGATTTGGATTTGGAATGCAGGAAGTGAAAATGTCCATACGTGAAGTGGGCCCTGCAGGGTGAATTTTACCCCATGGAAAACACAGGAATTTTTTATTTGTCATCCATGATAAAACTTGGAAATTTTGTGAACCGAACTGATTGTTCCTTTTTCTCTTTTTAATAGTCACCTTTGTTAAAAATAAAATAAAAAATATAAATTTTGGAATTTGTATTTGGAATCAAAGGACCCCTATTAGCTACACAATATAGTGAAATTAGGTTGCCCCTCACTAATTTCTTGACATTCTATTTCTATACTCTATAAATATGTACAATTATTGTAGAAGAATGCAATAATGCTAAAACATTGTATTCACCCTACAAGGCCCACTTCATATGACTACTATAATGTCTTGCATTTGGAATAGACTTACTGACTACTTGGAGATTGCAAAATGCTTAGTAGTCTTGTTTGGCTTTACAAATCATTATGAGATGAGAACATCTCCACCCTTCCATGGGGATAGGCTCGGCCTATAATTGACTACACGTGGCAACAAAAACATCCCCATCCAAGCCATTAGGAGGGCAAAAATTTAGCCAATTGCAGCCAAAATGTGCATGCATTGGCCATCTTGCCAAGCATGTCCATTTTTTCCTTGAGCTTGAATTCAAAGCATCTCCTTTAATTGTTTATTTGTTGTTTGTTTTCAATTATGCTTCCAACTTGATGAATAATGATGGCATGTCTCCAAAAGACCAAATGAATAATAGTATTTGAAGTATTAAAGGGGATTAGAATATTTGCACATTTCACATGCATAAAAAGCGTAGGGTTTGTATGCTGAAGATGGGTGGGGGTCTAACCAAATCCAAGTCAAATTCTACAAAACTAAGCATGATTAAGCATGACCAAGTAGACTTGTTGTGTCAATTCTTCCATGTGGAAGAATGAAAATGCTTTGAGTGCAATATCATCTTGTCGCAAAATTATGGCCTTTAGAGTAGCAAAGCATAAATCATTCATTGTAGTTTTTTCCTACAAATGTAACTCATTGTAGTTTTTCAGTTGTTGTTTGGCTGCTACAGCCACTTTTCAGTGCATTGTGACAAACTGTGTCACAATGCACTGAAACACATACCCCCCCCCCCCTTGTATTTAAATTAATAAAAAAATTTATATCCTCCCCCCTCATTTGTATTTAAATTAATAAATTTATTTTAAATTAAATTAAAATTTAAAATTTTTCAAGACCCCCCTCTCCGCTTTGTAGTTTCCAGGTGGGGGTAGGGTGACAATTGATATGGGACATATCGTGTATTTTGTATTTTGTATTTTAACCGTATCTTATGTTTTATATAGTATATTGAAGTCATATCTTGTATCCGTATTCATTCCATATTTATACCATATCCGTATTTAGTATTGTATTTTGGATTCATATTTGGACGGCTTGGATTGAATCTCACAAAGATCAAGGGCTTGTGATTTTTTGAGAAATCAACAGCATCTTGGAGGGAAAACATTTTTCTGTTTTTTTAAATAAACGGTTTGTGATTTTTTTGAGAAAGGGGGAGAGGAACTAGTGCATTGAAAAGAGGTGACAACCTCTTTTCAGTGCATTGTAACTCATACGTGGGAATTTAACATATTATTTTATGCAAAGTCATCTACAAGTTTTATTACTTTGTTTTGTACATTGATGATGCTCTAAGAATCTTGCTACCACGGTTCAACCAACTACTCACGCTAATATTATTCAATGGATCTTGGTTTTATATGAATCAATACTAGACCCACCGTATCCCTATTAGGCCCACTATATATTGGTTAGCCCTATGCCCCTAACATGTTTTGATTTAAAACAAAACTTATCAAATTATAAGGGGTAAAGCATTGCCACTAGGCCTTGTCAATGGTTGTGGCAACAAACTCTAGCCCTTGCCGCACTTGTCCAATACAGAGGGTCCACACTAGGAACCTTTCGCAGTACAAGTTTTGTTGTTCTTCCCATCACTCTAACATTTGTTGGGCAGAAGAGGGCCCATATAGAGGGCAATTTTATACTCACGCTAACTAGGTCAACGTTGATTATGAATGGCCTCATTAGAAACAAATCTAGTTTTAATCCCTTAGTGCTTTGGATGATGAACAAAGAGGTTCACCAAGGGCTTTTCTGACCATATAACTTATTGTTCATCCAAACCAATGCTTGAGCTTTTGAGAAAAAAAACCACTCTGTTTGTACGATGGATTTGATTAAATTGATGTCAATATTTGTATTTTGAAAGATATAAAAAAGAAATGCAAAAATTCAAGAAAGACTTCTAGTGTTAAGGAGTTAAAGGGTGGTGGTGTACGTAGAGCACTCAAAGCAACCCCATAGCAACTCTACAAATAGACTTAGCACACTCATTGGGTAGTTAAGGATGTGGGAATGCCCCTCGTTAGTCTTGCATTACAAAAATTTGAACCTTGCAAAAGGCCTTTTGACTTTCGACAGCGGTGCAAACACAATTTTTTTTTGGCAATATGATGTGGACCTATTGATGATCAAGTGGGCGTAAAAAACTTTAATAATCTTTTGGTTGTAGTTGCAATGTGGCATGCAATCAAACAGCCTTTTGCAGGGTTCAAATTTTTTCTAATGCCAAACGGGAAATAATAGTTGGTGTGTTGGACACGTCATTCTTTGGTGAGGACACAGGCAAGTGGTGTGGTTTTGGCATATTTTGCTATGGTGCTTGTGGCCCACATTCTAAGATACCAACCCTATGACAAATAAATTTGTTTCCACTTTAAACCAACCCCACAACTAGCCTAAGAAAGCCGTCAATGCTGATAAGGTGGCGGGCTATATTTTGGGCCATGTAAAAATCTCAAGTGGAATGGCCACCGTGGAGCATTGTCGATGTACTCAAGCCCAAGTTCCTCAACAATCACACTAAGATCCTTTGTGGTGTCCCTCTCTAGCAAGGCAACCGTGGAGATGCCTTCATGGAGTGGCTACCATGGTACCGCCACATCGCACGCAGATATAAGTGCCTCCCACACTCTAAAAGGTCATATTTGTTATATTGAGACTTTTCGCAGTCTTATTTTTATCCTCGACTTGAAGATAAAACACTTTATCTCTTTACTAGTATTTTTTATAAATAGGTAACAACACCAACTTTTAGAATTTCATTATAGAATCATTATTTTAGCATTATTTATTTTTGATTTCAATTACTATTTTTTTAAATGAATTTTCTAAAAAATAGCATTCTATCTCAAAATTTGCAAAAAGTCTCAATATAAAGAATACGGCTTTCTAAGGGTAGAATTATATGTTGGTCCAATGGACAAAGCTCCTAATATAAGCAAAAAGATAAAATTGCCTCCATCAATTGTTTTGTAAAGGTGAACAATAAAAATAAAGGAGCTTAATTTTCAACTGGTATTGGTGGACACCTTCATTGGTGGAGGCTAGTCAATCTTGAAAGAATCTAATGTGTAGATGCCTTATTGTATCCCTCCCCACATATTGAATCTATAGTACTTCCCCACCGGTTGAGTCTATGCTACCAGCTTCCTGCGGAGGCTCTTTTTTTATCCTTGGAAAAAACGCAAGAACTTTTTATTTGCTATCCAATTTTTTTGTTGCAAATTTTGATTTTACACTTGCAATCAGAGGCCCCAAATGTGCTAGGAGAGGTGTAGAGAAATACAATTAGCACGGCACAAAATAGGGGTCTCCTTTTTTACATTCACCCTTCAATAGACCTCCGCAAGAGGCTCGTAGCATTACTTTATTTTTTATTTTTTTTGACACAAGTGTGTTGAAGACCACACTACGAGGGTTTTTGTCAAGTGGAGAGGCTGATTTCACACTAGGTAAACCACTTGTGACCACTAGGTATCAAACCCGCAACCACTCCATTCGGTTTGGGTACCTTCCACCATCATCCGGTAGTTTAGGGTCATCTTGGACCTAGTAACACTATTTTAGACTCAATCTTCCCCCACCTATTGGGTCCACATGAAAGTGCAAGGTAGAAATAACCAATAGTGTGCCTGTACCTAATCTTTATTCCTAGATGGACATTAACCCCTAAACCCCCGAGGGTGTTTTCTGCCAAAAACCACTCAAAACTACCACTTCTATTGTATTCACTTAAGGAAACCAATTTTTTTGTTTTTTTGGAAATTCAACCATAGTATCTTGTACTTAACTTGTCTGAGATCATGTAGTAAAAATTTCATCAAATTTCGCCGTACGGATTGGAAGATATTAGCATTCAAAGTTGAACAAATTTTATTTTTTCAAGAAGATGCTTAAATTGCCCAAAAAACTAAGATTGTCCATAACTTTCTCATCACTAGTCCAAATAGAATGCATCAAAGCTTCACGTATAGGTAAAAACATAATATTTTAGGGAAAAAATTCAAAAAAAATAATTTTGACATTTTGTAATTTTTTTTGGGCTGCCCACCCAAACTCCATTTCTTGCTCATTGTGCCATAACTTTTTCATCCGGCATCCGATTGAAACAAAATTTATATATCCACAAAGCCCTTGCAAAGCTATACAACCTCAAAAAATCTCAAAAAATTTCACTTCAAATTGAGACAATAGGAACCTACCCGGACCCAAATTGTCCCCCGAGAGGAGAAGCGGGGTTTTAGGGGTTAAACTGTCCCTAGACTTCCATTGAATGGTCTTTGACATGTGTCACAAAGTTTTCTCCACTCTTCACTATGATTGGATAAGTGCTAAGTTTGTTAGAATTTAGATTTAGATCCACCTATAGAACTAGTGTTTGGGAATTTTTTTTTAGTTTTATCGGCTAATTTCCTCTAATTTCCATACTAAACTGGTTTTTCAAGTACCGAGTCCAGTTATTTTTTCCTTTTTCCATTGAAAATAAAAAAATTTATAGACATTTTCACCGGTTTTCTGCCGATGTTTTCAAATTACAATCGGTTTTTTTCCCAATTCCACCGGCTAACTTTGAACTAGCTGCCGGTTCTTCCCGGACACTATACATGATGGTTCCAACGGTCTAGGGGACTGCAACTTTGAAAATTTGTAGGGAATACATGCCACGTCCAAAAAACCTATTTTTATTTATTTTTAAATTGATGATTTTCTCTAGCTAACACCACAAAAATATTAATTTTTTGAAATAGCGCCTCCAAGTATGCTGAAATCCTTATTTTTCACGGTTTTGGGTGCTTCCACCTGAATGTCTAATTTCCCATTGCCCATTGTAGCACCCGGTATTAACCCCTAAATGACGGACCTATAACCACTGATTTTAGGCCTCAGTGCCTATCACTCAATTTGCTGCCATTTTGCAACTAGATATGTATGAAAAAAATTTATTTTATTTTTCAGAGATGAAATTACATGTCTTCTTTACTTCACAAAAAATTTAGATTTTTTTGTAGAAAACTGATTTTTTTGAGAATTTTTGAAGAAAAAGAGCCGAAAAATCACATCAAATAGAAAATTATTTCAAAAAAGCTGAAAATTTCACCATGTGTGTATATTACAATGACAAACATTATGGTGTAAGCTCAATTTCCGTCTCATTCTATAATTAGAAAATAATAGACATTGAAAATACACCCAAAGTTCAAATTGCAATAAAATATGCAATATTAAGAATTTTTTCAAAATTCAAATTGGAGAAGAAACTAGATTAGATGACCTTCATTTTGTTAGTTGGGCTCAAACTCAAAAAATATCATTTTTGTGGAGAAATTTCAGATTTAGAGCAAGGAACAACAACTTCCCAAAATACACTAAAATAACATATTTTGTGATCCGTTTTTTTTAATAACTTCTCATTTATGTGAAGATAGACACTTGCATGACTACAAATTCAACTATACACTCTTTGTAATCCACCGTGGAGGGTGAACAAAAATGAAATGGATGAAAAAAAACTCCAAACAATGTACAGATGACTGCACAGTCATCCAAACGCCACAAAATGGCTGTCCCGGCGTTACAGGGTTAAAATTCCCCCCATGACCAGATACATGTAAGGAGGCTGTGACTTTGCACTTGCTCTGATCAATTGCAGTGCAACTGGTGGCGATGGTGGCGATGCTCTAAAGGCCACGAGGGGAATCTCAGTTGCCCTCAGTTTCGAACCTCAAGTCCCCGCCATCATCGTCACTCCATGTGAAGGGATGTGGAATCTTGCTCTCTCATTAGCTGCTTGAGTCATATTGGCAGAACCCACAAACAGCATGGGCTGCATCACTCATGGTGGCCTTTCTCCCGCCCCAATTGCCCATGTGTGGTTTTAAGCAAATGGGTGTGGGTGTTTTTATTAGTGTGTCTGACAAAAAACAGTACTGTACCAAGGGGAAGGCTGGAGTCAAAAAACGGACAAACGGAGCTTATAATACTTCAACATTTTGACGACCGCACAGCACAAGGGCTCTCTGATACGGCCGGGGTGAACTGACCCCCTCGCTCGTACCCCTGGGAAAACCCTGAAATTTTTTATTTTCCATGCATGAATTTTTTTGCAAATTCTGAATTCATATTTGCAATCAGAGGCCCCAAATTAGCTAGGGAGGGTTCTAGAAAATAGATTTTACACGGCACAAAATAGGGGGCTTTTTTTTTATGTGCACCCCTGGATGGACTTTGGCAGTACGAGCGAGGGGGTTCCAGGGCTCAGAAATCCGGACAGATTCTGCCCACACCAGCCTACGGACAGGGGTGCCCAACTCCCCAAAAAATCAGCACCTTGGGGGGGAGGAAACTGGAACTTATTCACCCAAAATATGATCAGATTTGGAAAAATTTGGAATAATTCGGAGATGGATGGATGGACTTCGGCTTGTCGAAATGAGGTCGAGGAGGTTGTCAGCGACAAAAATATAAATTTGGCTTTGGATTGTAGGAGACAGGAGGCTTTGCATCAATTGGAAGCTACATGTGAAGAAGTTTGAGTAGGTACCTTACTTAGACAGCGCACTAGAGGCTCTTCATTGATTGAAACTACGGATGTGAAGAAGTTTGAGTAGGTAAGGTAGGAGGCTCTGAAAGCGAGCATCTAAGGGCTGGTCTGCCTTTTTCATGTGGTTTTTTGTATGAGATTATTATTAGCTCATTTTTCAGACAAAGAAAAATAGATTGTGATCGTAACACAAGTCGTTTCGTATTTTTTGAAGCATTTTTGAATTACTTATGAATTTTCAAACGTAATGAGTCATAGGTCCCTATTTATGACCCTAGGTCTTCCATAAACCGTTCAGATGCAGTTTCAAAAGAGAAATGGGAAAACAAAGAGAATGATTGGCTCTTGCAATAAATAATATCTCTTTTACCGATCCATTCAATGACTACAGAAGATCCATTTAAAGACCACCTTATGTCCATTTCAGGCGAGTCTACATGAGCAGTTCTAAATGCCCGCTCGCTTTCAGAGCCTCCTACCTTACATGTGTACCAATGTTACAAGGACAAAACCAACCATGGTGGTGTAGATGCTTGTTCTAGTACCGGATAAGGGGAGATTTTTTACATTGAAGGTAACGGTACCTTGCTTTGTTTGGTTCTTGCTCGGCCACATGTGGTTGGTAGGTTTGTACTTCTACCTTTGCAATGAAATTTCGTTTCATTTGTGTCAAAAAAAAAAGGTAACGGTATCTAATTGTGGCCTTCTTTTTTCTTTTTGAAATTGCCTCCTACAAATATTTTTGCTTAAATTGTATAAGAACAATCTAAAAGAGCATAGGTCAATTTTGGACAGACCTTTGTTTAAAAAATATTATAATTTCATTGTTTATTTGTATGGTGTCTAAAAGATTCATGGTAAGATAACATAGAATTTCCTTTTGATTCCCAACAAGGTTAGAAAGAAACTTAGAGAATGCACTCAAAACCGATTCTATGCATTTTTGTTGTACATTTGATGTTTGCACAAGTATAGTTCTAAAATCCTCAAGAGAACTTTGAATGAAGTTTTAATTGAAAGGCAAAAAGAAATCAAATCAAAATTCCTAGTTGTTTCATATATTTGTTACCTTTTCAAAATCAATTATAAATTTTCAAAGTAAAGAAAATTATTTTTGGCAACTTTTTTGACATTAATATTGACACTTTTTTCAACTCTCATTCAGACACTTTAGTGTCAAAGAATGTAAAATGTTGTGAATCTCTTGACATCTCATTTTTGATATTTTAGTATTGAATGGGTGTTGAAAATGTAAAAAAACAACATCCGCTTTTTAATAGTGGTTCTCTAATTATGATGAATTTTTTATAGATAAAAGGTCACGTAGCCATAAAGCTTGGTGTTGCAAGTTCTCCTTTCTAGTTAGGTTGAATGACTAATTGTCATTCCTTTTATCATTGCATGTATTTAGACTTAGCTTATTCACAAATTTTCTATTGCAAATGAATGGCAAATTTAAGGAATCTGATGTTATACTTTGCAAGAGGTAAACGAGACATTAGATCTTTGTTGAGAATTTGAGTCATTCTTGCCTAGGGAATGGATGGTGGGATCATTGGAGAAGCCCCAAATATGTAAGTAAAGGGTATCCGCTAACCCTGAGATTATATGGGGAAGAAAAGACAAAGTTTTGTGATGTTATAATTTTCAATATATAAAGTTGCAATAGAATGAAGTTGGATACATGAGTAGAGGTCGCAATTGGACTAGAAGGCCTTATTCATTATAATTGGACAATTGACAGATTTTGAGACTTTTGCCCTAAAACAATTGTATGGATTTATCCTCGAGTCGAGGATAAGTTGAGACTGCAACCTTTTGGCAAAAAGGTTTTTATACATAGTAATATTTTAAAGTCTCAAATTTCCAAATAGTCTCAAAATTGAATAGTTATGACTGTTTATCTTCGACTCGAGGATAAAATTGAGACTACCATTTGTCCAAATATAACGAATAAGGCCTTCTAGGGTCCTATTTGGATCTATCTACCTAAATTTTAGTTAATGGCACCTCAAATTGTCAATTTAAGTGTTTTAATACCCATATGTCTACATTGTAAAGATTCTATTCAACTAGATTAACAAATTATAGTGAAAGATGTTGCAAACACAATCTGAATTTGTTATTGCTCCATAGATATGTTGTAAATTTTCAAAAACAACACGTTGTAGGGTCTTCAATTAATCATTCTTACTCTCTAATAAACAACACATTCAAACAATACCTTGATGCTTGAATAGTGGCACCCAGGACTAAACACTTTCAATTGATCACCTACTTCAAGTTCTAAATAGGAGATTGTCGGTTCCTCAAGCAAATCTAGTATGCTACCAAACTAAACAATAGGAGCTATTGAAATGAATACACTATCAACATCTCTATTGTTAAGTTCCAAAGCTATTTTGGTTAAAATAAAAATATAGACAAAATCTTTAGTAGATGTAAAATTATTAAAAATTGAGAATTGGAAGTGAAAAAAGTGATCATACCCAATTGATGAATTGATAATAGATAATAGAAGTGCAAAAAAGTTAGGGCAATTCACTAATGATATTGCAAGAATTTAAAATCTTTTGACATTGTATTCAACTTTGTTGATGTTGGCATATGAAAAATGTGCAAATATAGGCATATAACACTAGCAAACTTATAAAAGATTCACTTCAAGGACCTTTGGATTTAACCTTTGCTTTTATGAGTCTTGTAGAGCAATCAACATTAAAAAAATATACCTTCTAGATGTGAAAATACATGTTTAATATGAGAATCACCTGACATGGGCATATACAAAGTCTTCTACTTGAATTTGACACATGTTTAGTTGTGCTTCTTTCATGATTGATCAATACTTACATAGGAGTAGTTGAAGCTAACATCTACAACAAAAGATGGAAAAAAGACTCTTAAAAAAAGCATGTTGTTGACCATTATATGTGAAAGTATTGAAAACATTGCTATACACAATATCATACGCCATATTTCTTTTCAATGACCTTGATTTTTCTAGAAAAGTGCCTATTCAATTATGCATTTCCATCTTTGTATTTGCTTTCCTCTCCAAATAGCGCCAATGTTGCTCAAGACACAAAAGGGACAAATCTTTTGCAATTCTTTCAGCGTATTTCATGTATTATATAAAGTTTGGCAAAGATACATGTATGTAAATGCACATAATTGTTGTATGCAATTGTATTTTTCAAATTTGATTGCTCCAATTCATTATCTATTAAATAAACTAGTGACCTTCATTTTGTAATTCACTTCCAATTCCTCATAATTTTACACTTCATGAATAGAAGCAAATCTAATAGAATTTTTACTATTATAAACTTTCTACCTTTTAGGAAGGGTGATTGAGCTTGCTTCCACTTACAAAGTGGACACGAGGGTGAGCAAGCATGAGCAAGGATAAGTTACAACAATGTAGGAACTCAACATGTTCCGTTGTGTATCCCAATATAACTTTGACTTTTCAATTTACCACCTATTGACCATCAACCAACACGTCTTGGAAGGCATGCACAAAGGTGATGTGGATTTTTCTTGGATCCATGTACTCTAGAAATGAATTGAAATTGTTGATAGGCTTATTCTTCATTAGTAATGTAAACAAATGTCATTTGGCTTATATTTTATATTAGTTCATCTATCATATTAAGTATGTTGTGTCACGATCCTTGTCACAAAATGTCATGTTTTCATCCCAAATAAATATCATTCAATTATTTCATCCATCATTCAATTGAAAACCTAGAGTGCAACAAGCATTACTGTGATTCATCATGTGCATGTTTCTCCTATCTCTTGCCCACTTTCACCCCTTTCTATGCAAATACTATGTTTTTAATGCAAAGGGCTATTGCAATGGTTGTTCTTCTAGTATGATTGTAATTGCTCAGCTCTTTACAAAAATTGAAGTACAATTGTTGAACAAAATTAGGTCACCATGCTTTCTAAATTAGGTCACCATGCTTTCTAAATTAGGTCACCATGCTAAATTTTTTTTTTGTAAATAACATAAAATTAGCATAGTTTGTATAGTGTATTTAGAACTTTTAATACAGGTAAAAACAATTCAAGATTCTTTAGGAAGAGGAATGAAATTTATTTTGGAATATTGTAGAACTTTTAAAATTTTATTGAGTGCAATATTACTAACTAAAATATGAGTTCAAATATTATATTTTTGTAATTTACTCTAAAAATCACCAAAATTTGTGAAAAGTTTGAAAAGTTTATTAAATAATTATATATTATTTTATGTGGTTTTTGTTTGAGATTTTTGGAGTAAATTATAACTCAATAAAATTTAAAAGTTAAGGAATTCTCACCAAAAAACTACAAAATTAATTCTCATTCCACTTACTAAAGGATTTTGAATTCTTTTTATTTCCATTAAAAAAATTCCACTAATAAATTTGACTATTTTTTTTAAATTATTTTATACAAGTATATAACTTGTACCTTGACATATCTAAAATTCGTTGAAAAAATATATTTTTTCAATTGGATGTGGCAATTTTAAAAGTGCATGAAAATTGATGAGAGACACTTTAATGGAGATTTTGTATAGATCTAGAGGGTGGATTAATGGCACTTGAATGGATGTATCATTGGCACAAAGACTAAAAACACAATTAATCCCTTATGGAGAAGTTTTTTGGATGTTTTTTAGAGGGACATATAGAATATATAACATCATCACTTACCTTCAAAGTCATCAAAGTCACCTAATAGCCTTATGGTCCTTTAGGGAATAACTATAAAATGATCCTCCCTATGCTAGGAATGCTTTGCTAAATGCATGGGAAGGACTTATCAGTTAACCCCTAAAGGTTTTTGACTATGTTTCCACCAAAACCGCTCCAAAACTGCCATTTCTAATACTAGTGCCAAATTTTAGATGAAAAAAAATATTTTTGGACACTTATAACCATAGGATCTTGTAGTAAACTTGTTTAAGAAGATGTGGAAAAATTTCAGAATTTTCCACCATGTGGATTGCAAGATAATAGCGTTTGAATTGACAAAAATCATTTTTTTGTCCCTGCAAAAAAACGGGCAGCTGCCCTTCACAAGGTCACATTTGTATGAAAAAATGTCCAAAACGGTGGTGCGTCTTTGGATTCATTCTTCAAGGCAAGTTGGCTACATGATTGAAAATTTTCAGATCATTTGGAATTGTACAACATATAGGAAAAAAATAGTAAGTAGGAAGAGGTAGAGAATGATTCAAAACACTAAATTGTCAAGAATTTATTTATGAAATTGAAAAATGCCAATCCCAACGACTGTAGTGTTGTAATAAACAATCTACACCCAATGTTTTTATTTTTTTTCAAAAATATTGAAAATCGAGTTAAATAAAGGACTTCAAAGTTTATTTTAGAGTAGATATTCCATAACTACCCTCAAACTAAGAATCCTCATAATTTTGACTCATTGATCGGAATGGAATTATTCAAAGCCTCCCACGTACAAATCTAAAGAACCAATTTCAAATTTTAATATTTTTTAAAAGTGATTTTTTAAGAAGTTTTTTTGCTGCCCGGGCTACCCGCCAAGCAATGAAAATGACATATCATGCAATAACTTTTTAACCATGTAGTCAAAAGTTATGAAAATTATTGGGCCTTAAAGCTACTCCTCGGGCAAATGTTGTGCGAAAATTTGAAAGAAAACAAATAAAAACTCCGCTTGTAGTGAGCTGCCCAAAAACGCTATGTTCTCAAAAAACGATGTTCAGGACTTTAGGGATTAATTCAAGGATTGGGGAGTCAAGGATTGGGGAGTCATACAACACCGTTTTGTTCATTCTAAGGGTCCTCTTTCTAAAGGTGCAAAGGGGATCCCTACCTCATTGATAAACAATGTTATTATGTATGGGAACTTTTGCACTTTGTATGTCACAATGTATAAAGTAAATAATACTTTTCAACCAACAATACAACACTAGATGAAGAATCAACACTCTCTTCCAGCCAATTTGTGGACACCCACCAACTCAACTACAAAGGTGCCTGGAAATTGCAATAGAACCTGGGCCACGTGTGGAGACAGAGTTTACAACTAAATATCTAAACAATGAGACAAGGGGGCCACATAGGATGCTTTGGACTTTAATGATGCTGTATGATGTAACTTATATTGGCGACCTAAAAGTATGGATGACTGATGGTCAAAGATTTTTCTGTTATCAAATTCCATTGAACAAGCGGAAGAATGTTCCTTCAAAGCACAACATTTCATCGTTGATTGAAAAAAATTGTCACTTGTGAAACGTTGATTTCAGTTCCATGCAGCTCCTCATTCATTCACCTGGTCATGATCATCTAAGGTGGAAACACCCATTCCCATTCCCATTTTTTCATGTCTGCTAGGTAATTTGGGTCCTTTGATTGCGAATATGAATTCAAAATTTGAAAATTTTATCATATGCAACAAATACAAAATTTCAGTGTTTTTTGCACGGGTAAAACATGGGACAATACAGGGTCAATCCTCCCTGGCCATTCCCATCCGTGTACCCAATTCTGTCACCATGTACCAACATAGTACATTCTTACTACAAAAATGTACACACTTGGTACATCATGACGGAATTGGGTACAGGAACGGGAATGGGTGTCTTCACCTTAACCCTAGAGCACCACAAATGTCATTCTATGGCGTTCTGATAACAATAATGTGAGATGCAAAAAGCTCAAAAGCATTTTTTCATCCACATTTTTGTTGTTGATCTTTTATGTTGGGTTATGAAGAGTATTCAATTTGAGTTTGTAGTTTTGCTAGTGTTTGTCTTCACGTAAATGAGAAATTATTAAAAAAAATCGGATCACAAAACTTGCTATTTTAGAGTATTTGGGGAAGTTGTTGCTCCTTGCTCTAAATCTAAAATTTCTCCATAAAAAAATTATATTTTTTGAGTTTGAGCCCAACTAACAAAATGAATGTCATCTACTCTAGTTTCTACTCCAATTTGAATCTTGAAAAAATTCCTAATATTGAATGTTTTATTGGAGTTTGAACTTTGGGTGGATTTTCAATATCTATTATTTTTTAATTATAGAATGACACGGAAATTGAGTTTACACCATGATGATTGTCATTGTAATATACACACATGGTGAAATTTTCAGATTTTTTGAAATAATTTTCTATTTAATATGATTTTTCTTCACTTTTTCTTCAAAAATTCTTTAAAAAATCAACTTTCCACAAAAAATATAATTTTTTTTGTGAAGTAAAGAAGACATGTAATTTCAACTCTGAAAATATAAATATAAATTTTTTCATACTTATCTGTTTGGAAAATAGCAACAAATTGAGTGAAGGGTAGTGAGGTTTGAAATCAATAGTCATAGGTTTGTCATTTAGGGGTTAAAGGAAACAAAATTCTATCAACTGTAGGAGAGAATAAAATTCAGAGAACTAAAAATAGATTACTTTTTAAACACATAATTATGGATTAACCTCTTAGGATGTTAGCTTCCTACACCTAAGTCTTCATAGATTAAAGTAAACCACCCCATTCCTACACAAGTGAGAGCAAACCCATTGTGGGCTAAATTATGTTCATGATGTACATTTCAGAACTTGAATGTACACCACAAACATAATTTATCTACAATGAACTTGCTCCCATTTGGTATGAAATGGGATAGTTTACCCCAGATAATAGAAAATTTATTATCAACACAATTTTCATTCACGCTCAACATAAGACCATGATTACTCTTCTTTTTAACTTCCAAAAGACAATAACCTCATGTAAAGCTTTTTGAAGGCTTTCGTAGGTTTATGTGAAGTCATTTTTGAATGGAAGAAATTGAAAGTTTTACCCAAGATATACCTTGTATAAGCTTTAAAAATATATAAATATTTTTTCAATCAAATGCTTGAATCAAAAGTTACGGGGCTTGAAAGTTTAGAGGCAGCTTCGGCAATATGCTAATACTTTTTAGTGCAAGCAATTAGGCAAGTTGTGAATTTTTTTCATTGACTTTGAATGCTCACATCTTGCAATCTACAAAGATGAATGGGCTAAAACTTTTTTAACACATTTTTACAGTATTGTAGGTAAATAATATGTGGTTGAAAATGAATAGTTTTTCAATTTCATTCATTGGTCTAAAAATAGGGTTTAAACAATATTTAGAACCATTGGCTCAAATTCTAATGTAAATTTATGAGATTCATTTTAAAATTAAATTTATTCTTAAATGTGGTTTAGGAAAAGGAAAGATTTTTGTTGATTGTTGTGATTTTGATTTTACGAAAAAACGAATTCTCCAAAAAGAATTGAAATCTTTCTTTTATAATTATTATTTTTTGGACATTCACTCAATGCAAGACAATATTGGGTATAACGTGAATTTCATTAAAATGACGGCATTCTAGAACTTTGGCGGTTTTACATCTATATCTGTCCTAGATGTTCAGACAAAGTAATGGATTTCATATGCCATTTTAACGAAATTGATGTTGTATGTTAAACATGTTGATTCTCTTTGAAAATTGGCATGTAAAGTAACTAATATAACTACCTATTGAATGGTTCTAATTCTCAAAGTTGGATATGCCTCTTTCTCCACAAAATTGAGTCAAACTATGCTAATTCTGTTGTTCATGGCCAAAATTTTATATTCTTCTAACCTCAGACATTATAATCTCGCAATCTATGTAATAAAATGAGCTAAAAAATGTTTACACATTCCCAGGAAACTTTAGTACAAATTTGTATGATTAAAAGTTTGAAGAATGTTTTTATATTTCAATTATGCTTGATGCATTAGGAAGTTGCAGTTTGAAATACTTTTAGTGCAAAACACCCTTGGTCCTTTAGAAGGAAACTTCTTGGAGCATCGTCGAAACAACACAAAAATTAACTTACTAATGTTTAACTTTTTTTTGATTAGTATTCAATTAAAACTTTAGATTCTTGTCTTAGGAAGGGCATCAAAATTCACTTGAAATAGAAAGAATATTATTTGGATCTAGATTTTAGACAACATATATTGAAACCGTAATACTAAGCTAAAAGATAAAAAAATAATATAATGTTACACAACAAAGTATGCTTAGGAAAGAAAACCTTGAAATCGACATGTTAGATTTTTTAAATTGTGGCTAATTTTACAATAATTATGACTTGTTTGCAAAAACATCCCACCTAGATTCTTGTCCAAAGTACGAACCCTTCAAAATTTTCATTCTAGATTTGATTTTGGACACACCTATATTCAACACATTGAAAATTCATTGTTTTTGGGTACAATGGTCCAAAGTCCTTGCAAATTCCCTTATGTTTGCACAACTATGTTCTTCAAACCCTTTCTATAAATTCCATCTCTTTTGTGAGCAATGCTCTTTGTTTATAGCATCCCCACTTTGTTCCACAATTTCCACAAATTTAGACACTCTTATAAAACTGAAAATTACACGTTTATCTTGAAAAAACTACTAATTTTTTCCAAAACTTAGGACATTCCTCCTTTTGAATTCATTGAGGTAGGAGCTTTATCAACCATCTCTTCAAACCTACCTACCTCACTAATGACAATGATAGATATTTCAATCCAAACGTGTTATTCATTTCTGAATAAGGGACTCATTTAGAACCTAGTCAATTTATGCACTTCACACCTCATCAATGACAATAATAGATATGTCCTGAGAGCTGAAACTGAATTTTGGGAAGGCAAAACTTCTTGAAATATTTTTCAGTAAATTTTCCTTGAAAGAGAAGTGAATTTGGCATCTAACCTAAGTCATTTCGTACTTTTGGGAGCTTTTTGAAATTAGTGAAGGCTATGAAAAAACAGCATGTATAAATTGTGTACATTTTACAGGTGGACAATTCTTAATGCCCGAACTATTCTCGAGCCTGTTACCTTACCTCTCGTCTAGTCACAAACCCCACTACGCCTTGCCTACTTGTCGTTCAGTTAGTTGCGCTCGTGTTAGGTCTTGGGTCTCTATTGGTCAAAGTGTCGCTGCCAAGTCACTTTGTGGCTGGTAGTTCTTGTATTTTATCTTTGCAATGAAATTCCGTTTCATTTGTTGTCAAAAAAGAAGAAGATGAAGTAGGTATTAAGTTATTTCCTAATGTGAAATATCAGGCCAACTCATCCGGCCTTGACACCTGAATCCCAAATCCATGAGCGAGTAAGGAAGCAGGAGAGACGTGTGTGGGAATTCAGGCCCATGACGGACGGATTCTGCCAACTGTACATGCCAACTGTACATGCCAGCTGTACAAATAGAGTCCCACTGGGCACACCCTGAGACTCTGGAGGAGGAATCGAAGGAGGAACAGAAGAAGATGGAAACAAACGACAGTAAGGTAGTATGCTCTTAAAGCGACCATTTAAGAGCAGATCGCCTTTTCAGGGAAGTTAAACTTATTGAAACAATTTTCAGTAAATTTATATAGGAAGAAAAATGGAATTGGCATCTAACCCAAGTCGTTTCATATTTTTCAGATCTTTGTAGCATTAGTTATGAATTTTTGAAGTTCAAACACAGTGGTTTCTAAAAGCGACCACCTTCTGAAATGTACACAGTTCGAACATTGAAGAAAGCAAAATGTACCTCTGTGTCATGATCGCTTTTAGAACATGGGCGCTTTTAGAGCATACTACTTTAAGTCACGATTCTGTACGCCGGTAAGATCAGCGGGAACGGAGGGTCTACGTATTGAATTACGCCTACACATTTTTTTTTAAATCCCTAGAAGTCTACACTAAATAGTGAAATTAGGTTGTCCCACACTAATTTCTTGATATTTTACACTATATGAATATTTACTGTTTCTTTACAAGAATTTACTACTTTTGAATTAAGAATTGTTGTGATTGGGACTTATGAACTTCTATGTATACAAAGATAAATATATGTAGGAATATTTGTTGACTTTGATGGCTTGTAAAGTAATTTTCCTGAAGTAAGGCAATTTAATTGTTAACCCCGAAAGCACTAAATTGTGTTTTTTTGACAACATAGCAATTTTGGGCAGCTCACTACAAATGGAGTTTTTGGATTTTTTCTTTGAAATTTTCACACAATATGTGCCCAAGGAGTAGCTTTAAGGCCCAACAATTTTCATAACTTTTGACTACATGGTTAAAAAGTTATGGTTGTTGTTTTCATTGCTCGGCGGGCAGCCCGGGCAGCAAAAAAAAGTTCTTGAAAATTCATTTTTTTATTAAATTTAAAATTTTAATTGGTTCTCTAGATCTTTATATACATGGTAAGCTTTGAATAATTCCATTTGGATTAATGAGATAAAAGTTACGGGAGTTTAAGTTTACAGGTAGTTTGCGGGTAGTTGTGGAATCTCTATTCTAAGATAAACTTTGAAGCCCTTTATTTAATTCAATAATATATATATACAACATTTCATATATATATACAACAATAATATATATATATATATATATACAACATTTCAACCATTGGGATTGAGATTTTTCAATTCCATAAATAAATTGTTATTAATTTAGTATTTTGAACCATTTTCTACTTCTTTCTATTTACTATTTTTTTCCTATATGTTGTACAATTCCAAATGATCTGAAAATTTTCAAGCATGTTGCCAGCTTGCCTTCAAGAATGAATCCAAAGAGTAACCACCATTTTGGGCATTTTTTCATACACATGTGACCATCTGAAGTGCAGCTGCCCAGTTTTTGCAGGGCCCAAATTATTATTTTTTCCAATTCAAATGTGAATATCTTGCAATCTAAATGGTGGAAATTCCTGAAAAAATTTCCACATGTTCTTAGACTACTTTACTACAAGATCCTATGGTTACATGTGTTCAAAAAAGTTAAAAAAAATAAAATTGGTCCTTGTCCTAGAAATGACAGTTTTGGAGAGTTTTGGTAAAAACATAGTCGAAAACCTTTAGGGGTTAAGGCAACTTAATTTCACTAATTTGAGTACACTAAATGATTAAATTAGGTTTAACCACGCTAATTCGTTGAAATTTGACACTATGTAAATATTTATTGTTATTTAACAATAATGCACTACTTTAGGATTAATTTGAATTAACTTAGGTATTGTTGTAATTAGGATTCATGGACTTCCATGTGTACAAATTGAAATATCAAGTAGAACTATTTGTTGACTTTAATGGCTTGGAAAGTAACTTTCTAAGGGTAAGGCAACCTAATTTCACTATTTAGTGTTATTAGTTTTAAAGGCTCGGGATCAAAGGAGATTGAGGAGGCTTTATATTGACAAAAGCTATTTTGAGTAGCTAAGATGGCCCTGTCCCAAATGCGCCACTCATCCAAAACCACCATCATCACACTATGCACATTTCCAAAATCAATATGTACATATGTGGGAGAATTGAGTTTAAAGCTTCTGCCAAAAAACTTTGACTCGTCATAACTTGTATACACAATATCCAAATTTTACATTATTTAATGCGTTGGAACACCCTTTTACTTGCCACCAATAAAATATGAAAATTTTAATGTTCTGATGATAATAAATAGACACAATAGCAAAAAGTGGTGGTTTGAGGGACACCCACCTTAGCTAACTTTCTAGAAAGCAAGTTACTGCTACAAGAATAGAGCTACGTATAGTGTATTGGTTGTTTGTTTATATAATAGACTCACTTGAGGGTTAAATTTCTTTAAATAAAACTAATTTTTTTTTCTTCGAGAAAGACAATTGTAAATATTTAAGCATTTTATATTTATAAGGAAAAATTTTCAAAATCATTGGGATTCTACTTGAAATTTTCAAGAAATTTCAAATGAATGAATATATAGTATTATATGAATTAAGAGTTTGTGTTTCTTTTAATTCAAGAAACTATAAACATCTTTAAGATTTTGATTTTATTGTCAAACGTGGCACAACACAATGTACCAAAAGTGTACTGGCAATGCCATTAGTGGCACAACACAATATGTGTGGGAAAATGGACAAACAAGTGTCAAAAATTTAATGAAAATCATCATGCTTGTGATAGTCAATGAACCTAATTATCATAAACTTGGTGCAAAAATGCAATTGAAGTTTTAAAGGTTAAAACATCCTTTACTCACAGTTAGAATAGTCTCCAACCTATTTGATATTTTTGTTGATGAGTTAATGAATTGATAAATTAACTACAGTATATGTGCATCATAAACCATTTTTAGGTTTTGAATATTAGAAAATTTATTTTTATTTATTTTTATATCGCATCATCGTTCTAATTAGCAAAGAACATCATATAATCAATGAAGATTTAAAAGGAACATTATATCCATCCATTCAGATAGGCTATTTGTTTTGATTGTTTAATATGGTGAGATTTCTCAGACCATGCATGCTTGGTACCTTCAGAAAGCCCTTAGCAAGGAGGGATGCATAGGATTTGTTCCATAGCGTTTGAACCTACGGTGTGAAAGTTATTGAGTTTCAAAGTTTTTATAATTAAAAATATTATTAAAAAAAATACTTTTTTGATTGTGGCAACGGCACATGGCACACTACTCAAAATTAAACTAGTCAAACTTCATTTCAACTTTAATTAAATATCAAAAATGAATACTTCAAAAATTAGAATCAAGTTTGACCGAGGCGAATCTAATTTTTGGATGGAGGGACCTCAAGGAGTTAAGTATTGCAAAATTAAAGTTTTGATTAGCGTGTGAGGCCCGAGTGGTGTGATTCTCACTGTGGATAGTCCACAGCGTGCATTCGAATCTCAAGACAATTCAATGGAAACACGTGGGTATGTTGACCACAAGGCTAGGGAGCCAGTTTGCGCTCAGATTTCAAAATAAAGGGAATAATACCAATGTATAATAGAATGTGAGATGTTTTGTGATTTGAGTCAACATCACCATGGAGTGTGGTTACCCAAATCTACAGTACTCTAAGGTTGAAAGAACGTGATTTCCAGAGCCCAAATGCCCATACAACATGACCAAAAAGGTATCGTTTTTTTGGCACTTTTTCAACATTCTAATGCCAAAAAATCTGGTTACCCAAACCTACATAGTTGAAAGAGTGTGATTAGCAGTGCCCAAATGCTCACGGCACCAAGAGGGTATCATTTTTGACACTTTTTTCAACATTGTATTGCCAAAAATTCTGGTTTTCTACGTTAAATATACATTCTTTGCTCCCAAACTGGACCCAATGGTGTTGGTATCTGAAACTTGATACAAGGGGCCTCTTGAAAGAAAGACTTTTGCTCAACAGCATGCATCTAAGGTAAACCAGCCCATTGTGGTCAGAATTTCGAGTCTGCCCTCATGCCATTGCTGAAAATTTTCAAATTTTTTCTCACTCAAAGATAAGTGTGAGAAATAGTGAGAGCAATTGAAATTTTATTTTTCAGACAAAGTATAAATTAGTTATGTATTTTTGAAGTGATCTTCCCAACACGGTCCACAGATTGCCCAATAACCAACAAAAAGTGTATGCAATATGCTCATCTTAATCACCTAAAGTAGTCACAATAATTTCTAATGTGGAATGCCATGAAAAATCACTTCCAACAATGATTTACACTAAAAAAATTGGGTGTTCCTAATGAGGTCACTAATCACTCCACAGGTATCAAGTTAGATATTGATTGTGGTCTGAAAAACCATCATGGGGTCATAAGATGTCCACTATGGGTCATCTGACCGTAATAGTCTGGTTTACCTTATTTGCGATGACTTCCAAGTACAAGCGTACAACTTCGTCAAGTATCACTATATTAACCCCTATTAAGTGCTCCAAAGTCCATATTTTGAATGAAGAATAGAGTCGTTTGTATCGATGTTTTTCTATCAAAACTTTCATATCGAAGACTCTAAAAAATAATTGACCCTTCCTTGTTATCGATTTGATGTTATTGAAGTATCTAATATATGTATGTACAAAACTATTAGAAAAAATGTGTTGAAATTCAAGAAAAGATTGAGGTGTTAAAAGGACTAATGCCATTTTGGTTCTTAATCGTTGAAGTCCTATTGTTCCTATAGGGGAACAAAATGGATTTTAGGTAGGCTCCAATAGTCTCAATTCTTGTTTTGATTCATTAAACTTTTTTTTAACCTCAATGACCAAGTTGTGTTTCTTGACAACATTGCAATTTGGGGTAGCTCACTACAAATGGAATTTTATTTTTTTTCACACAATTTTCACACAATTTGGGGACGAGTTTTTTCTTTTTAAGGTCCAACAATTTTTTTAAACTTTTGACAACATGTTTAAAAAGTTTTTGAATGATATGTAGTTTTTTTCCCTGGACAGGCAATTTGGGCAAATTTCAAAGAATCACTTTATTCATAAACAAAAATTTGAAATTGTTTTTTTAGATATTTATACACATGAAAAGCTTTGAATCATTCCATTTTTATTAATGAAATTAAAGTTATGAGGAGTTTTAGTTTGTGGGTAGTTATAGAATTCTTATTCTAAAATAAACTTTGAAATCCTTTATTTTAATCATTTTTCAATATTTTTTGAAAACAAAACAAAGCATTAGGTGTATATTGTTTATTAAAACATTACAACCATTGGAATTGGCATTTTTCAATTCCAAACTAATTGTTGATAAATTACTATTTAAATCATTCTCTAGTTTTTTTTACTAACAATTTTTTCCTATATTTGGTACAATTTCAAATTATCTAAATTTTTTCAAGCATGTAGCCCACTTGCCTTGAAGAATGAATCCAAAGAAGCACCACCATTTTGGACACTTTTTCATACAAGTGTGACCTTGTGAAGTGCAACTGCCCTGTTTTTCGTAGGACCCCAAAAGAGAGTTATCGTCAATTTAAACACAAATATTTTGCAATCCACATGGTGGAAATTTTTGAAATTTTTCCACGTCTTTCAAACCATGGTACTACAAGATTATACGGTTACATGTGTCTATTTTTTTTTCTAAAATTTGTTACTTCTACTAGAAACGACAATTTCCCATCGTTTTCGGTGAAATCATAGTAAAGAATTTTAGAGGCTAAGGTATAAAATTACATTAGCTTTTGAAAAGTATTTAAAAAAAATAAAGAACTTTAATTCATTCCACTTGAAATTAGTGATGTGAAAATTATAGAAGTTTTTTGTTTCGTGGGCAATCGTAGCATTTTCTTGAGGAAATAATATATTGAATTTGATTTTGAACTCAAATTTCAAATTATTAAAATAAATGAACTCTACAAGGTTCATTATGCTTGCTAGAACAATCTCATTGTAAAAAATAGTATGTTTTAATTCATCTTAGATCTTCAACAATTTAGTTTACCATCCAATCTTGAACATAGTTTTTTGTAATAATATTTAAAAAATGAAAACAAGTTGCTTTTTTTTTTAAAACTCCTATACTTTCAACTCAAACTACTCAAACTATATTTAAACTATGCTGAAGAATTGAGTAGTTTGAGTAGTGCAAAAGTTTTAAGCTATGAACTTTAAAGCCTTATAATCTAATCAAGCAAGGTGCAAACAAAATCTTTTTCTTCACTTTGAACAGTAATATCTTGCAATCCACGGGGTCAATTTTCTTCCACACATTCTTCTACAATTCTACTATCGTTCGATTCGCGAAAAAATAATTTTTTTAGTTTTTCTCTTTACAACATATATGGTAGATTTGAGTAGTTTTTGATGAAGAAAGGCCTTGGGTCTTCATGGTTCACTTATCCTTTGCTTCATTATGTATGCGACTATCTCTGTCCTAAGTTAAGGTAGGAGGTTCTAAAAGCGCACAAGCTCTAAAGTCGCCTGCCTCTTCAAATGTACACTATTTATACATGTTTCTTTTTTGTAGCCTTCAGCAATGTACAAATAGTGTACAATTTAGGAGGTGGACAATTTAGAGCCCCATGCCATTTCAACTTCGAAATTTCCTAATTAATTCCATAAAGTTCCAAAAAATATAAAATGGCTTGGATTAGATGCCAATTCCACTTATTTTTCAAAGAAAAATTATTGAAAAATATTTCAAGAAGCTTCACCTCTCCAAAATCCAGTTTCTACTGTTAGACGGACGTTTTATAAACTTTCTACCTTAGGAGGTCCATTAAGCACCCATTTAAGAGCGATAAATTAATTTGTGGATGTTAGGGCCACTTTATACTACGGCACAAGGTCGAGAGTCCGTCAATTGCCACCAATCAGATTTCAGAAATCCAAGAATTTGGCCTCTCAAGCCTTCACACTAGGAGGCACAGTCCAAAGGCCCTTGCCCTCAAAACTGACAATATGTCAGAAAATTTACTCCATATCAACGGACTCTCGACCTGAGTTTGGGTCGAGCAGAAATGGGAACCCAAACTCTGGTCGAGAGGCCGTCGAATTTTGAAAAAAAAAATTCAAAAAAATAAAAAACTGAGAAAAACCCTTGCCCTTGCCCTTGTATAGGGAAGAATTCATGGTTTGGGGGGCCATAAAGAGACAAACCCTCCACCTCCCTCCTTCCCTTGATGAATGACTCCTTCATTTCTCATTTATATCTTCTATAGTTTTTGTTTTACAGTGAAAGCAAGTGCTGTAATTGTTCTTTCAATGCCGTTTTTGACTCCTTCATGTTTTTCAATGTTTTTCATGTAGGAATTGATATTCAAAATGGCCAATGGCATTTCGGGCAATAGCTGGCAAGAGAGCAAATTTTATGATGTTCTAGATGAATGGTACCACCAAGCCGGGCTTGGACTTTGGGCTTGGCCTTTGGAGGCTTCACACTATGGCCGGCCAAAGGCTCAAAATCCTATCATTTATTGTCCATTTCTTTGGACTCCCACCCAAAGTTTGTCCACTCAATCCCACGGCCTCTCAACTTGGTCGGCCATAGTGTGAAGCGGCCCTTAATCTTCTTGAAATATTTTTCAGTAAATTTCCTTTGAAAGATAAATGGTAAGACATTTAATCCAAGTCGTTTCATATGTTTTGAAGCTTTGTGAAATTAGTTATGGATTTTTGAAGTTGAAATGCAGTGGGCACTAAAAGCGTCTGCCCACCTCTTAAAGTGTCCACTACTTGTATATTTGTACATTGTTGGTACGGTACAGTGAGAAAGCAAAATGTACATATGGTAAACATTTCAAAAGTGGAGGCTTCTAGAGACTCAGCCCTAAGGGTCAAACTTTTATGGTTTCCTCATCAAGGAGTCAGGAATAGACTGTCCTTCAGTCCTCCCTCAGCCGTCATGTGGCCAATGAACATCCATAATATTTAGAGCGTGATTGTAATCATCATTTGGGAGTGGCATATATAATTGGATGTAACTTAGTTGTGATCTTATTTTGAGGTCTAAATTAATGTCATTGAAGATGACAATGAACAAACTAGGTGGCAAGGTGACCTGAATAAAGGACCCCAAAAAATCCTGCAATAAAAGTATGCATATCAATTAAGGACCTTTAACCCAATTGTGTCCTTATTTGTACTTGTCTTATATTTTAGTCAAATGTATGACTAATTTAGATAGGGACACAATTAAGGGTTAGAGCACGTTTCTATTGGGGGATTGGAGCTTTGGAAGTGAATCCACCTTCGATTTTTGATTTGCAAGGGGGAGCTCCAACCTAGCCTCCAATAACCCCTATGGCTTCTAGTTCTTGTTTTTCTCTTATGCAAAGTTAGAGGACTTAAATGTATGGTTGGAGGGGTGTAAATTTGGAGAAAAGATAGAGGAGGAACTACATTTTTTTCATTGGGGAATTAGAAACTTGCTATTACTTTGTTATTCTTCGGTTTTGTAAGGAAAAGTGTTTTTATAGATGTGGCATTCATACTAATTTGTAGGGAGTGAGGTCATCAAAGACAGCCCAATGGAACATGCTTGACCACCTAGATCCACATGGAATATCCAAACTCCTTCCACCCCTCCTCTAGTCTTGACCCTCCAAATGCCCTATAGAAATAGGTCCTTAGTTTACACCAAGGTTGGACCAAAGGCCTTCTTAAATGATCAAAGTATTGATTGGTGGAAAGATAAACATAGGCTAAGTTGAATTACACTGCATGTGGTCAATCTTCATGGATGAGAGGTCCATTTGGGATCCTATTTGACCAAAATAAATAATATTTTGTAGGTTTTTCAAATATTTAACTATTGATGGGTGTGAAATATTCTACTCCATTTCGTCAAATAGATAGCAATCCTTCTCAATACTACTAAATGTTATGAAGTTGATCAAGCTAATATAAAAAATCTTTTGAAAGAATTGCATTTTTTCCTAAACTACCACAACAAGTCCAAGAAAAAAGACATTAGAGTTACTCAACTTTGTTAGGTTTGAAATGTATCAAAAGGTAAGTTATAAATGTAATAAGGTATAACAACTTAGTGCTCTCAATCACCCAATTTTGACATCTATTGGGTACTTCCGTTTGCATCAATCATTTTTACAGAGTGTGTAATTCATTTTCTTTGGGCAAACAAATAGATAGCACTGTAAGAGAATGATATCAAGTTCATCTAAATTATACTAACTATGTAGTGTCATGACCCCTATTACAAAATCTATTGCATTTTCATCCTAAAGAAACATCATTCAATTATTTCATTCAACATTTACAAAGAAAATCTAGAGCGCAACAAGTGAGTGTTCTTCCTCGACGTGAGCACAACAATTCATTGCAATTTGAAGTTTCCAATATCTATTTATGGACGGTTTAAGGATGATAAAGATGTGGTCATTAAATGTTAATTTAGATAGGCTTAGTTGCAAACAAATACTCATTTGCGAACAAATATTTTTTCAAACAAGTTGCAACTTCTTTTAGAATGTAAAACTTTTGCTTTCAAAATATTTAACAAAAGGGATCAGGATGGTTGGTCACTTGATTTTGAACCTTTTTAAGGAAGGTCATGACCCCATCTATTGAAGGGTTTCTATTTTTGCACCAAAACATGTTTGAAAAATTTATATCAATTTCGATTTTTCTCATAATACTACAATTCCACTTATATTTGAGTCCACTCAACTAATTTTTTTTCTAAAAAACACGAGAAATAACAATAATTACACTGCATAAGACATCCAACTTGCAAATCTAGGTGGTCATAGGCTTTAAATTCTACCTTCAAAATAGTACGGCTAAGATAGCCAACCCCTTTCCAACTAGCAATCCATTTTTGCTAATTAGACTGCAATGTTTCCAATCAATTGTGGTTTAGGTGACAACTCATGTAGAAAGTTCAAAGCAAGAGCACCACAAATGTCTAGGAGGTGTACATTGAAAGCATACAATGATTACAAGATATATATTGGAAGACACAATTGAAGCATTGTTGATTTTATAATCAACCTATAGTTGGAAATAAGGTGACCTATATAACAAGAGTAGGTTGAATGGAATCTTTATTAAAAAAATGAATGATAAGTTTTTTTAAAGAAAATATTGTAAAAGAATATAAAATCCTTCTAAAATCTATTTTTGTAAACAGAAAATTTTCCCCTTCAATATATGTGTGCTGCAAATACGCTAAGTTGTTTAAGCCATAAATGACGTTGAGGACGTTTTCTGACCATTGAATGATGAAGAATCTCTCCATGCAGGATAGAAATGCAACTATTCATCTTCCAAATTTTGTGTAAAAAAGAAAGGTCTTCTACAATAGTATGACTTCCAATGAATGTTTTTGCATTTTTTAAGGCAACAATTCACGCGGTTCCAAAATAAATGATTTTCACAATGACCAACTCCTCGTTTAAGGGCCTCTTTTCATGCTTGTTCAGTGGACAAGTTTATAGCTAATTCAAGCGAGAAAACAAAAGCGGCTTCACCGATTGTCTTGCTGGGGTAGGCAAGCGGGAAATGATGAGTTGAAGTTTCATTGATAACGGTGGACAAACTCATTGGTGGAGTCTAGAAAATCTAATACGTGTGAATTTTTTTTTGTTGTTTCCCTTCTTACCCACTGAAACCACATGAATGTGCAATGCCTATTTTTTCCTATAGCACTTGTTGTACAATTCCCCCGATGACTGATACATGTTAGCACACCCTAATGGATAAGGTAGAACAACCCATTGTGGTCAAATGAACTATAGTAGACACCTATGGAATGGCCCCATTATGGTTTTTTCTTTCTTTTTTTAGTTTGTGAGATTTTGGCTTTAATATATGTTGTACACGACACTAATAGAGTGAATAGTGACTTCATTAGGAACTTCCAACTTTTTAGTATAAATTCATAGTAAGAATCTTCTTTTTAGGCCTCTTATGTTAGAAAATACTCTAATTGTTTTAGGTTAGCAAAATGAGCATGAAGGATCCAAATTCTGTTGGTTCTAAGGTAGTCTATAGACTCTTTTGGACCATGATGCATTGGACACTTCAAAAATTCATACCAAATTCATACTTTGTCAAAAAACAAACATAAGTTCAATTGCTCTCACTATTTCTCACCCTTGTACTACTGTGGGAAAAATATTGAAATTTCTTTAGCAACCACATGAGGTTAAATTCTTCATTCTGACCACAATAGGTTGTTTTTACCTTAGCTAATCGCAAAAAGGGGCAGCTACCGGCTAAGGAGGACTGCCCCCTGTATTGCCCCGTGTTTTGCCCCTACAGAAAACATTGGAATTTTTTATTTGCTGCTGATGATAAAATTTTCAAATTTTTGAATTCATATTTGCAATTAGAGGCCCCAAATTAGCTAGATGGGGAGTAGAAATAGAAAGTTTAAGCGGCACAAAATAGGGGGGGCAAATTTTACATTTACCCTTTGATGGGGGCAATACCGGGGTCAATCCTCCCTGCCGGCCCGTCAGCTACCTCACTCCACAAAAGAGACTCCCTTTTTTATTTCCATTTCTGAGGCAAAAGTAAGAATCTGTGCACGAGATCCAGTCCGTCCGTCCCTTCCCACAAGCAGGGAAGAAACTCCTTTCCTAATCCATCCAAGACCACACGTTCATTGCACAGTACCCTCTGACATGTTCGAGCTGATCCAGGTTGCTCATAAATGCCTTTTTTTAAAAATAAAATTTAATGTTGTTGCCAATTGGATTGTTGTATTTTGAGGCAATCATCACCACGGTAAACAACCCATCTGCTGACCTCAGCACCCATTCAGTCCGTACTGAGATTGTATGAACACCATCACTGCCTGCAGCTCTTCCAATCTACTGACAAATCCATTGATATCTTCGAAAGAAATATTACAAAGGCTCCATAAGAGGGCCAGGGCGAAAGAGCATCTCCAGTGGCCCGGCTGCCCCGGCATTTAAGTTACAATTACGCTCCCAGGACGGTGGGAATGCCGCTGCCATGTTTTTCGGGGACAAAATCTAAGAGCTGCAGCACATGACTGATCCAGAAAGGTGTTTCTCTTCGGGGCTGTGTCGGGGCTGTATCGCAAAGTTTGCTAGTTTGTGACAAGCTTGTTCTTTTGCAAGGTGTTTTTACTGTATGCGGTTATTACCCATGGTGCGACTGCCGATACTGTGAGCACCGCAGTGTGTAGGGAGAGCATCCTAAACCTTCCTGCAACAATAGCGGGAGGAAGAATTGCAAGGAGCGACTGAAGTTGGAGAGTACTGTACCTGATAATGATGAACGAATGACGAGTCGATTTAGGCAACGCAACTACGTTATATGGTATCAGGGGGTCTCATATTGCGTTCCGGGTGTCAAAATTCCTGTGAGTCCCACTTTTCCCGGTGTTTTCCCGGTGTACGACACACCGGGAAAAGTGGGACTGACCGGGAATCTTGACACCGGAAACGCAATATGAGCCCCGTGGAAGTGTAGAAGTGTACCATCAACCCTTTGGATACTCACCTTTCCGCGCACTTCAGTTCCATCCGTCCACGGCACAACACCGAAGTCTACGGACAGTGAAAAAAGCACTCCCTAAAATAATACCGGTAAGTCGTGATCGAAGGAACATCAAGTTCAAGAACATTCTCCAGAGTGCATCAAGTTCGGGGAAGCTTTTAAGTCAGCCATTGAGTCGAGTAAGTACAACTGAATCACCGAACTCGATGAAGTTTGTCACGCGCCGAAACCTCCTCTATGAAGGTTCAGTGAGTTCGATTCACTGCGTCTGCAGCTGTGACTCCCCCTATTTACGGTTTGCAGTTGAGATACACTCAGGGGCAACTCTCATATTTTTTCGTAGACGGAAGAATTGGACACACAGTGGAATCAGGGAGTTCCAGCAATATCTGAATTTACCGTAAATTTTCAGGTACCCAGATACAATTCGGTGAGTGTGTAGGACATTTTCTTTGACCGAAATGCCCCAAACTGCGTCATAAACTTGTTTTCACCCGTCGAGAGTTGCGTACTAAAAGTATTCCGGTTCCCCAGAAACAGAAATCCGCCTGCAGATCCATTCAATTATAATTCCACCCTTGATTCCGCATGAAAAACCCTAATTCCTCATGCAAATGCTTCTCTTTTATATCCTGAAATAGGAGAATTTGAATTGAGTTCGATTGATCCAACAGTGACATATAACTTACTTCTACAGTAGATTTTGACGGAACTGGGTCACGGTTGATTTTACAGCAACCCGCCTCAACCGAGATGCCACCCTCCAATATCTTCAATTCCTGTAGAACACCCTCGCGACACTTGCTATGTACAGTTAAATCTGTAGATTCCTCCAATTCATTAAAAGATCCTAGATTTCAGATTCCTTCCAACTGAACACAAGTATCACAAAGTTCATAACTGCATCTAATGAAAAGTAATGCCTGCAATATCTTCAGCGTCTCTAGACCATCACTGCTTGTGCAATCTACACCTCATTTCGTAGATTTTCTTAGAAAAATGAAAAGCTCCTAGATCCCAGATGGTAAACAACGAACATAAAGCCCATGCTGCCGTACTTGCAGTTCTTCCACCTTCCGAAGATCTGAATACTGTACCCGTAACGAAGTCGAAATCTACCATCCAAACCCATAAATGTAGAGCTTCTGTAGATTTCATCGTAAGAACTTATCATCTTCCAGTTCGATCAACCAATGCATGTTCTAAACTTGGACCCAATGGCGCCCTCGTCAGCCCCACGTGACAGATGATATCCGGGGATTAATACGTACCTACCCGGCGAGAACCCTCTGTATTCGTACCACTACCGTATTATACATGAACATAAGAATACGTACTCTCCCCTGCGGATAGAGCTTAAGAGGGCCTGGTTTCCTCATTCTCCGAACCTTTTCCATCGCTTCTAGCAGCAATTCCTTCCTCCTTTCTCTCCGACGCTTCTGGCCGCATTCATGCATAGATCGTCCCTTCCGGCAACCTTTCGTTTGGAGCTTCTTGTGCCGAATTTTCCTTTAGTATCGGCGAAGTTCGAGTTTGTTTTGCACCTGGTTTGTTCGGCTTGCCTGTGTTTGCACTGTACGAGACTGTTTTAGCGTTAGAATTGTGAGCTTTGTAGAGAGCAGACGAATTTGGAGCTCGTTCTGGAGAGAGATCAGGGTCAGCGTTTGGAGCTTTTCGTTCTCCTATCTGTGAATTTTGGGAAATGGGTCTTTTAGATAAACTCTGGGACGATGTGCTGGCGGGACCTCAACCAGATCAGGGTTTGAAGAAACTGCGGAAGGAGCGCCTGGCTGCCGGTGGCTTGTCGGATGTATTCCAAGACGGTGAGTGATAATGTTTGGCGTTTTCTTGTTAATTTCTTTGAAGCGGGACCTCTGAGCGTGGTTCTTTATTCATGTTGGAGTGTATGCTTAGATGTTTTGTAGATCTGTGAAATGTCGATGTGTGGACGCAAGTGAGGTGGGGGAGCGTGTTGTGAAGAGTAATGTAATGCGCGTTTGATTTGATCCTCTTTCTTACTTTGGTTTGTACGGGGTTTACAGATAACGATGATTTTGTACTGCGGATGATGAACCGTCGTAGAAGCGCAGAATTTCAGACTGCGCAAGCGGAGGCTCGCCGTGTGACGCAGAGCATTTCGATCAAGAAGCCGCCCATGCTGCGCCCCTTGGACACCGACTCTCCGGCGAATTCTCCCGGAAGCTACGGATCCAGTCCCCCGGCATCGCCGTCTTTGGCTTCACCGTCTCCCAGCAGTAAGTTCTGCACCGAGAATGTACTGTTGTAGATGTCACTCGTCTCTTCTTTTCGGGTGAAGTGCTGTTCCGAAGTCGCCAGGTGTATATTCTGTGTAGAGAATGTTCCGGAGGTGCACTTTTGAGAGGGTTGCCACGTGATGAGCGCTTTCTCTTTCTTGGTTGATTTTCTTGTTTCACATGCACACATCGTTGTGATGAATTAGGACATCCGTCACGATCATTTTTCGATGGTGTTGTCCTCTATGTTGCATTGCATGGGTTTTTAAGTGATGTTTGTGCTTACGTAAACATTATCGTGGGTGCAGTGTTTAGGGAGAAGGACAGAAGGTGGCGTAGTGTTTTTCATCCTGACGGGAGAGAGATGTCACGAAGCTGCTCTGCTAAGTTTGAGCATGTTCCACCGCCCACTTCGCCCACAGTGTATGACTGGTAAGTAATGGTATATGCATGCACCGGTTTTCCTGAAGTCTTTTTCTTCCCCATGGGGAATAATTTTATGATGAATGCGTCAGACGTTCACTGCCTTAAGGCTGCATGTCTCATGTGTGTTTCTGATGTATGATGTGCAATTTCTTGTGCAGGGTGGTGATCTCTGCTTTAGATCGCTGAATGTTGTCAGATCTGCAGCTTCTGGTTCGACTTGGTCATAGATGGAGGTCGCTTTTTAATGACCTTTTGACCTGTGGACTCATGAGTGTGTTCTAAAGAAGACTGGTGTTTCTAGTAAGTGTTGTGATCAGCGTCATCAAAAGGGAGATGGGAGTTTTCGTGACGTTGTTCGCATCGGCAAAAGCGAGGTGCAAGCTTTGTATTACAAACTTGGTGGGGCAGTGGTGCTAATAGAAGAGGCCTGTCCCTCACCCGCTGATGTAGTACTTATGTAAGTGGTCAGAGAGGTAACAGTAGGCTAGCATACCTCAACACCGGTTCTCAGGAGTCTTGTAAGACGTGTTTTTTTTTGCACCTTGCATCTTGTGGGCAGAGATGTCACGAGAATCTTGACCGATTAGTGTTCTCTGTCGTCTTTTGAGACGGAAGCATGAAAACTTCAGATGATGATGAAATTGGTAGGAAGAGAGTGGGCATCCATATCCATGTGCATGGGTATAGAGTAAGGATGCTGATGGAGTTTATATCCTGCAGCAGATTGGGCCTGGGTAGTGTTAAATCTGTGATGGGTGGGGGAGGGTGCACATATTTTGTATAGTGCTGGGTGAGGTTCTTAAAAATGCTGAAGGTTGACTGTCAGTGCAGTCGACGTATTTTGCAGGAAATAGGCATCGCGAGGCTTTGTATATTGATTATTGATTCCTAGGAAGCTTCTGTAAAGGAGGGTAGTTTGCAGTGGCAGCAGACGTTGCAGCAGACGATCTGTACTATCTCAGCTTTGATTGGCGGGTGGAGAACTGGAGAGTAGAAGGAAGACAGGTTCTTGTGTTTAGGTTGGATTTTAGAACCTTCCATATATATATATGTATCAATTGTTTTTTAATATGAGAATCTGTGATTAGAGTGCATAAATATTCACTTCGTACAGCTTTTCCTTTGTCTTCAGGGTGATTTAAGCTGTCCTTCACATCAGCTGCAATACCTTAGTGGGTTGCAACTTGGAAACCTTGTGGAATGGGATGTTGAAAACGATGTGCGTGGACCTTACTAAGGCACAGCATTCAGCTTCATCGCACCAATATTGAGACTTATGAGCATCCAAAGGGGCACTTCCAACACTTTAACAGCTTGACATTTTTTCATCCTGCAATTAGTGTGCGTTGCACTGCATTTTACATCTTGTGTCTTCTCGTCGCGAGTGCCCTGGCCCTTTTCTGCTCGTAGTCATCTCGTTGGTGACTAGTGTCCGGTCGCAGTTGTGTCTTGCTTCTTGTCATCTCGTTGCTTCCTGCGCTTCGTTGTTTTTTCCTGCAAGGCTCCTGCATAGGTACTATCTTGGTACCAGTGTTTTTTGTGGTTTTTGGACCAATGGTTATGTGGCCTCTATTTCAAGAAGGTTCTGAGTGTGTGTGTGTGTTTTTTTTGGGGGGGGAGCTTGAGTTGAAGGTGCACAATTTTGAGTATGCAATTTTTGTAATTGCTGGCTTACACAAATAGATGAAATGAGGTTTTGGAAACATTGTGGTAGTGATGTTAGAGTTCATGATTACAGTGGTATTTTAAAACGCATTTTTAGGCTTGAAGCTGCCCACTTTTTTTTGAGGCAATTGGGCATTAAGTTGCCTTAACCCCTAAAGGCCCAAGGCCTTTTTTCTGCCAAAAAACACTCAAAACTGCCATTTCTATAGCAAAGAGTAAAAAAATTTGAAAAATGTTTTTTTTTCACATCTAACTATAGGATCTTACACCTAACTAGTATAAGAATGTGTGGAAATGTTTTTAGAATTTTTGACCGCACAAAGTGCAAGATATCTGCATTTAAAGTGAAAAAACAAGTTTTTTAGTACATTGTGGGACTAGATTTTTTGTCTTCAAACATTTTTAACTTAAAATTTCTGCACTACATCATTTTGAGCTTTAAATCTTTATATTAGAGAATGAGTTGAGAATCTAGGAAAAAAAAAATTCAAAAAAACTTAACTATCATTCTTAAAAAAATTGTTAAGTAGAAATAGGTACAAGATAGAAGGAAAATCTAAAATATTCATATATTTTAGATGAAATTAAAATGCACTAATTCCAATGGTAAGATTGTTCTAGCAAGTAAACTAAACCATGCAAAAAAGAAAAATTTGAAAAATTGCATTCAAAAATGAATCATAGAAGTTATATTTTTCAAGAAGATGCTCTAACTGCCCAAAAGACAAGAATGTCCATAACTTTCTCATAACAAATCCAAATGAAATGAATCAAAGCTTTCCAGATAGACAAAAATATATTCTATGAGAATTTTTTTTTTTTTTTAAATTCAAAATTTTGAATTTTTTTGCTACCCAGGTTACCCCGCCTCCCCCCCACCTCCCGTCCCTTGTTTGAGCTTATTTGGTCATAACTGTTATTCCCAGGCACCGATTGTGAAAAAAATTATATTCCCACAAAGCTTATCAATTTTTCTATCTTCAAAAAAAGTTTCAAAAAATCTCAACAAAAATTCAGCCCATAGGTACCTGCCCAAAATCCCATTTGTCCCCCGAAGGAACAACGGTCTTTCAGGGATTAAAAGAAACATTGCTTGGTACCATAACATTGATAACTTGTGTTGCGGGTTTCCTTTTTGCTCCTCAAAAATTTGGAGCCCCTAGCAAGCATCTAGGGGTGCATTATACCTCCACCTTGAGGGAGGCAACATAATTGCTTAATAATGCTAAGACCCTTGTAAACTCATATTTGTATTTTTCTTGAAATGTTCACTTAGCGCTTTTAATAGTTATTATCAATAGTGCAATATAAGTACTTGTGCTAAATATTGTAGAGCAAATATTGAATGTTTTACAAATTTGATTTTTTCTAGCTTGATCTCATGGAGTTTTTTAACCTTTAAAGGATGAATTGGTGACTGTGGAAATCATCCCTTTAAATATTATGGAAATCAGAGGCTTTAACTCCTAAAGGACCAAGGTCATTTTTATGTCAAAAACCACTCAAATTGCCATTTCTGTTGCATTCATCCAAGAAAATAATTTTTAAATTTTTTTAGAATTTAACCTTAGGATCTTGAACTTCACTTGTCTAAGATCATGTGGTAAAATTTCATGGAGTTTGACCATACAGATTGGATGATATTAGCATTCAAAGTTGGAAAAAAAAAATTTGAACACCAGCATGCAATTTCAGATGACTTTGACTGCCCTTTGTGGAATTTTTTTGCACTACGGACTTTGAATTTTAAGAAATTTGTATTGAAGAATTGAATTGAAAGTCTAGGAAAAAATATTCAAAAGAAAAATGCTTGTTTTTCATTCTTTAAAAATTTGTCAAGTAGAAGTAGGTCCAAGATTGAAAGAAAAACTAAATCATTAATAGCTCTAAGATGGGATTGAAATACAATAATCCTAATGGTGAGATTATTTTAGAAAAAAAATTTAACCTTTAAAAAAAAATTTGAAAAATTTGAAAAATTGCATTCAAAAATGAATCCTATAAGTAATTTTTTAAGAAGATGCTTAGATTGCTTGAAAAACAAGATTGTTAATAACTTTCACATCACTAATCCAAATGGAATGAATCAAAGCTTCACATGTAGACAAAAATATGATCTATAAGGAGAAAAAACTTAAAAATTTAATGTCATGTTTGTGTGGATTTTTATTTGGCCTGTTGAAGTGAAAATTATGTTTCAGATGGCATAACTTTTGCTCCCGGTCACCGATTGAAATAAAAATTATAAGCCCACGAAGCTAAGAAGATTTTATATCTTATGAGAAAGTTTTTTGAAAAATCATTAAAAATTGAGGTCATAGAAACCTACCTGAAATCCATTTTGTCCCATGAGGAGACAATGGTCCTTTAGGGGTTAAAAATGCAAAAGCACTCATTGGAAGTTAAACTACTGTAGAAGACCTCCTTTTTCCTCAACAAAATTCCAAAGATGAATAGTAAGACTTATATCCTACATTGAAGGATTTTTTATCATTTATCGGACACAAAACGTTTGTGGTGTCATTCATGGGTTAACATGATTTCATAAACTTAGATTTATCAAGGAAAAAAAATGATTATGAACTTAATGTTGTACGTAGAGTAGTCAACTCATAGATAGGATTAGTAGTAAAATCATAGTGAACAACAAGCATTAATGCTTTTTCTTAAAGACATGGACAATTTCCATTGAGAATTATTGCTTTTCAAAGTAGAGGTGCTAAAATTGTTCCTTTCATGGTTGATTCAACTTTTTGAAGGCTTACAATATTATCCAATGATTTTTCTTTCCAAATTTTCTTTCTAATGGAGATCTCATTTTGATTGAACACCTAGAAAATTAGATATAAATTTGTAAAGTTCAAATAGCATAGACGTGATATGGAATGTAGTAATAATTTATAGCTATGTATTTTCTATTTTGGGTATGTCCTAAACTCAATTTATACTACTTAAACTTAAACTTTTATATGTTATGTTTAACCAATTTCTCTATTTGTTTAGACTTTAAAGGATTGTAATTATTTCTTCAAAAACATTGAAAGAATTTATTGTCATTTGGACGAATGCAGTTCAAGGGTACAATTACTTCTAAAATTTCGATAAATTGGAGTTTTAAATTTTTTTTGTATCTATGAGTACAATATGTCATAAGTATTGGTGTTGTACTTACAAAGTTAGACTATAATTTTTGTTCATCCTCTTATTTCTTCTTTGAATAATGAATTTATTTTTATTATTTTAAGCCACTAATTTTTGTTAATGACAAGGTTTACGATAGGACTCTAATGAAGCTAGATGGTTCCAAAAAGAGAAATGTCTTATCTTGGACTAAATCACAATCCAAATAAAAGAGGATACCAATAGTCCATGAAACCAATGTAGATTTCTTTGTTATTGACTTCAACCACATTTCATTAGGAGGATACACTTCTTCAACGTCCTTATCTATAGGTTGATTATTTTTAAGTTATATTGTCCTATTCTTTTATAATATATCATTTTGATGGTATAAATACTTGTGATTTTTAATGTTTATAAGGTTCATTATTATTTCACTAATAAATCTTTTTGTTGTTGAGATAGAGGATATAATAGAAGACTTGTATATTACAAAAATATGAAGTTAATGGAGACATTGAAGAAGCCAAGAAGGAGAGGTGGCATACAAATCAATGATGACAAGGATGAAGAAAACAAGTACAATAATGATGGCTCTAGAAGTATCTATTCTATTCAATTATTATATGCATTCATTACTCTTTGGAAACTCATTTCATTCAAAATGTTTTTGTCTTTGACAAAAAAATTTAAACACTAGATGCCCTTCACATTACAAATAGTTTAATGATAAAACTCTCTCAATTATCTACTATTCATTTCATTTAAAGATTTTTTTTCATTTGAAAACCCAAAGTTCATACATAAGGTACTATCCAAAAAATGCATAAGAACAAAGAGTTAAATATTCTTTTTAACTTCCACAAAGATGAAACAAAAATTCAACAAATTTAATAATAAAAACAATATTCAATTGCCTGTTCACACACATTTCAATAAAATTACTTTTCCACAACTAGTTGTCCTTGACATAATCATCCCTTCAAACTTTACATTCTATTTTCACATAATTTTCTCAAATTTAGTATCTTTTCACTTCCAATAGGGTATTGAAAACTTCTTGATATTTCACATTGTCAATCATCTATTATTTAAATCATAATCAATTTTGTGTTTAATCAATATTTTGTTTAGCATTTAATTTTTCAAAAGTGCATAATTTTATTATTGTGATTTGGGCATAACTTACAAATTTGGCACTTAGACTCCTTGCACCACATCTTTGTAAATAGAACCACCTAATTGCAATACTATCCGTTCTCTAATATAAGGGTAATGCCTTAATGAGATTTTCTAAGAACCAAAACTACCACAACTTTTCAAAAACAAGCAATGAGAAGTGAAGAATTTTTGAAGCAACCAATGAAAGTTGAGATACTTTGTACTTTAAGGTCGTCTATTTAATGTAAGGCTAATATTATATATGGAAGTCCTATGTTCTCAACTGTGAAAATTTGTAATATATTACTAAAAGTGTTGAAATATTACAAAACCATGTGGGTTGTATATATTTTTCTTGAGTTTGCTAATAATATCATAAAAAATTTAGATCACTTGACCTTTGATGTAGTGTGCTTAGGATAAAGTATAGTTTTTAAGTATTCTTACCTTACGTACTTTACTAACATTCATTTCAACTGGTGCTTATGTAAAATACAACATTGCAATAGAAGACAAACTTTGGAAAATGAAAGATCTTCATTATTATTGCCTTATTCATGATTTTGGCAAGAGCTACACTAAAAAGGTCAATCTCAAAATCTATCTTTGTGTCCATTTGTTTGAAGACAACAAGTGGGCAAGCCAAGTGGACCTAAAAATCATCTAGGTGGAGTGCAAATATAGATCCATCTCAAGCATGAGCTTGTTTTGATGCTAAGGCATTGTAATATTTGACAAGTACAAGAAAGCGACAATTTGCTTCCATGAAGGTGGAAATTCAAAGGTTGACATTGTCAAACATTATGCTTTTTCTTGTTAAATTATTTGACAATGAAGTCATGGAATATTTTGGTCAATTTGTCCACTAGGGAGATGGTGCAATTGACGCCTTGCTTTGCATTTTTTAAGAGGAATGTAAAATCCATTGATAAAATTCTAGAATGTAGAAGCATGTGGTAGCTATCAAAGAATTGGCTTGATAGGATTTTCAAAACCAAATTGACTTTAGAGAGGTGATGTCAAGCGTATGATGACATAGAAGACTATTTGCATTTAACAATTCTTCATTAAAAAAAATTATTATAGAAAGATGACAACTCATTGCATTCCATCTTCTATAGAAAGAATGAAGCATGTATAGGAAGCCAAAAATGCAACTTGTCTCTTCAATGCTTTGGCAAAGGCTTGATACAATAGACTAGGTAAAGCATTATTAAGACATGTCTCCAAGGCTCCTCACATGTGCACTTTGAAGACAATATCAAAGTCTAAAAGCAAGCATCTATAGAAGTCTACGAGTACATCTATTCGTCAAAATTAGAGTTGTGTCTTTCAAAGTTTTGTTTTGGGTGCTTTATATTTGATTTTAGTTTAATTTATTTGATTTTTTATTTTATGACTTTAATTTTATGTTTTGAATCAAGCAAGTAATTGAATGCAAATGTATACTTATATATTTTTCTTTGACTTAAATACATGTATATATATTTTATGTAAGTCTTCATTGTTGCGTTTCTTTTATTTTAAGTCACATTGCTAATACAATGATTTATTTATTTGCATTCTTTGATACAATTACAATTTTTTACTTTGAATGATATTGATTTTTATTTTAATTAATAAGAAATAAACTTCTTTACTATGACTTTTTCTTCTACATTTCTTGATGATATTAGGAGGAAATATGCCTATATGTTGACAACACTTAAAAGCAGTACTTTCTTTCCAAGACTCTACTTCAAAGGTTGAATAATCTAAAAATTTAATGATATAATTACTATAAAACTAAAAAAGAATGCAACCCAAGTGATTTTGTAATTTTTCAACATTCTAGTACTATGTTAAAAAATTTTAAAGTTGAGAATATAGAGTATTTTATACATAACACTTAACTCACTTGCAATGGATGCCCTCAAAGTACAAGTGTCAACTTTCAACTTATTTCTCATTGCTTGCTTTTGAAAAGCTATGGTGATTTTCAATTATAGAAAATTTCATTCAATGCCAATTTTAGGTGTTGGAGAACAAAATGTTTTGCAATTACATGCTAATATTTTCTTATGTCCAACAAATACCTATCTTTATTAATCACAGTCAATACATAACCATATGAAAAAGAAACTCTTAATATTCAAAGTATTGGCTACTACAAAGAACATAATTATTCTGTCAACACCTTGCTAATGTGATTTATAATTTAAATATATCTATGCTCTACAAAACATGTAACTAATGAAAACCAACGTCAATCCAATACTTTGCCAGATGTATGAACATTGTCTCTATGTTCTTGATGAAAACCAAAGTGTAGTATATTTAATATAGATAGTACTTACTCACTACAAACTACAAATTAATGAGCATCATTTTTCATTCTCTTACATAGTAGTTCTCACTCTTTTACATCACAAAAAATTCCAAATTTTTTTTTCTTATAGAAAATATTTTTGTCTATACAAAAAGATTTGATTCATTCTATTTGGATTAGCAATGAGAAATTTATGGACAATCTTGTTTTGGAGGCAACCTAAGCATTTTCTTGAAAAAGTAATTAATAAATTTTATTTTTGAACTTGATTTTCACAAGATTTCAAAAAAATAAGTTCCACAAGGTTTAATTTTCTTACTAGAACAATCTCACTGTTGGAGCTACAGTGTTTCAATTCCATCTGAGAGCTATCAACTATTTATTTTTTCCTTCAATTTCATATCTACTTCTACTTAACAATTTTTTAAAGAATGAAAATCAAGTGTTTTTTAAAATTAAAAAATTATAGTCTTTCAATTCAATTCAATGTAAATTTTTTGAATACAATATTGGTAGTGCAAATATTTCAAGCTAAAAAGATTCAAAGCCTTAAAATATAACTAAGCAAGGTGTAAAATATCTAGTTTCTTTACCTCAAACACAAATATCTTGCAATCCATTCAATCAAAGTTTTTGGAGTTTCTTCTATACATTGGGCTACACATTTGGATACTAGCCTAGTGCAAGATCCTACATTGTTAGATATGCAAAAAAAACAATTCCTAAAGTTTTTTTCACCATACAATAGAAAAGTAATATTGGGTGAAATTTGATGAAGAAAAGACTTTAGGACTTTAGAGGTTAAACATACTTTTCAATCTTGTATCTTATTTGGTAAGTGATAGGGAATTTCAATGCATTCTTGGGGAGGTCACTTAGAGTGTCTACTAGCAACTACATGTGTTAAGATTTTAGACCCCTTATATCATGTCCTAAAACTTAAATAAAAGGAAATGAAAAAATACGACTAGATTTTTCTACTTTGAAAGTTTATGTCTTGAATTATTGATATTTTTATTTATTAATTATAATTAGTTACATAATTTTGAAGTAAAAAAATACATTGTAAAGTTGAAAATAACTTCTATATTCCTATATTATATAAGAAAAAATTGTCTAAAAACTAAACAAAAAATTGCTTTAAATAACTCTCTTTTGAAAGTTCATTTTTCTTGAATAATGATGCAATGGTCATCCAAATGCATTCTCTATAAATATTTGAGTTGAAAAACATGCCATTTCAGTTCATTTTTCAACCTATTCTAGAAATCATTTCATATATTTTTTGAATTGGAAATTTTTGGAAAAAGAAACCTATAGTCATTATTAAACAAAACTCAAAATTATAGGTTGAAATTATAGTTTATTAAAATATAAATAGGGGGCCAAAAAATCACTTGAATACACGTGGTTTGTTATAGATACACTAAGTGATTTCCCTGGGAATGCAGTTAAGCAAGCATTACTTGAATATTGTATGAATAGTTTATGAAATTTCAAAGCACTATTTGCAAATGTACCAAACAACAGCATTAGACACTCCTAAATTCTCAAGTCTAGTTGTGTATATTCTAGTTGAGTCATCAAAATCTAGATCTTAATTGTTTTTAAGTCCAAATGCAAGAGTTGCATTTTGAACTATGATGGTTATGGGTGCACATATTCTTGTTGATTTTTTCAAAAAAAGGTTAGAACCTACCTTTGCACAATGTGAGCCCTTTAATTAATCATTCCCAAAATACAAATCTTGAAGTTCAAGATTCAATGAAACAATATTTGACATTTAAGTCTACTAAAGTAGGAGGTCTAGAAAATGTTATATTAAGAACTAATCCCATTTGGGGAAGTTAAACTTCTTGAAATATTTTCCATCAAATTTTCATTGATGGGAGATGGAGTTGTCATTTAATCCAAGTCATTTCATATTTTGGGGACTTCTATGGAATTAACTATGGATTTTTGAAAAGAAACAAAAATGTTCATAAAAAGTGTTCACCTCTTAAAATGTACATAACTAGTACATTGATGGTGTATTGAAGAAAACAAAATTTACTCCTTTGTTACAAGATCTTTTTAAGCTTGGTCAATTTTAGGACTTTCTACCTTAATCATGTAAGGAAAGGCTTGTCACTTTGGAAATCATCTTTTTTGGTACAATGTGAATCATCTACTTAAAAAAAAAATTCAAGAGTACTCACTGGAGGTCAAACTACTATGCAAGACCTTCTTTTTTCACATAAAATTCTAAAGATGAACACATGCACTTTTATCTTTACATAAAAGGATTTTTTTGTCATCCATCAGTGCAATGTCCTCATAGGATTTAACCTTGTAAGGATGCTCCAAACCTTTTTTTTTTTTTTTTTGTAATTCTAGTGACTCTCACGGTTACACAATGCATGGTTTCCAGGGTCCACCCCACCCCGCGTCGTTGCTCTAGGGTTGTTCTAGGGTTGAAAAGCTCTCACATGCTTTTTGTCCTCCGTCAACCAAGCTGACTGCCTGCATCCAGAGAAAGAGCTTGGGAAGCGGCTTCCGGCTGTGGCACGGGAATTCCCAATACTGTAGGTTCTGAATTCATCTTCTCGTTGCCAGGAGATTGGTTGGTTCGAAAGTGAGTTTCCAACCATAAGTTCCAAGGGTACCATATGGTACATGCATCTAACTTTTAACTTTAAAACGTAAACTTAACCCCTTAAAGGACCAGGGGTGCAAAAAAATCGTAGTGCAGAAGCCACTTGTAGGGCAGCCATGAGCACAAAATCCATGACCACCATGAAACAGAGATCTCAATTGTCAGGGATCTCCACTTGTAGAAGAGGGTGACGACCAATTGGCCATGGGAGCCTTTTGGGGTCACTTTTGTGAATAATAATAATAAGGTGGGTACACCCAGAATCGCACCCTGCCTAAAACGGCCATCATCACTCTGTGTACATCTCCGAAATCAATTGATAACTGTGTGTAAGGTAGTATGCTCTTAAAGTGACACAGACCGTAAACCGCCATCTATACCCTGTGTACATCTCCAGAATCAATTCTATACCTATGTGGAAGAAATGCTTTTAGAACCAGACTTTGTTCTTTAATAACTTTTGCATACAGTATCCAAATGTCCCATTCTTTGGTGCGTTGGAACTTCCTTTCACTTGCCAACAAGAGCATATGAAAATTTGACCAATTTCATAATTGTAACTAGGCTCAGTAGCAAAAAGTGGCGGTTTGGGGGGGGGGGGGGGGTACCCACCTTACATGGAAGAAACGATTGGAGAGCATCGACCAAAAAAAAACACTTGAACAATTCATAAGTTTGGCATATGATGGGATCCAAATGTTGTGTTAGTTCTTTTGGAGTGTTGGAACCTCCTTCCACTTGCCAACAAGAAAATCAATGAAAATTGGACCAATCTAATGGATAGCAGTAACTAGGCACAATGGAAAAATGTGGTGGTTTAGGGGGGTGCTCACTTTGACCCCTAAGTGTCTAAGCCTTTCCAAGTGTGTTTTTCTCAAGGAAAAAGAGGAGCATGGGCTTAAAGTTGTCTCTAATGTAGCAATTTTATTTATTTATTTTTCAAAAATCTAATTGTATAGATGTTTAAAGAGCTTGCTTATTGGTTTGCCTACCAAATTTTGAGTGGAAAATTGCATAGGAGTTGTGAGATTATAACAAGAGAAATGTGTGTATCCTATTTTTAGAATGTTGGTCCTCCCCACAATGTTTGAGAAATTTACATGTAAGAGTTTTTTGGGATTGGAGGTGACATGAACAACTAGAACTCATGTTAGCACACTAAAATAAAAAACCCTTAATTTCAAATGAAGAGCTATCAAACTCATTACACAGTCCACCTTACAATTGTTGAAATGCCATTTTTTTTTATAAGTAGAAATCATAAATAATTTCAAGTCAACACTCGGCATGTTTAAATTTTCAATGGTGAAAATCACGAAAATACTTTACACTTTCCATTGGGACCATTTTCAAAGCAAATGGATAAGTACGATTTTTTAGATCTCAAATCAAGTGAAATTGGCAAGCTTTACTCTTCCACTAACAAGAACCTCTCAAAAATCAAATATTTATCTTTTTCAGTGAAGCATAAAAGCTTCCAATAGTAAACCATCAATGTTACCCGTAAAAGTTTTTAGAACGGTCAAAGGAATTTAATCCCTAAAGGTTTTTGACTATGTTTTCACAAAAATCGCTCCCAAATTGCCATTTCTAGTACAAGTACCAAATTTTGGAAAAAAAACATTTTTGGACACATTTCTGGACACATTTGTGGTGAGCTGCCCCAGAACGCTATGTTGTCAAAAAACAGTGTTTGGTCCTTTAGGGGTTAATTACCCACATACAAACGAGTTGAACGTTTGGAGAAACCATATATGATTGCTTAGGCAGCTAGGGATTAAATTCATTTTGTCTTATTGAATTTTCACCAACATTTTGGTGCTAGCTACGTGTTCTTTTAAAAAGGAGATAAAAGTGGATCAAATCATCAAATATAGCTATGAGAAAGAAAACTTTCCCCAATTTGTGGATAAAGATCAATGATTTTTAGATAATATAATGGATGGAAAATATATAAGAGATGGATGGATGAATACAATTGGATGTTTTTTTGGGCTTGCTTGCATTTGAAGGGGCATGTTATACTTCCTAAATAAAGAAAGTTAAATTAAATTGTTGAATTAAAACATGAGTACAACAAGGTAGTTGCTGTAATTGTGACCAAAATTACTTTAAAAATCAATTCTTATAGATTCTTGTCTAAAATGTATAACCAATATTTATGCAAGCTTAGGGCCAATTTGAAGTTCACCTATTTTCAACAATTTGAAAGTTCATATCTATACATTGTTCCAAAATGCCTACTAAGAGAATTTAGAATCCTCCTTTTGACTATCAACAAGACTCAACAAAAGCTTAGATAATTTTTATTAATAAGAACCATGCACAAATGCTTCTTTGGTCATTTTTAGATGGTGTTAATTTAGATTAAAAAATTCACCAATCTTACTCATTGGTGGATTACCTTGGAAAACAAGTGTAAGGCTTTTATCAACTACACTAGAGGAAATGTCCACCTTATGTAACATTCTTTACTAGTACTAAAATGATTACTTTTAAAATGAAAGTGCCTAATTATCTAAAAAAGAATGTTCTAATAAAGATGAGTAGACTAATTTTCTTGGTTAATACAAAGGATGGTTCATTGCTTTGAGCCTATATTCCTAAATCTTTAAAACATGTGATGGAAATCATGCTATACAATGTTATGTATCGAGCCTAATTGCCTTTTAATTCTCAAACTATTTACATTCAATTTAGACCTTTTTATATGATTTGCATTGCATTTGAACTTATATAAAATATGAGTATAACAAGGTCTGGTCTCTTTTAAAAACATAAACATAAACATAATAAATTTGGAATATTTTCAAAGATTGAAATGCATAGTTCAATTACATTTGAATTGATTGGATATTACCATGGTTCTATTATGTTTTTTAATACATAATTAAATTTCCAAAATTAAAAAGAATATTTGGACACTTGAAATTGTGTTGTTTTATATTTTAAATTCAATCTTTGATTAAGTTTTTTCTTTGGGACAATATTTTGTCCAAATTATATATTATTTAAAAAATGATATGAGCATTAACTCTTGAAGGATGTTGGGGCCAATAAGCAACCAATGGATAACTCTTAAGATTAATGTAGAAATGAAAAATGCACCCACTGGCCCCAAAGTTAATTTTTTTTGGCAAAAACATTGGTGATACTAAAATCTTGTCCTTTTAGGGTTAAACTATTAACTATAATAGCTATACTAATGATTGAATTTATTGTTATCTATCCTATCATATAACTCACTCTAATTCTCATTTAGTTAATAATTAGTATTCATTGAATATTAATTTTTAGTGCATGGTGAACTATCTCAATATTAATTTAGTTTTTTTGTTGAAAATTTAGTTGATAATTAGTGTTCATGTTGCCACATTTAGTATTGATAAATTAGTGACGTTGTAGACATACATTTAGTATTAGGGTTTAGGGTTAGTGTCGCAAAGACTAAATTTCATTACGAGTGTAGTTCTTTTGTTTCTCTCGAGAGAACATAACCCCGTTTTAGTTTGGGCCGACTTCTGGTCGGTCCTCCCTCTTCTGGCCGGCGGCTCCATTGCTGCCCACTTTTTCTGGTCTCATGACTTTATCGTTTCCCCCACTTTAACTTTTTCGGGGCTTGCCGTTCTCCTGCGCGCCTCCAACTGGGGTTCCTTTTTCGTTTCGTTTCAAACCGCGGGACTGTCTGTCTCTCGCTCTTTCTTGTAGCAGAGGAGAAGGAGAAAAAGGAAAATCTGGTTCTGCCTTGAACTTTGTATTGAACTTCGTTTCCGAAGATGAAGATTGAGGAAGTCCAATCCACGACGAAGAAGCAGAGAGTCGCCTCTCATACGCATATCAAGGGCTTGGGCCTTAAGGTTCTCATGCCCACTTTTTTTTAAGTGAGGAATTAGGGTTTGATGAAGGCGTTGTGCTGTAATTGAGCGATCACGGCAATTTGAAATTTCAGGAGGATAGCACGGTGTTGGTTGCCGAAATTAGATCCATATAACTTAATAGCCAGTAGATTCATACTTTTCTCACGTTAACTTAATGTTGATGTAATGTACGAGTCTCTTCAAGTTGGTTTGAAATTAGGGTTTGATGGGAGGTGTTTCACTGTAATTGAGCGATTACGGCAGTTTGTGGTTCCAGGAGGATAATTTGATTTATATAACTTAATAGGGAGTAGATTTTATGATTCTCATTTTAAGGTAATGTTGATAGAATATACGAGTCTCTTCATGTTGGTTTCACATTAGGGTGTGACGGAAGCGTTGTGCTGTACTTGAGCGATCACGGCATTTTGTGTTTCCAGGAGGATAGCACGGCTTTCGTTGTGGAAATTAGATTTCATTTAACCTAACACGCAGTAGATTCATATTATTCTCATTTTATGGTAATGTTGATGTAATGAACGAGTCTCTTCAGGTTGGTTTGAAATTAGGGTTTGATTGAGAGTATATGCTGTAATTGATCGAACACGACATTTTGGGGATTCCAGGAGGATGGCTTCGCCTTGGACGTGGGCGCGGGGTTCGTTGGCCAAGAACAAGCGCGAGAAGCTGCAGGCCTGGTCGTGGACATGATTCGGCAGAAGAAGATGGCGGGCCGGGCACTGCTCCTCGCCGGGGCTCCAGGAACGGGGAAGACTGCTCTTGCTCTTGGCATTGCGCAGGAGCTCGGTAGTAAGGTAATTTTTTTGCTTTCGAGTTTAGGGTTGGAAATTTTCTATGTCGCTGCCCCCTGGCGTAGGGGATTTGCAGTTTTAGGGCTCGCATTTCCCGCCTCGTTGAGGCAGTCATACAGGTTGGTCATGATGCTAGCCCTGATGTCTTCCTGGAAATGTGTGTGTTTCTGATGATCAAATTCGTTAGAATGGCATGTTTCAAAGCGGCAAAATTGTGGCATTCAAGTGCACAGTGTTCTTACAACTAGGACCGGCATAGACCTGACGTTGCAGACAAGTCCGACGAAGTGTTTAAAAAGAATAAATTTGTCAGTTTAACGTATGTGACAATTGATTTTGTTAAAGTGAGAACTTTTTTCTGCTTTATTTTCCCTACCCACAGGTATAATCTTTAATATTATATTCGTCGTGCTTCTACCATGGTAATTAAAACTGGAGGGGGAAGTTCTGCTCTCCCTCTTTCCCAATATCTTGGAAGGTATTTTTGTGAAATAAGCACTTGATAAGAATATATGCTTAATGTGCTTTTTTCAAAAGCCACTTGCACTTTTAACTGATCATTGAAACATGTAATCCTTTTCCTTTTGCAGGTTCCATTTTGCCCTATGGTAGGATCCGAAGTTTACTCTTCAGAAGTCAAGAAGACTGAAGTTCTCATGGAGAATTTTCGCCGTGCAATCGGGCTTCGTATTAAAGAGAATAAGGAGGTGTACGAGGGCGAGGTAAGGAGCACTTCGAATCATCACTTTTGTTTTTGTTAATGATATGTAAGTTTTGTATAATGTAATTGCACTTTGGCATTTCAACGCACCAAAGTCAAATGCCGGCAAATTGTTAACAGTGGTCAAATTATTCCAGTGCACCAAAGACTTTGTTATTTGGATACTGTATGTAATAGTATACAAGGATTCCCAGTTTCATTGGTAGATGACCTAAAACCTACATGAGTCTTTTATGAAAGTGCTGCACATTCAACGTCAATATATACTCTTTGGGCAAAATTTTAGGTGTCGCATTTAGGTTCGTGGCTCAATTAGGTACCTCTACCTCAGTTTATTTAGATCTAACGTTGGATTTCTATAAACTCAGTGAGGGATGTGCAGATTAAGAACAGGGTCATCATGTAGTGGAAGCTATTAGTTGATTATAGTAACTTTCAAGTCAAATTCCTCTTGTTCAAAATGTAGGGCATGATTTTTTCTTTCTATTGATTTATTTGTTATCTTCCTTCAGCTTCTGAATGCTTCATTTGAACTTCTATAACGTGGAAGTGTTCATTTGGGCATTCGAGGGTTAAAAAGTGACATGCCGGCAGGTTGTTTACAGTACATGTTTTTCTCCTGTGCAGGTGACAGAGCTCAGCCCCGAAGAAACTGAAAGCACTACGGGAGGCTATGGCAAGAGCATTAGCCATGTTGTGATAGGGCTGAAAACAGTGAAGGGGACCAAGCAGCTCAAGCTGGATCCAACTATTTACGATGCTCTAATCAAAGAGAAGGTGGGCTTTTATCGTGATCAATGCGAGAACTGAATATTCCATAAAGAATTTACAAGATTTTTTCTTCAAGCATTTCCAGGAAGTTATTACATGCACGTTTGGTTCCATAAATGCCAATTCGCGCACGTTTGTGCAGGTGCTAGTTGGTGATGTGATCTACGTTGAGGCCAACAGTGGAGCAGTGAAGAGGGTGGGCAGAAGTGATGCATTTGCCACTGAGTTTGACTTGGAGGCAGAGGAATATGTCCCTTTACCAAAAGGAGAGGTTCACAAAAAGAAAGAGATTGTTCAGGTTAGTGTTATTGTCACTTTGCACGTTTACATATAGCTTTCTTCTATTTTCTTCAACATGTTTTTTTCTTAACTCTCTCCTGTAGAGCATAGGGTTATGGCAATGAGTATTGAAAGGTGGTGTTAATTGGGAGGTGTGTGTTAGTTAGGTGTGTTCCCTAAAGAGATTTGGCCAAACATGTGATTTGGGGTTTGGAGTTTTTTATTTCTTATTCTAAAGCAGAGGTGAACTTCCCCAAAACTATCCCAAAACTTTTCATCTTAAGTTATCACTTCAATTTAAATCAAAGCTTAGCATATTTGAAGCATCAAGCAAAGAAGGTCCATTTTTAACCTCAGCACTTCATGCACAAGAGAGGGAAGCCAACATTCCTTCTTATTTCTGTGCGTTTTACCCAACGTGATCTATCTGAATATCGCAATTTACATTTTCATAAATGATTCATATGATGTTAAAAAATACATGCTAAGATGCGTTGGTACCCTCTTTCAACTGCCAACAAGACCCTGCAAATAACTAAGGTAGTTTAATGATAGGAACCATGTTCAGATTCTGATTTGGATGTTGTCTGGACTGGGTCACCGTACATAATGTATGCGGTTTAAGAAAAAAATTGGTGTCTGTTCTCATGCCCATTGCGTTGTTGTGGTATACAGGATGTCACACTCCATGACCTGGATGCTGCAAATGCTCGACCTCAAGGAGGCCAAGATATATTATCCATGATGGGCCAGATGATGAAACCCCGTAAGACTGAAATTACTGACAAACTACGACAAGAGATTAACAAGGCAAGAGTTCTGGCTCTGGTTTCATGCAATCTTCTGCATATTTGTGTTTTTGCTAGATTTATACTATCAATTAAGGGATATTATTAAGGAAAGTGAGTAGCAGTGGGTTGAGCTATGTATTTGTGGTGCATTTATGGTGCAGGTTGTTAACAGATATATCGATCAAGGTGTGGCTGAGCTTGTTCCAGGTGTTCTCTTTGTGGATGAGGTACAACTTATTTTTGCACATTTTATGTGACGGGGCTTCTTCTAGTTAGACAGACCGCACATTTTGTTTTGCTCTTCAATGTTTACTTAGTCTTCAGGAATGTTGGCATCATGTCTTTGCCATGAACCTACATTTTAGACTTTGGGGCTGGGCATTTTCCAGTTAGAGAAACATGTTGCTATGGTTGAAAGTCAAGGTCTTAAATTGGAGAGGTTTGGAACTCACAGAAATAGATCCTACTTGTACAAGTGTCTTGTAATGCTCTTAAATTTGTCGAATTTCTTTGTTAGTTCCTCATCATATGGTTCAGTCACGATGGAATGTTGTAGCACTAATCTAGGTTCATGGTTTGTTGCAGGTCCACATGTTAGACATGGAATGCTTCACATATTTGAATCGTGCTCTAGAAAGCTCATTGGCACCAATTGTCATATTTGCTACTAATCGAGGCATCTGCCACATCAAGTATGTTCTATGTTCTCATCCTGGTGCTTTTCTATTTCATTCAACCTAGGGTTAAATTAGTTAGACTCACTGAAGCTTAGCTCCGAGATGCTCGCTTAGCGCAATGTTTTGGAAGTGTTTTCTGACCTGCCTTGTCGAGCTGATATTTTTTGTTAAGGAAACTTGGGATTGATTTTGCGCGTTGTGGTTTGCAGGGGTACCGATATTAGTAGTCCGCATGGTATTCCTGTTGACTTGTTAGATCGTCTAGTAATTATCAGAACTCTACCTTATACGCCTGCGGAAATGGTTCAGGTATGCTCTCATTTTATTCTGGATGAAGAAATGCATGTTGACAACTATGTTGCAGCATATGGTCTGTTGCTTGGTCTGTCTAGTTTTGTATTTGAAGTTTGATCATTGAATATCATGAGGAGCACTTGCTTTAAACATCATGTCTTAGCAATATCCCCTCTCCCATCTATATGGGTACTGTAAGCTCTCTGTGGTTTTGTATTTTAGATCTTGGCTATCCGAGCAACTGTGGAAAGCTTGTCTCTGGATGAAGAGTCTCTTACTTATCTCGGAGAAATTGGAGAGCGTACATCTCTTAGGTGATTACTAGTCTTTCCTTACCCTTTCAATTCTTAAGATTTGAGAATTGAGTATTTACTTATCTGATTTTTACTTCTTTATGCTTGCATTGCGTGTTCTATTACTTCTTAAATGGATCTTTAGGGTTCAGATTGATTTAGCACCTTTAAGTGGATCATGTGTGACCTTCATTTGTTCAATTTTCATTAAAATTTTTGATCCCCGCATTCAATGATCTGCACTGATTCTGGTGATAACTTACAGCTTCGAATGTTCAAAGTCGAATGGCAATGTAAATACTTTTTGCAATTAGGGGATTAGGGGTTACGCAACTGATCGTATTTGGAGTGCTAACTGTGACGTACATTTAACCTTGGGGCAGACACGCTGTTCAGCTGCTAACGCCTGCGAGTATTGTGGCGAAAACGAATGGCCGGGAGCAGATTAGCAAGGTAGGCTCACCTTCCTCAAGTGTTACGTAGTTGATGATTGTCGCTTGACTCTTCTGCACCAGTTCAATTTATGCCGTGATACACGATAACGACTAATGCTAGTATGCACTTGGCATTATCGACCTGGAATAGATTGGGTTCTGATTAGCTGATAACACAATGTTGCAGGGAGATCTGGAAGATATTGCAATGCTTTTCCTGGATGCCAAAGCCTCAGCACGACTTCTACAAGAGCAGCCTGACAAATACGTTTCCCAATAATTTAGTAGTTTCCATTTGCGAGCACATCGGAATAGGTGTTTGTTTGATCTCGAATTTTTAAATGAACTGGACCAAGCTGCACCTGATAATTATCTTTAGGCTGGGGTAATCATGGGTTATGTTTCCGAGATAGGACTGCTTGATAAAGTCAACGACCGAGGTCTTCAAATACGTGTTCTTTAAAGGAGAAACAGATTAGACTCTCTCAAGTTTATGAACGCGATGAATAGCTGGAGAGACATAGGCACTAGATTTCAAGATCAAACTGGATGGGTATTTTACATTCCTCCATGAGTTTTTCTGCTCTACCTGAATTTATTTGTTCTTGAGGATTTTCGATCAGTTCATCTTACTTACCGCAACTGCAGAACTTCTTGCTAGCGTTTTACATTTGCCTCATTTTTTTCGTCAATAATTCAGTATACATTCAAGGTTTATTCAAAGCTTCTCGCTGCTGCAGAGCACGAGAAGCTTTGCATAAGTGACATCCAAGGTTACCGGCACTTAAGAAAAGCAGAAAGTTCTAGCTTGTCAAGGTTGTGGAGGCAATTCAATTTGCACTAATAGTTTGTTAAGGTTTGTACAATAGAGATATCCTATAACCGTGAAATAGTTTGGAGGAGTTTTAGGGCTACTTTAGAAATAACAACTGTACACCTATGTACAACCAAAATTGAGTGTCTGTTCTGCAAGTTTGTGGTTGAAAACGAATTGCATTACCTAGAGTAAATGAAATTACAAAAATAAAATTTAGTTACGAAGCTGAAAGAAAGCAAAAAATATTAATAAAATTTCTTGATGAACAATAATTTATGTTGACAAAAATGAAGTTCAAAATTGAGGTCATTGATTCAATATTGCATAAGTTACCATTGGCGCCTCTCCACCAATCTTTGGATTGAATCTGCGACTCTAACCCTACTTTTTAAGCATATTAACCATGTTAAGTAAAGAATATACCTCTTTTGATGGTTTTTGTCTATATACCTCGTTGAATCACAATTTTAGTAGTATATATGTTGAAACTATTCCAAAATATCAAAGATGTAGTCAGTTCAAAGCTTAGTTAGTCATGGTTCAAATGCTCATGTAGTAGCCAAAGAATTATTAACCTCTCAATCTTGTGTCCAAAGGATCAGGGTAGAGTGATTATGTGGTTTAAATTGTCTTCTCGGGTTAGACCGAGAGTTTTGTCATGCATACAAAAAAGAGTCTTTGTTCATGTTGTGATTTTGGAAGGTCACAATAATGTTGTAGTCAGGTAAAGAGGGATGTGAGACAAAAGGAGGGAGTGAATGTAGGTGGTTAGATTATAAATAGAGTTTTAAAACAAGTAGTATTGTCATCAAGAGTGAAGCAAAAGAAACCAAAATCTTCTAAAAAGCACATCAAATATTGTATAGATTTTACAAAGAAGCATTGAGATTGGACTTTGAGCAATTGGGAGGGGGGTAGTAATTTAGATGAAAGCAAAATTAATTGTTTCAATTCTGATGGGCAATATTGGTGTTCGGTTTGTGATGGCCAATCAAGTTTATATGTACCAGAAATAGTGCGGCATGGTGGTGGATCAATCATGGTATGGGATGTATGAATATTCATCCCTTCATGGAGATCAATGATAAGGTGAATCAATTCTTGTACAAGTAGATTTTAGAGATTTGTCTCTTGAACAATTTTGGTTACAAAGAATTGAACCTGAGACGTCTAATCTCTCAATAGGATTATATGTCAATTCACACTGCAAGAATAGTGAAGCAATGGTTCAAACGACAATCTTCAAACTTGATGCAAAACTAGCTTAATAGCATGATCTTATTCCAAAAGAGCATTCAGTGAGGGTATTGTCAAAAGGCGATTGAAATTGTATGAAAGTGTGCCATTGGGTATATTAGAATTATAGGACAATATGCAAAAAATTGGTGCTCAATTACTACTAAGGAGTGTAAACAACTAGTTTACTTAGACAAATTGTAGTTCTAATTTCTAAAAAAAGACGGATTTGGTACTGAATGTTAGTTGATATCCTATACAAAGATCAAGGATCTCTATCTTTCAATTGAGAAAATCTTTCTTTGAATTTGAGATTCTCTTTTAGTACTCCCTCCATCCCCAAATGATCTTGTTTGCCACAATTTTTTGTTTCCAAATGATTTTCCTCTTGCACTTTGTGATGTTGAGAATGTAATTTGTCTTTTGATTTCTATTTGGGACCACTTTGTGATGCTGAGAATGTATCAAATTTGTCTTTTAATTGCTATTTGGAACCAATAAAACAACTCCAAGCAATAGTTTTCCCTCCATCTATGCAATCATCAATCATGAGATGAAGCTTTGGAGGTGGTACAAAGGTCTACACATGGTCTTGGGCCCATACTGACTACCCACAAATTGACACCTCACACTCAACAATTAAGTGTCCATTGGTGCTCTTCAAAAATGCCCAAGAAATTTCACTTTTCAATACTCCAAAACTGCAATTTGAAAAGGTTCTCAAACTTAGGAATGTTTTTAGGATGCTAGAAATGCACCGAACACTACTTACAATGCAAAATAGGATTTAAAAAAATGTTATTTTCAACCCCAATCCAACACATTTTGAGACAGAAGGAGTACTTCTTTACTATATGTAGAACATTGCTACAATAATCCTTTTTTTCTATAGTGTTCCAATCAATTCTCAATATAGTTCTTCAATCTTTGAAATCAAAAGTTTCAAACCATACACTCAATATAGCACATGAATATGCCTATTCATTCGATAATTTTTAAAATTTCTATCTTGATGATAGGGCTTCTTATCCCAGGGTTGAATTCATCATTCTTTTTCATGGATGTTTCACCTGAAAATTTGCAACAACCAATGTAGTACATTCAACCATTCTTTTTATTGAGTTGTTGTGAATTGAATTTTTTAATCAATTCATACGTCAGTACTAGTGGTATAGAATAAGAAAAAATATGTAGGTTTTAATGTTGACCACAAGTTCATCTAACTTTAACCCCTAAATGTCCAAGCCCATTTTTGAGCTTGTAGAAATTTGCTCTAAATTGAACAGAAAGCCAATATTTTGATGAGTTGTACCAATTTTTTTTTAATTGTAATTGTACAAAATCAAACTAGACACGTTAGAGATCACACAACAATATCACTTATGGATTGAAATATTATTATATTTGATCATGAAGGTATTAAAATTGCAAAAGTGATTTAAAAGTCTTTCAATCTTCTTTTCACATGACAAATGTAAAAAAGTTAGTTACCAAAGAAATATGAAGATAAAGGGCCTAACATGCACAACCCCAATCAATTTATGGCTTCTCAAAATCTACTTTACAATTTCTGTAAAGAAATTTATGTTAAGGAATTGTAATGTGATTTTTTCTTCAAGACCTAGTGTATTAGAGATTCATTTCCAAGAGCCCTCAACACTACAGAAAGCCAAGATTGCAATGGACACCCTTCACAAAATATTGAATAGAAAAATCAAAATCAATCATTTTCAAAATTGGATTTTTGATGCTAAAACTAAACTTCAAAAAGAATTTTTCAGAATTATAAACTACTAAAAATAGAAACTTGGTTAGGTTTTATTTAACTTCAAAGTATTGTCTGACACCCAAATTGGGTGCCTGGGGCATGTAGGGATTAGAAGTTGTATTCTTTAGGAACTACGAGAGGCTTGCTTTTTCTATAACAGTTGCTAATCAAACTTCCTCCCGGCTCGCTTTTAGTAAGGTAATTAATCAAGTTACCTCACGGTACTTAGTTTCTGCAAACAACAATCCAAACATACACACCACATCTGACCTGTTTTCCAGATATTACCTTGGTGCTCCCAAAATTTCCTCTACCTTTGAGGAACCACAGTTCTAATCACAAATTTTCAGGTCAGATGTAAACTATTTACAAATCATCCCTGAATAAGTACATTGCAGGCCTCAATGATTGCCATGCATCTAAAGAAACTTTACTATCACATAGTGAGGTATAGAGGTCTTTGCGTGAGTTGGATGCATCATAGCTAGTCATCGTTTCTGCTGAATCAACATGCTAGAAGAGAGTTCATTCAGCAAATAACAAAGAAAACGTTGTTGCTTAGAAAAGCCAGTGCCAGAAATCAAAATCATCCACGCCGGGACCCAAACCATGCTCCAAACGTGAGAATTAATTCAGAGGCAGTTTTTCCATAGTAAAAACACAATCAATCACTTCACACTGATACTTCCAAGCTATGAAGGCCTGCAGCCTAGTCTACAACGTATGGTCACATGATCCTCGCCGAATTTCTGCGCGTCCAAAGAATAACATCAGAACACTATGTGACTGACAACAAATGTTCTAGTTGTCACTACTACACAATATGTACCGAAATTGTCTAATATAATGAACCAAATCTTTCCACACTGTTGGATTCAGCATGAGACCCTCCAATAACCAATGTGCTGTAATTTGGTCAGCTGGATTCTCTAACTGGTCGCTTCACCACCATCTAGTAGAAATCATTGCCAAATTTCCTTGAAGACACGCTTCCTTGACAGATATTAAATTAAATAGGGTAGACAATAACGACGCAGAAACAAAAAAACGGACGATTAAGGTACGTACACCTAATTGTGACCCTTACCAAAACGTGCCTCTCAGAGTCATAAACACAATCTGAATATCAGAGCTCAGGGTCGATATACTGCCCACCCACCTCCCAATACATACAAACATGAATGGGAGTCTGTTTTCTCAATCAAGACCTACAGAACTTTAGTCAGTGTGATAGAATGCTCAGATGCTTAGTTAGGTACCGATAACTTACGCAGAGGTGATGATATACTCCACCGCTCTCTACTTCTCAGACGAGTTGGGACCCCTCTTCTTGCCGAAGCCAACCACTGAAACACCATTCCGACCGAATCAAAATCAGTACATGCCTCAATACAAAATCAAAAGTAGGGACCCCTCCAAAACCCAAAAGCGCCACTCTAAAATGTTAGACAAGAGGTATGTTGATGAAAGGTATCTACACCTCAACACCTGAACAAGCGGTGGATTTCTGTGATCTACTTTTACAGTTCACAACTGTATGTCGTATCCGAATAACACATTCTCTGGTGCGTTCGAACCCTCTTTCATCGCCCCCAAAGAAAATACAAAAGCTTGGCCTGCCCACTAAACTCAGCAGAAAAAGAGGCGATTTCGGGTGTCCAACCCCTACGAGAGTGTTTCATAATAAAACCTAAACAGAGCCATCACAACTTTGAAACTTCAAAGCTTTTCCACATAATAATCATACTTGTAGCAATATAAGCCCCTATTCCCTTTGCCAAGAACATACTAAAAAAAAAATCCAGTCGAACAATATTAACAATATTAGGTTCCCTACCTTACAAAAAGCGGTTCTGGACACGACCTAATTGGAACCATCGGTCACACAAAACGCACCTGCGGTCACAAATCGGCGGTTGTACTGCATCCTCTTGTGGGCACGGCCCTTCGGCTTCTTCTTCTTGTCCTGCTTGGCAACCTTGGGCGTCTGGCCACGCACCTTTCCGGCACGGGCCAAGGATCCGTGAACCTTACCTGGCACACCATACCACAAGCACTATCAAATTAGGGTTTCGAAAACCCTCCATGAAAATTTGCGTAACACAAGGGATGTGAAATGTCGTGAAATTAAGTGAGTGAGGAAACGCACTCATGGCGAGTAAGCGGAGATTGCTGCTTCAGGCGCGTGAATAAGCGGAAGCTGAAGCGTAAACGCGGGCGCTGATGGAGTGTCGCGAAAGAGAGCTTCAGAACGTGGCTGCGCTGCTTTCTAGTCCCTGAAACCCTAATTCCTATATGTAGAGACGAGGCGAACTTCATCCATGCTTAGTTGGATGAGTACACGGTTGGATGAGTTCTACATTTGGATGAATGAATCGGTTTTCCACTCACCTGTACTTAGGTGACTATAAGTGCTCAAGAAGTCCATATTTTGGATTCTCAATGAAGAAAATGTTGCGGTTCTCATGAAGAAAATGGGGGTGCTTCCCGGAAATGTTTTGTCCAAATAAATTTTTATTCATCTAAAGTAATGTTTGAGTCTTAACAAGACAACCTTCGTTACATTGTCATCAATTCTTTCATCCAAACTTTTGTGTACAACTTTATTGATGGCATGTCCATAATATTTACATAACTTCTAAGTGCCCCAATTGAAGGCCTTCAAGGCTCATTTTAAATTATCATAATAAACAATAGTAATTCTTTCAAAATATTAATATCAAAGATTCATGTAGACCATTCTTTTGCCTTTCAATGTATATATTACATATATACATTCTTAAAGCTTTCTTGATAAAAGTTCATTGAATAAATTGTATTTTTTTAACATTCATCACCTATTGATTATTGGGGGATAAGTGGATAGTTTATCATTAAAAATTAAGTTCAAGTTGTATTATTTATTTTTATATAAGTTATTGTATCAATATCATATGCAGATAGCAACTTTGGTGGAAAATGCTTTCAAAAGTATATACTTAAAGTTTTGGAAATTTTCTTTTTCAAATTTTTTAGCATGTGCCAAAGTTTATTTTTCAAAAAAGAAATGTTCAACATAAAAGTGACAAGATACTACTAAAGTAAGGTACCTGTGTAATGGAATTTAGGACTTTGACTTTTTGTTCTATAGAATTAATTTTGTCATCTATTGCGATTATTTTGGCTTTCAAGAAAAACTTTCAAAATAAAAATTGTTGAGGCTAATTCTACTATATTTGAGAACTTGAAAATTTCCTTAAAAAAAATATTTTATTGTAGTTTGAGTTTGAGAGACTATATTAATTTTATTAAATATAGACTAATATATAATTATGATTTATACAATAATGTATATATTTGACCCAAACTTTCAAATTTCTAAATATATTTTGTGTTTTATAAAAAATTCTTGGACAAATCTTTAAATATTTATGCAAATTTCAAATTTCACAAAAATTGTCAATTGTCAATTATGATTTATTGAAGATATGTGATATCATCTTTGAATAAATAAAAACAAAAGTTTTATATTCACATATATTGGCAAGATGAAGGTTAAACAGTTCAACCATGCTAGCATATGAATATGGAAATGTGAGCATTTGTATAAGTAAATATCCTAAATTATTGAAGGTCTTATTTCATAAACACCTACAATACAAGTGTCTACAACAAAGGTACCCTATAATCATGGAATTTTTTTTATAATATAGACACCTATGACACAGGTGTAAGGTTTTCTAGGCTCATGTGCTTATGATCCTAGGCTCACACAATAGCAATCTTCTTTAGGAACTTACTAAGTTTGAAATTTGTCATACTAGGCTTTTGTCTTTATATAATTAATCCCTAAAGGAACAGAGTATTTAAGCATTCTTCATTTGTATAGAGTAATTTTAATGATAGTCAATATTAAAATGAAAGAAGACTTATGTAGATTTTCTATGGAAAAAGATTGACAAAATTGCTCAATTTTTGAGAAAATGCCACCATTGACAAGATTGATGAAATATATTTGATTAGGTGGTACTTTGTACATACATTGAAATTTGAATGTTGGAATTTAAATGCTCAAAACTCAAAAGTGCTCCAAAAACTCTAATATTTTTTTCACATGTATAAATCATCATGATTTTGATGTATAATTTTTTTCAAATCATTTTGAGATGAAGAATAAAAGATATGAAGATGTAAAGTGAAGCTCTAGAGCACCTTTTTCATTTTCAAAAAATTCACCAAAAATTGCACTTAATCATTTCTTGATCGAATTGTACCAATGGATTTAGTAGAAAACATCATTTAAGGTCTTTTTGTTATCATAGATTGTTATGGTAGAACCACCTATTACCAACCAGCCATCAATAACCAACCTGCAGGGTGCAGCTATTTCCAACCAAGGCTGGTACAAATTTCAACCATAGTTTGGAATGTGATTTTCTCTCTTTTGCAAGGTTGGCACTATAAAGTCATCACACATGCTCTAATTTATTGAGCAAGAAAGTAGGAAGCAGTGAGTGGGAAAGTAGTTATGGAATGGTCGAAATTAGAAGATTCTATATCTTGGATATAGGTTGAGGCCAACTTTTGGCTTCCAAAATTCATAGTAAATTTAATTTAAGGAAAAAAATCATGAAAACTTGGCAATGCCCATCATTTCTATCTTCCTACAGGGCTGTAATTTCACATTGCCTTCTACTGCTCCAAAACATATGCGGAATTACTTAAGTGGTCGACTATGGGTGGTTCTACTATAGTGAGGTTTCTATTCGAATTTTCTACAAATGTAGTTGTAAAAGCCACGTGGTGGCCTATAATCCTTTTGGAGTTAATGTGTAAAAGACCAAGGCCTTTTTCTATCAAATCACTTTAATAGTGGCATCCCTATTGTATTTAGCAAATCAAACAAATAGATGAATTTTTTTGAAATCAAAATATGTGATCTTGTACAACACTTGTACAAAAACACGTGGTAATTTTTCTGTAAAGTTTGACCATGTAGATTGAAATATATTAGTATTTGAAGTGGAAAAAAAAATTATCTCAAACAAAAATTTCAAATGATTGATAGCCTTTGGTGGAAAAATTTCGCACTATAGATTTTGAAAATCTGCTATATTTGAAATCATGTTAGGCATTTCTCAACCAATTTCTAAAAATGAGAAAAGAAGTAAAGACGTCAAAGCAAAATCCTGGAATGCAAAGATGTTGTAATTAAGAATTGACAATGCTCTACATTTTTTTACAAGCATGTTTTACACTTGTGCACCACATACTTTCAAAACCCCAAAATCTCAACTATGGATTGAAAGATTTGTTGATCTCTAACAAGACTAAAAGAAATTTAAAGTTCAAAGCTAATCCTTGAATTTCTATAGAAAGTAGAAGGCTAATGTTAATACCCAAGAGCCTAAAACAATGCACTGAAAAGAGGTTGTCACCTCTTTTCAGTGCATTAGTTCCTCCCCCCCTTTCTCAAAAAAATCACAGACCGTTGATTTAAAAAAACAGAAAAATGTTTTCCCTCCAAGATGCCGTTGATTTCTCAAAAAACCACAAGTCCTTGATCTTTGTGAGATTCAATCCAAGCCGTCCAAATATGAATCCAAAATACAATACTGAATATGGATATGGTATAAATATGGAATGGATATGGATACAAGATACGACTTCAATATATTGTACATGACATAAGATACGATTAAAATACAAAATACGAAATACACGATATGTCCCATATCAATTGTCACCCCACCCCCACCTGGAAACTACAAAGCGGGGAGGAAATTCTTGAATTTTTTTAAATTTTAATTTAATTTAAAATAAATTTATTAATTTAAATACATAGAGGGGAGAGGGTATAAATTTTTTTATTAATTTAAATACAGAGGGGAGGAGGGTATGTGTTTCAGTGCATTGTGACACAAACTGTCACACAATGCACAATGCACTGAAAAGTGGCTGTACCAGCTAGCCAGCCATTGGACATCATTCAGTGGATAAAGAGACTCATTGTGTTTTCAAAATTGTATTTTTTAAGGTTTTCAAAATTTTAAAACATCATCCATTAATTGTGACTTAATATTGTATTTGGCTATCAAAATTCACATTTCATGCCGAGTATTTAATTTAAAAGTTGGAAAACCAAATTTAAAAGATGCTAAAAATTTGATGAAATGTTCCTTCAAAATCCATGTTTTCACCATATAAAAAATGTATTTTTGAAAAAATGATTTCCCTGAAATTCATTTATTTGTTTTCAGAAGTCATTTTTTTCAGGCTTCATAGCCGGATAAAGTATTTTTCAAAATTAGTATTTATATAGGTAAAATATCTTATCAATTACTTGTGAGAATTTGAAAAGTTTGAAAAAAAATAATTTATTAAATTAATTGAATCCTTTAGTAAGTGATCAATGCACTGTCATACTACTTCAATGCACTCCAAAATTTAGAAGAAGACAAAGAAAAAAAGTTGAGAAAGAACTTATCAGCTCTAAATTTTTCTAATGCACATATATGTGAAAATAAATCATCAAATATTTTAAATTTATTTTAGATAATCTATTTTTTATATTAATGTTTTTTAGATGATTCATTATTTTTTGAAGTTAAATTTTTTTTGGTTGATTTTGTTTTTTCAATGCTATTTTGGTTTCAATGAATATTTGGTAGAGATGTATGGAATCTGCCATTATTTAGGGTAATTTGCATGATGACCTTAACCCCTAAATAACTAAGTGGAGTGTCCCTCTAAATTCACTTCTAAACTATTGATTCAAAAGATCACCAAAAAAATCATTCTTGTAGTGATTTTCTCAAAGATTTGACCACAAGGTCTTTTTGATTACTATGAAATTAGTAAAACTTTCAATTCTCAAAGAATTTCACCATATAGATTTTGAGATATTTGAAATTAAATTTCTATTTTTTTCTTGGGCAATTTGACTTCGAGGGGGCATATTTCAAGGTTCTCACAAATGTAAAGTATTCTTTATTTGACCAAATGCAATAATGAATAGTCAAGAACATGCATGCGAATTTTCACTAGTATTAGAGCAATGAAAGATTACTTACAAAGCCTTGTAATGAATGGAGGTACAATAGGAAAACAAGAATTCAATGTCACCAAGCTCATCAACAATTTGCTCCAATCAGTTAGCCTTTGTCCACTTGTATTACCCATAAAATTTTATTTTATTGGGAAGACCTCTCATTGGTTAAGGTAAAAGCACCCATGATCGTCTATTTAAGCAATTCAACATAACTGGAAGAAAATCTTTCTAGAAAAAATATTTTTTCAACATTAGCAATTGAAAATCATGAATTAAAAAAAATAGAATTTTTGGATAAGGCATCTCATTTCTAATTTCTAATCATACGAATTTTCAAATTAGAACTTTTTAAGGCACCAAACTTTAGTAAATTTGCCTTGATTCTAGCACCAAAATCTAAAAAAATAAGAGCCCACCAATGATAATTAAGCATGAAGACAATTTCGAAGTATGAATATAACCACGCTTATAGGTGTTGCTACCTCAAGTCTCAATCTCCCAAGGCAATCCATATTGAGACTCTTAGCCCTTTATTGATATGTTTGAGTTTGAAAAATCACCAAAGATGGAGCTTTTTGTGTTTGTGCATGTATATACCTAACATGATATAAATGCAATCATGAAAAAAAATCCTACTTTTATGGAAAAAATTTCCTTTAAAGAAAAGACAAAACTCAACTAACCTTATTGGATAACGTTGAAAAAAACCCATTTTATTGTTATCTTGAAATTTGTACTCTCAAAATTCTTGAATTTTTTTCTATGCATTTCAAATGATTGCAAGCTTCCAAGCTTTCTTCGTTTAGATTTCATTAAAAAAAATTGCTCATTACATAAGAAATCATCAAAAAACAGCTGGTGCATTGCCGATTTACATTACCTCCTTACACTATAGGGTGATTTAGTGTATGTTAGGCACCTTATTTCCTTCTAAATTTTATATGCATATATATATATATATATATATATATATATATATATATAAAAGTTACCTCACAAGATGTAATACTTGATGCCGTTGATGGTTCAATTTTTTGTAGTGCAAAAAAATTTATTCCAAGAAGGCTCAAAGTCTACTAAACCCATCTTTTAAGAATAAAAAAAATTTGTTTTTCTTACTTCAAACATTATAATCTTTCAATCCATGTCATTAACCCCTAAAGGCCCAAGGCCTTTTTTCTGCCAAAAAACACTCAAAGCTGCCATTTCTATAGCAAAGAGTAAAAAAATTTGGATAATGTTTTTTTTGCACATCTAATGGTCGTATGATCTTACACCTAACTAGTATAAGAATGTGTGGAAATATTTTTAGAATTTTTGACCGCATAGATTGCAAGATATCTGCATTTAAAGTAAAAAATACAAGTTTTTCAGTACATTGTGGGGCTAGAGTTTTTGACTTTAAACATTTTTAACTTAAAATTTTTGCACTACAGAGTTTGGAGCTTTAAATCTTTATAGTAGAAAATTGAATTGAGAGTCTGGGAAAAAAAAATTAAAAAAAACTTAATTATCATTTTTTTTAAAATTGTTAAGTAGAAGTAGGTACAAGATAGAAGGAAAATCTAAAGTATTCATATATTTTAGATGGAATTCAAATGCACTAACTCCAATAGTGAGAATGTTCTAGCAATTAAATTAAAGCATGCAAAAAAAGAAAATTTGAAAAATTTGAAAACATTCATTCAAAAATGAATCCTACAAGTTATTTTCTTAAAGAAGATGCTCTAACTGCCTCCAAAACATGAATGTCCATAACTTTCTCATATAACAAATCCAAATGAAATGAATCAAACCTTTCCACATAGACAAAAATATATACTAAGAAAAAAGAAATATCAAAAAAGAAATTCAAATTTTTCAAATTTTTTTTGCTGCCCAAGACCCAAGCTACCCTCCTCCCATCCCCTGTTTTGAGCTTATCTGGTCATAACTGTTGTTCCCAGACACCGATTGTGAAAAAAAGGATATTCCCACAAAGCTTATCAATTTTTCTTCTATCTTCAAAAAAAGTTTAAAAAAATCACGACAAAAATGCAGCCGTAGGTACCTACCCGAAATCCCATTTGTTCCCCAAAGAGACAACGGTCTTTTAGGGGTTAAATGGGCTAAATTTATTTCTACACATTCTTGTAATAGGCCACCACACTTTTGTTCAATTGAAGGTCAAAAAATAAATTTTTATTGCTAATTTTGGTGAATACAATAAAAAATGTGTGTTTCAACAATAATTTTTCTAAAAAGAACCCATCAATCTTGTAGGAGGTTAAAGTACTACCCAAGAATCCATAAAATGAGGATGAAGAGGATGAAGAGATGCATTTTTATGTGTTTGTATCATTCATTGTTTGAAATTTGAATGTATGGTCCTAGAGGGATTAAGGGGAAAAAAATCTTTAAGTTTAGATTGTTTCATACACCAATCCCAAAGAATATAAGCACAAAACAAGGAAGCCCAATCATCCTTTGTGTCAGCCAATGAAAATAACCCACCTCATCCTTTACATTCCTAAATGCGGTACACGGACTCTGTTCAGGTTAAAAGGAACCCTACAACTGTCGAAGGATAGCCTAAGGTCGGCTTTGACGACCCGTCTTTTTCAAGCTTACGTGTCCTCAAATAAGAGGATGTTGCAAGCCCATTAGCAAGTCAGCTCAGACCCCAGACCCCACACGTAGCTCGGACCCTAGACTCCAGACCTCATAAATAGCTCGGACCTCGGACCCCAGACCTCCGAAGTAGCTTGGGCCCCCAGTCCACAGGAGCGGTTTAGGGTTAGGTCCAAGCCCAAGAGTCAACGACCGCGTGCAGCACCCACACCACGAAAAGAAGAGAAAATTGTCGTCAACACTAAACCCACGGAAGGAAAGGAAAAAAAAGAGAGTTTACATGTACTTTTAAAAAAAAGAAATTGTCGTCATGTAAGCAGTATTCTAAATATAGAATCCCCATGTTTTCTCGTGGGCACCGCCGTGTCTGTGCTCATGCTGACGCCCTCACGCGACTTCCAGTTTCAAGACACGCCGAAGATCATGACTGGCTCCGGACCCAGTGCGCTGAATTCTTCCCATTGATTAACAGGCAATCAGCAATGACTTTGGGCAAATGGGAAAAAAACAGTACATCAGTTATATGCCGTGGATTCAAGTCTTTAATTTCGCAAAGCGGTCCATTACAAGTCACGATCGAACAAGTGTTACCACGTTAGGATAGCCTTAACTTTTGTTTGCCATAAAATATCTCTGCTGAGTCCACTACAAATTGTGGACATCACTCTTCAAGTTCGCATTCATTTTGTAAGCCTGACTGGTACTAAGCAATATTGAGTGAATATCTAGTTGTATTATGACTTTCGGAGCTAGCTAGCTAGCTAGACCGGACTCTTCAGTTTCTTCAGTTTAATTTTGTGGTCAACGAGTTGAAGTTGTGAACTTCTGTGTGTAAGACGACCTGCGTTCGCGTTTTCTGGTCTGACTTGAAGTGGGGAACTCTTTGTATAAGAGTTCGTTGTGTTCAGGTTTCTGATCTATGACTTGAAGTTATAAATTAACTCTCAGTGCTAGTACGTGTGTAAGATTTGCGTTCTAGCTCGTTTATTTGGTTTGTGATTGACTCGGAGTTACTGAACGCTAGCACGCTCTCTACGAGGTTTGCATTCATTTGATGAGAGAATGAGACTACTGTCACAGCCTTTTTTCTCGAAGCATTTTTTCATGATTCAGTGCAAGGGTCATTCTCTTATTCATTTCTTCTCCCACATGTGAGAGTTTTTGCTCATATCAGTTGTCATAAGAATATCTTTCCTTATCTTTTCATTTAATAGTTTAATGCTGTTCCGATATACAGCTCTAAGTTGCTGAGAGTTTTTCTGGTCCTGAGGTACTCCCACTGCACTAGTGTAGAATTCAAAGGATTGATTGCATTGATCGATGGCGGCGTCAAGCAAGCCACGACAGAGAGTCTCGACGTTGCTGCCCATAGCGGAGCACCGTCAGGCCAAAGTCTGCGACAGCTCCTTTCTGGACAACGAAGCTACACTCTCTGCTGCTGGTGCAGCATCTGCTCAAGGCAAGTCGAGCTCTGGATATGGCAAGAAGGCAATGCGGCCGCTTGTGAAACTGAAGAAGGCGTTTGTGGAGATGCTGGTGAGCGAGCAAAGGTCGCCGCCTGGCAGCGTTAGAAATGGGAGCTCATCTGACAACCCTGCTCACTGGCCCGCGTTCTCAGTGGGCATGGGGATGGTACCCATGGCGTACATATGATCGACTATGCAAGGTGCCGGCCAGTTTGTACTTTGGTTGACACACTTATCAAATAGAAACTTTAATTACAACTTGTGGTGTCGGTCTGTAACGAGGACAGCTAGAACCTGTACAGAGCTTCATTAGTGAGCTTGCAGCGGCTCTGTAACAAGGCCACAATGTACATATCTCGACAGAGCTTTGAGAGCTTGGCCGGAGTGTCTGTAATGAGGCCACGAATTCTGTGATTGAAGCGAATTGAGCTTGTAGTGCCTGTAGGCTGTAGCAAGGCCGGACGCAATCTGTACAGAGCTAAGTGAACTTTTTTGTGTCTGTAATGAGGTCACACAACTTCTGGAAAGCGAAGTGAGTAGGTTCTTTTGCTGTAGATCTCACTAAGAAAACAAGCACTTCTCGGTTATGAGAGGCTTCGGCACGTTATTGCATTGGCTGACATTTCTAGTACCAACTTACTTACACTTAATTTCTCACCTTTCTTGTAAATAATGTAATGTAACTACATCTAGTTGCGTCTCAATAAGCAATAGAACATTGTTCGTATTATTATTGTTGCTGTTATTATTATTGTTATTATTATTATTAAATTGTCTTATTTTTTGATGAATCTTGTTGGAAGATATTCAAAGAGTATTCTAGATATTATGAATTTTCAAAGTGCTGAAAACATGTTTAAGGTAACTTCTAAAATGACATGAATAAGCTCTATGGCAAACCAATATACTTTAATAAATGAACAACAAGTTTTGCACACTGGTGAAGGACTATGAATCAAAATGCAAATAATTCCTTTAATTTTTGGATGCATTGTGAATTAATTACAAGTTTTCAAAGGTGCAAGGTGTAGGTGTGTAGGGTGTTAAAAGTGTCATGTAGGTGATGCCAAATACATTTTATACACATGAAAAAATGACATTAGTAGTATCAAAACATGTCATAGAGAAGAAGTAAAAACAACATAAAGTGTACCCAAAATTGACTACTTGTAATGTTGCCGCCTCCACAATACTATAAATAGAGCTCTACACTACTCATAATAGCCACCAACTCCACCTTACACTTGTCCTTATAATGCACACCATTTTAAGTGACTTCCCTATTGAGTTTCCTTTCAAAAACAGGGGTTGATTTTGAGAAGCGGTCCATTTCAGGTGTATTTACTATATGTACCTCAAAGCAATCCTATCTATCATGAATTTAGAGACAATACATTTTAGGCAAGAATGTGCACGGGTAGGTTTTAGAAGGGTCGTTGCAAGAAATATTTTTCTTATTTATTGTCACAACGAGGGGGTACCTTCTTGTCATCTTCTATAACTTTTGAAGTACAAACCTCATGCACTTGAATTTTTATTGGAGATGTCTAATTTGATGTTAACGAGATCCCTTATTTTTTAGAAATTAAAAAGATCATTTTATATTTAAAAATCATTTTTGAATACTTGTTTAGGAGGTTTAGGCGTTTTTACTACCTTAGGAGTCCCCAAATTTAATGATCTAGAGCTGAAATTTTCATGGTCTATTTGCATAGTAGAAAAGCATATTCCTATCAAAGGAAATCTAAAAATATATTATTTTGTGTCCTTCACATGAATGCAAACCACACTTCCATTGCGTGCAATTTTTGAACAATGGAGATGGTTCTAAGATCAATCATTTGGTGAAATCTCATCACTATGATCTTTTCCAAATGGACAATTTTTAGTTTTAGTTTTTTTTTAAATTCCTATTTTTTACAAATTAAAATGTGAAACTATAGTGAAAGTACCTATTTTCATGAGATTTTACACTTTTCTAGTTCTCCTACTTAAGTAAATTTTTTAATGCTTTTCCTTCCTAGGATACCTTCTTCTTAAAAGTGTATACATTATATATTTTTACTTTAAAAAAAAATTGTTTTTCTAATTATAAAGTACTCCCGAAAAAAACACGAGTATTGTCCGCAAAACACTACAAAAACCGCACGGTCTTTCTTTCAATGTCCAGTGCAAAATATTACAAAAGGTGAGTCCATATAACGGGGGTCAGTTGATCCCACTGACCTTTGTTTATTAAAAAATATATTATTTAGAGTTCCGTGTAGGGGGTGATCGATGTCATTGAGCTTATTTTGGTAAATTTATCTGGGTCTCATGCACGGGTTGATCCCATTGATCTTTATTTATATCATATATGTGACCAAGTCGGTCTCTTTGTAAATCGTGAAAGGATCGTCAAGGCTGTTTTTCAGGAGGTGAAAATAAAATCCTATTTGAAACGCAGATCTGAATGCAGATTTGAAGCGATTGTCTGGTACATAGAAGATCAAGGAATTTGCAATGGGTTGACCATGATTCAGTACTCACCACGAAATGTTTTATTTTTCTATGAAATTGTATTTATCAGATACTAAATAGAACATGAAAATTACCAATCAAATGGTGAGGTTTCCTATCACTGAGTTCTAGATACAGCTGATGAACACACGTGTCAAGTACTGCTAACCAATTAGTAACGAATTGAAGGTAAAGGATCATGGGTCTCAAGGTCTACTATCTGAATCTGGCATTCCAAAACTCCCTACGAGTTCAATTTCTATAACAAATGACTAGAGCGTGAGAAAGGATTCAGGTTTAAGCACACTCTGCAGCAACTGCCAGGCTCTTGGAAAGGCCTGGACAAGGATCGTCTCCAAAAATACTGCTTACTATAGGTACCAGACACTTCTGCTGCCCAACGCAAGCCTGTACAATCACACATGCAAACATTCCATCAGTGATCGATAAGGTATACTTACAAACCTTTCGCAATGCCGTATGGAGGGTAAGCCTTTTCTGAGGTTTCAGTTTGTTGAAATTAAAATCCCCCTACAGGACCCAAAGATTCATGGTTTAAAACGTCATATAGGGAATTTCAACGTTGACCACCAATGACCTAATGAAAACATAAGCCCCCAATTTTGGCTTCTAGGTCCTTTTGGGTTAATAACAATGATGGAAATGTGCTCAGAGGTTTTAGGGTGTAGGGTGTAGGGTTTTAGAGTTTTGGGTTAATAACATGCTAGGATTCCAGAGAGTTTTGTTCTCTAGATAATCGCTCTGAATTCAGAAAGATTTGATTCGATAGCAAGGTCTGTTAGGCTCACCTTGCTCAAAACGTCAAAGGATGTGTTAGCATGGCAAGAACCGAGCGTGAAACCTCCACAATCACCGGACGGAGTTCCATAACTTGCGAAGCTGATTTGGGAGATATGTTGTCCGTCAGCACATTCAAGTGACAGGGGAGCGCTTGGTGGTTCGGATGTCAGACTGCCTCTCCTATTCCAGGAAGCAAAAGAGAGTGGGAAAGGATGTGATTCTGAAACATGGGAGCAGACTTGCTGAGGCATGGAAGTGGCAATGGTGATGGCATCAGGATTTCCTCCCTTTTCTTCAAACAGCACAATCAAATTATGCTTGGGACGCAACCACTGTCGTGGAACATGGTACCTGTGCGCAATGGATACAGTGCAGTTGGTCAATTTTCACACATCAAAAAAAGAGCTGCAAAAAGAAAAGAAGTGGAGCGCTGAAGAAGGTTAGGTAGGAGAAAATAATACCAGCGCTGTGAAGGCTGGCCACACTCGGTGAGACACTTGGTTTGAATAAATGAACCACAATAGTCACAATTGGCTTCACATCCATCTCTCTGGGCAGTGAAGGATGACCAGTATCGTCCCAGGCTCATTCCATTCACCCAAACTTGGCCTTTGCCCATGCTGCCGAGGTCCAGGGCCACACTTCCATTTCCAGCTGGCGCATCAAATCTCGTCTGCACATCATCACCAATTACTTATAATGTGTGTTTAATTACAATAGCATCTTCAGTAGACTGGTTCAGGAGCTTTTAGACAACATCTTCAAGATTATCTTCCTCATGATTCATGGGGACGTCTCCCTACCGTCACAACAAGACATTGGGAGGCTTCTGTGACCATAGGGAAATTCTCTTTAATATGCTATCTAAAGGTTCCTGAATCAGTCCCATTTTGCTGAAAACCATGTTTACTATATAATGAGTGTATTCCATGCATCACATAGGAACTTCGCCCCAAGTAAATCCTTGCATGTGGTTTGAAGTGGTCTGGAACTTATCCACAGATTCTCGAGAATTAATAATACTGTAGATTTGGGACCCTAGCTTGCTATGTGCTTCCGGAGTTGCATAAAAGAAAACTATTCACCTCATTGGCTTTAAGAAGTCATTGTTGAACTCTCTAAAACATCAAACATACTCCGTATTTCGGTAACGTCAGCGGCAGGAAATGTAATGTGCTGTAAGATATCAAACCTTCATCCAAGTTAGGAAATTGTGATCACTGAACGACGAAAGTCTATCCCAAGCCACAGAGTATGATCCGTTCACTGTGTAAAGACGTCTGGACTCACCCTGAAGGCCCACCTGAACACAGCACAGCATATTCAGTTATGTTCAAACCCAATCATAATCCTCACCAAAGTTTCCCCACAAATTCATTTTAGCTAACGGAGTCAAATGGCTTTTTATGCTCAATTGAGTATTTTGTGGAGACATATCCGAGATGAATCGAGTGGCAATTAAGGTTGCAGTGCAGAAAGGCAAGACCTGGTAAGTCCAAGTGTTTCCTCCCAGTTCCTTTGTACCAGAGGGCAAGCCCTCTATGCGGAGTCCATATTGAATCCCTGCTTTCTCATTTTCAAGAAATGGTCCATATCCCTACATTCCATACATTCCAATTGAAGATCAGACTTGCAGTGTGCAATTTGGTTACATTAGGAATTACTTCTGATTCTTCATATAGTATAACAGGGAAATGTCGATACAGTGGGTAACCGTCAACAAATACGTCTCGATACTTCATGAATTATACTTCTTACCTGCAATCCCATTGTCATCGTGAGAATAGCAATACTATTGGTACCAGGTCGCAGGCTGATCGTCTGTGAAGCCTGGTATCCGTTGGCATTTACAGTGCCTAAAATTCACCACTCACGTTTAGTAGAAGCCAATATACCTTTTCCTAATAGCCCGCCTAATACTCATACACACAATTTGGCAAGAAATCGGCATGTATTTCTTGCAACGTACGAAATAGTTTAAACGTACAAAGAAGGTTAGGTGACAGAAGTGTGTTCATCACCATGGAGTGCAGCATTTATGAATGACGTAGAGTTTAACAAAATCTACAACACGACTCCTCAAACGCACAAGAGAAATCTTCAGCAAAAGGGATGGGGAATGTTCGAATGTAACACTAACCGGATAAGAAGCTATTCACAAATGTATGGGCAGCATCACGAAGTGAGGACATCACAAGTGTTGCCTGAGCTGAACCATTGGAGACATCGCCCTCTTCAACCTGCACACTGCCCTCTCAAGGCCACTTAAATCTTTCAGTGCGATGCATGACACTGATGGATGGTTTTTTAGTCCACCAGGTTAAATCTAAATAAAAAAGCACTACACTTTAAACTCACTTCGTGAACAGTACAGCTCTCGTCTGATCTACTCATTTAACAAGTTTACATTTACGACCTCATATTCTATGGTTGACTTAATCTCTGAAACTTCATTTTCCTCGATCAATGCGCGGCGCTTTCTTTCCTGAGGTTGTTGAGTAGTCTGAAAACAGTTACCGAAAAAACAAGTGACCAATGCAGAAAACTAGGAACTCATAGACACTCCCCCAAGAGTGGTATTTATAAAAAAATTAGACACACTACAGCGTGCCAATTAATACGCAATTTCTACACCAAGACCTGCCAATTTTATTGTGGCTAAGTTCTTCTAGAATACCTCGTGGGGGTGGGTTTTCTACTACCTAGGGATGATTTAGGTCCTGAGCCCTTACGTCGTCATGTACCACATATAATCTGTCGTGTCCTTGGTCGAAGAAATCTGTTCTACGAGCGCATTTGTGGAAAAAGTATACCCCCAGGGTCCCAAAGGCTCATTTGATGATACCCAGTTTGTTATAGGAACAGCACCTTGCATGCTCTTTGTCACGCTTTGCGCTCCCACCTGTTAATTACACTCACGCACACCACGGGGCTAGCTGCTCAGTATATGTGTGCATATCCTAACGGCTAAGGTGAAATGTTGCCTGCAAAATCCAGTTGGAGGTGCTTCAACCTGTAGTCTAATATACCTTGGTAGCTAAAAAGATGATATGCTGCCCAAATAAGATCATTCTCTAGAGAAGGGTTCAGATACAAAGCACGCACCTTTGCAGTGTTGAACACAACGGATTTGCAATCGGGAAGAATGCTAACAGACCATGCGGGTAGATCATACGACAAGCCTTGGAAGACCACAGTACTGTCATTCGTGCCCCAGCTTGCCAAGAATGCTGCACATGTACCGGAGGGGCCTTGGTACACATGAGCCTGCTCCCAGATGTCAGAAAGCTTTAGTAAATTATCGATGGCTATGTCAGAAACTGATATTTGGAAATAAAACAACTATCCAAATTCCTCAAGATCATGTAGTTCCCGAAATCACTGCTGCATTTAGCAAAAAATTATGCATTGGTCTGCATCTACCCACAATTTACTGCGGATCACTACATAAGATAATCATGTATGTTATTCAATTTATGCTTAAGAGATCAAGGCATGTACCGAAAATCCTAGCCTCATCCTAAACCCTAAAGTTGTGAGGGCCACAAGCATAAGGCCAGGTTTCCTATAGAAAACACGTGATTCATTAAAGCTGTGAATGTAATTACCTCCTGGTAAGGGCCTAGAGAGATCCCAGGGGGAATGTTGTCGACCTCAACCAAAGCTGGCTCGCATAGTTTCAGAGCAGCATGTAAATCTTTCAAATGCCCCCACTTGGGCTGCCGTGCATCTCCTGCAAACATAGCCCATGTTCAGATCAGCATTTTCGCATACTCATCTCGGCTAATTCCAAACACAATCAATATATAAGTACTTGTGAAAGCGAGAAGAAGGTCAAATATCAGGGAGCTGAAGAAAGGGTGTAGAAGTAACCATATTCATCAATAGGGGCATCGTAGTCATAGCTGGTGGTCACGCTTTCTGTTCCAGTACGCTCAAAGTTGGTGCCTCCATGGTACTGCCGACCCCAACAGAGCACCCTTTCTGAGTTTAATGATATGCTAGCTCTAACTTACTCAATAATGTTATGAGAGGACTTTAGCACACTGCGATCACCGTAGTGCTGTCATACCATATAGTAATTCTGGAAACTACCCCCTTTTTGGAAGAACCTAGCCACAGCAAATGCTAGGTCCTCTACTGGCCTAGTTGGCGCAGCTCCTCCCCAGCTTTGGAACCTGTACAAGTAAGTAGATTCTTCAAGCTTGTAACTAAGAGATGATTACAAGCCCTGGTTGCAATAAGCCAACTCTGATCTCTTCGAAAATGGAATCTGAATTATCTTCTAAAAGAATATTCAAGTCACTTGAAACAAGATAGCATCGTGAAGAATTTTCTCGTAATGGCGTGCTTATTAATTACCACCCGGTCCAATTCTCGGTCCAGATGGCGGGCTTCCCATCAGAGTTTGGTCTCCATCCATCACAATAGAAGCCGTTGCAAGTATTGATCTGTGCTGACCAAATCTTCACTTTGTCAGTGCTTCAGGATCCACGATGAATGGGAGTCACAAATTAAACAGATTATGAGAAGACACAAAAAGACAAGTAGAAGAACGAACCTGTCCCATCAATTCCCTTTCCTAAATGAATAGATCTGAGCTTTATTACTTTACGTACGCAAGGCTGCTAGAAATTGGGTAATTCCAAGGGACTGCCAACAGATGTGCAAGTTGATGGGAATTGAAGTGGTGAGTAGGACAAGCTAGATGAAGCAGGTAAAGCCAACATACCACAGAATGAGGTGCTTCAGGTTGTTGGCACATGATCCATGGCACGCTCGCATTCGTCGCCATTGCCATATTGGCTATCCAGTTTAAATACCTCTGGCCTGCTTCTCCATAGGATGCATCGATGTTGCCGTACTCATTTTCAATCTGCCCACATGAAGAGCTGGATATTACATTTTATTAAACATATTTAGATCTTGATGAAAATGAATATATAAATGAAAATACTTCTGCCATGCAGTAATTGGTAAATTTAATAATGTGTCTTCTTCAACGATCGTGTATATTCATATTGAATGGAGTAGAGCATGCCTGGGCTAAGATGATTGGACCTCCTTGCCATGCAAATAGCTTTTCCTTCTTCAACATTGTGACCAGATGATTTACAAATCTCTGAGTTTCAATCTGAGTTCCAATGCAAATCAATAGAAAATCGTGAATCACAGAACTGAATTTGTGAACAAATAACCCTGTTGATCTGGTAATGTTGTGGAGGATTCCATCAAATTAAAGATTGATCGAATTCAGTTAATGGATTGTTAAACCGAGAGATGTCGTTTCACCAGGCTGAATCAGCTGGGAGGTTGAAAAACAATCCCAACACTTGTCGAAAGTTATCTGATGTTTATATTAACATGTTTCAAAGAGTGGTTTGTACTAGTGAACTGAAACGTACAATTACTATAAGGGCAAAGAATTGAAACAACTCATAGTATTGGCGATTTGAACTGGCGCTGTCATAATAATGCCAGAAGGATTAAGTACCATGAAGGGCTCATTCGCTGTACGAAACTCGATGCCTGGAACAAAACGCAACCACGCGGGGAAGCCCCTGCACACAGCAAATGATTGTCATCTCAAAAAAATTCACCCAAATCTTCAGCATCCCCCCAAAACAGAAACAGGATACAGTACCTAGGTTTGTTGGCAAAACTTCGAGCTTCAACCATAAAGTAGAAAGTTTATTAGATCTCCACTCAGCTAGCTAGTTCTCTCAGTCACTCATAATTGAGATTTCACGAATGTCTGGATCGATTTGAAGATTCAGAATTGATTTGACGTACCCGGAATTCCATTCTGCGCACACATAGGGACCGATTCGCAGGTTGACATACATGCCAGCCTCATGAACCATCCTCAAGAACTTGGGCAAGTTATACCTCCCGGCATAATTGAACTACATTCAACACGCAGTGCATAATTCATTTTTTCAAGCTCAGATGGTCGTGTTTTAAACAGAGAATATTGACTCTTTAACTTATCATCAAGTGCAAGCGATAAATTATATTATATACAGGCTATTACATTCATCATCAATTAGAATATCCATGAAACCATTGACTTCCACGTCTAGAATACGAAAGCACCTGTCAATAAAAGCACATAGCTTCAAAAGTGAGTCATTTTCTCAACCAAGCATCCGATATGGCAATTTGGAGAGCATGGTATATTCATATTCTTTTTTGTTTTCTCTGAGAGTTAGGGTGTCCTATTAACACTCTTAATTAATTGAAGATGATTCAACATGATTCAATAGTGAGGGTTATGTCCGTTAATCTGAAAATACAGTCTTTATGGAAGTAATACCTCTCACCACTTGCATGGCCAGGCATGTTATTTCTCATAAGGAGGCTGCACTTTCAAATTACCGTGTCCTTAACAGTTACGAGAATAAATTCCATACTATACATGAACTAGAAACATATAAACTTGGCCAAAGGTTTTCTCTAAGAACAATCCAGTTCATATTGAAAGTTCCGGTAACCGAGAAATTCACCAGGACTCCTGCACCCCAAGTTTAATCCTGTCCATCAGTAAACAGCAGTTAGAAGTGGCGAAAGCGTACCACCCCTCTGCTGGGCTCGTGCCCATTCCAGAACACATATGTTTGGATAACATCCAGGCCACCCTCCTTCGCCTTTGCAATGAGACCTGGCCACATCTGCAACATCCAATAGTAACGGTCAAAACATGCTTCCAGGTCGAGAAGCAAATAATTTAAGAGCATTTCCATCATTAGATTTGTCATGCAGGGGATCCTCTTATGTTTCTATTGTAAGAACCATAGCCATTCATTATATAACTGCAGCCTAAACTCAATAGAGAACAAGGATTTCAAAAAAGCCTTAGCCAGTTGAAAATGAATATTCTAGATTTGTTAGCTAGATGTGCAACTGAATAAACAAGGATTACCTGAGTGATGTAAGTTGCATATGGAGTCTACTGAAAAAACAAAGCCTAATGAATCCCGCCTCATAGAACCTCGAATAATGCATTTACTTGAATTTTGGGAAATTCACTCACCATAGGAGTACTGCGCGGGTAATGGATAGAGCCTGATATGAGCATGCGGCGCTGCCCATCCAGCTTCAAAGCTCGCTGATCGTAAGAGACACTCACAGCCCTCGCTTGATTGATCTGAAGCATGGTCAAGCTCAATACTACGAGCACATGACAAATCCGAATCCCCACCGCAGCCATTCTCAATTGCAACATTCAACCAGATAACCTCGTATTCTCCGCAAGATGCCTTCGATCAAGAACCTCGATGATCAGCTGTTCAAAATAGCGGAGTCGGGTTGCACAGCATCATCTTCAGGATACTCCTCAGGTGTTTGATCTGAACCTTGATGGTGTAATCAATACTAATAACCCTGCACCGAAATTAATTTCAGATGAAGACCTAACGATTTGAATAGGGGTGGAGTTAGAACTTGAAAGGCCTGATTCGACCTCAAATTATGATCAGCTGCCAGATTGAGTGTTGATAGTATGTTCCGATCAATCTTTCGACTATATCAAGAACGATCAAACCCTCAGAATAATCGTATGTCAAATACTGATCTTTCAAATGTATAGATAGATAGACTATATCTCATCCAAAGTCTCAAAATCTGTAGAATTACATGATATCTACCAGACATAACCGCAGGCTCGTTTCATAAATCTCTTGCAACCATTTCAAGATTAAGTCACAGTGAAAATTATCATAAACACTGATCTCATATATCCAAGACAGACTCATACAGTCTTCTTTGAGCTTATGGAAAACAAATGCAAAGAAAGTGTCATTCAATGCAGCTGCAACGCAACTTTATCAGCGTACACCAGAGATTGACAAACCCATACCAAGATCCAAGCTGCACACTCAGGGTGGCGTTAACTTGCAGATGATCAAACGAAGAACGTTGTAGAAAACACCAGGAAACCTAAGCTTATATATTGACTTTCGTGTTGAGTCATCTGGTTGACATATTCAGAGCTAGGGCCAAAGAATAGCAGGTTGGAGATTGAAGTACATAGTCCTTACGAGGTACTTACCAGCAAGAAAGTTGAGTGTCCGAAGTTAGATATATCAAGTGTAATCTTCCCGTGACTTGCAGCTAAGATTGATGCAACAGCAGCAGCCGCTCTACAACCCGCTCTACAACGTCTACTACCTACTTAGCATGCACAAACCGATCGATTGATGTCAATCCAGCTCATGGCGACTCCTGCAATCGCCATCACTCCTCACGAAACCTTCGAGAGACAGACTAGGTGCCTTAGCTCAGTAGTCTGTCTACGCAAACAGAAACCAAATTAATCAAATCCACCAAACTGAAAATCGCCCATGGCAAGTCATCATGCATTTCCGGAACTCAGCCTTTATATTACACGAACGATCAACAATCTCATGATCCCGAACAATGTGAATATATAACTCAAATGTTCCATAACGCTGCAGCTAGCTAGTCAGTTAGCAACAGCTAGTTCGCAATGCATGCTCCAGTGCGGAATGATCCAAATCAAAGTTTATAAGCTGTTCAATTACAAATTGCCATGACAGCAACAAACTCCTTGATCGAGGAGCATGTAAGAACACCATCACTTCCTTTCTACTCTCAAATTAAATATACAACAACTGATCACTATACTGTTTTCGAATTCGCTTCTGATATTCTGTCAGGGAAACCAAGAAAAAACTTCAAAAAATCCCGATCCAAAAAAGAACAAGATCGATTGAGCACAAAAAGAACAAAAAAAAAGAACGGAGACGAAAACTTTACTAGAACCTTAGCAGATCGAGTGATGATCACGGCTGCCTGAGCTCTGCCCTGGCCAGCTCCTGATCCAGTAGCTTCTGGCTCTGCGAATTTCAAATCCATCGGCAATGCTCCTTGCATTGGAGCAAGTGTGCCTACTGGCTAGTGTTTGAAGCTTACTCAGTTAATTCCTCCGTTGCTTTCTTTTTTTTACCCCCTGCACCTCTTTAATATCACAGCCGAGGTGCTCAAAATGTGTGGATGTGGATATGTGACTACTATCAATGGACTTGTGTAAAGTTCAATGTAGGGTCCCGCTGCCCGGAGGGCGGCTCAGGGTAAAATTTACAAAGGAAAAAGAGTATATTGGGATGATAAAGATGAGCCTGGATGATAAACATGGATGAATGTATTGTCCGTGGAAAATCTTGCATAAGGTGGGTTTCTGGTGTAAGCAGTTGCCGGTCACAAAAAAATGAAATTACGAGTATAATTTGCCCTGAAACGCCCAAAGGAATCTCCAAAGAAGATCTTTGATGCAACAATTTAGAGTGTTGCACGTAAAGTGACATTAAAGAGATACTAAGGATTGTAGGAGTGTACACTAATTCCTGTATTTTTGAACAAGACTCAATCAAATTCTTTGTTATTTTCAATTAGTGTAGGGATATTTAGTCTTTTTGATTTATAAGTCCCTAACCAATGTAGTAACATGATATTCAATAACCAATGTGATAGCATGATATTCAATGAAGTCTTGAATTCAACTTTCTCCAAATATAACAAGGGAAGAACCCCTTTGAAAAATTGCTTTCATTAAAGAGACCTTTTTTTGACATTCAAGAATGTTTCAAAGTGGTCTAGAATTTCTAAGACACTTTTCAGAAACCTTATATCATATGTTTATGCAACTTGTTGTAATACAATAGAATATACTAGTGTGAGTATATCAAAATGAGTTTTGAACCAACGACACTAGCATGTGAGCATGGAAATGCAAGCCTATGAGACTTAGGCATACGTATTAGTATAAGTATAAGTAGACATACTATTGAAGGTCTTTATAGTATTAATACCTATATAATATAGGTATCTATAACATAAAAGGTTTCTATAATGTCCACACCTATGACATAGGAGTATAAGGTAGTATGCTCTTAAAGTGACCATTTAAGGGGTGGTCCGCCTTTTCCTCAAGCTTCCGTGGACAAAAATATTTTTATATCATTTTTCAGAGAAAGAAAAACAGATGTGGAACCTAACACAAGTGGTTTTGTATTTTTCCAAGCATTTTTGAATTACTTATAAATCTTCAAAGATTCAGGGCATAAGCACCTATTTGTAAATATAGGTCTTTCAAAATCTGTCCACTTGCAACTTGTAAAGAGATGTGCGGAAATCAAAGACAATGATTGGCTCTTGCAATAGAAAAAACAAGTTTTTTCTCAATGCATTCAATTAATAAACTGGTCCATATAAGGATCACCCCATCTCCATTCTCCACCTAAAAATAGGGACGATTTGAAGAAGATGAGCACTTTCAAAGCACACTACCTTAGTCTTCTAAGCTCATGTGTTCACAATTTTAGGCTCACATAATAGCAACCACGAGTTTTGAAACAGGAACATTCGTACTATATAATAGTGGTAGTCACGGCTTGTTCACAGACGGCGTGAACAATGAATATTGAGGATGTGGCGGCTTTGGGTTTGTTGCTCCCCAATGGAATATTTTTAGCGTGCTAATGAATTTTCATGCCCAATCTTCTCCTCCGGAGGTGAATTTTGGGCATGAACATTCATTAGCAAGCTAAGTATATTCCTTTGTACTCCATGATTCAACTGCTCATTGGCGCCATGTCACACCTTTTTCACCCATTGTTCATTATCCATTGTGCACACATCTTTGGGGGGTATCACACCTTGTTCACCCACCACGACTTCCCATTGGCTCCTCCAAACCCTCACCAACTTCTCAATATCCATTGTGCACCCAACTTATGAACATGGTGTGACTACCACTAATGTACTTACAACCTATAAGCAACAAAATAACCAATTGAACATTATTGTTCTTATTATCAAATTGCATAATTTTTGTTGGATCTTGTTGAAAGTCAAATAGAGTATGGATGTTTTGAATACCAAATAAGTAATTAGAAATATTCAAAGTGCTCACAATAGGTGTACCTAAAATACAACCCTAAATTTTGGCTCATGAATAGAAGCAATACATTTTAATCAAAGAGTTTTGTAGGAACCGATTCCAGAAAAGGGTTACAACTAGGACTTTTTTTGGCTTTCTCGTGCCAAATTGCACCAAAAAAAATAATTTGGTTAAAAAATGCCAAAATTATGCCAAAAAAATTTGAATGAAATTGCCAAAAAAGTTTGAATTTAAAAAAAATTCTCAGATGAACTCACCAGATTGTGGATGAAAACCCAATTATACACATGTGATATGTGCTAATTTGATATTTTCTATCTAATATGTGGATGAATGTTGAAATTTGGAGCACCACTATAAATTTTTCTATCGCCACTTTGGCACATCTTAAAAAATGAAAAAACAACAGCCCTGGTTTTAATTAAACGCAGGTACCTTTATGTGTCCCCATGAACAGAGGATGTGATATAAGAGAAGATGGTAAGAGTGCCAAACTTCCAGCCCAAACAGTTAGTTGAGCACCAAGTCCACTGAATCACTCTCACCCAGTTGTCTTGCTTTCCCCCCAAATCGTACCAACCAATTTGAGTACAGCCCTATCAAAACTATGATGGGCAAGACTGGGAGCAAAATCTACGACGTTTCTAGATGGGGGGGGGGGATCCGAACTTCCGAATTCTGTGATTTTCTTAGAGGAGCTGCGTCTTGTTTTGTCAATGCCATAATGTTTGGGTGATCTGCACTTGGGCTCATCAATCGTCGTCATGGTTCTGCAAAATCTACTCTTTCTCTGGATGAGCAGGAGGCATGGATGTACTTCTTGCCACTCTTTCTTGGTCTGCCTGCGCTTGCAATGTACAAGTGATGTACATTTCAGTGATGGGCAAGTCCGTCATCGATCCCGTCGCAACTTACGGTTCTTTTCATGATTTGTGTCCTTCGTGTACTGGATTTGGGGGGTTTGGGTTTGGCCAGTTGGCTTCAAAAGCTTAGCTGCTCCAGTTGGGGACACCCAACAGCAACAGAAAACCTAATCAATGCATTTTACCCATAATGATCCCTTTTAAATTGGCATGATGAATTATGGTAGTTGCTGATTTTGTAAACCACTGCTGGGATTTGTCCCGTTCATTAGGTGGGCACATTCTGAGTCGCAGGGAGCCGTAATGCCCGATTACGCGGGCAAACCCGCATAATCGGGCATTACGGATTTTTCATCCAAAACTGCAATCTCATCCAGAAAAAATTGTTGCACACCTGTGGTTTACGCTGGGTAACACCCTCGTCCTTCGGGCATTCCGTAAAAAAATGGACCTCCTTGTCGAGCTCCGCCCTCCTTGTCGGTCCCTTTTTCACGAAATGCCCTCAAACTCGGGCATTACCCTATACGTAAACCACTCCCAAGACAGAGGCTGTTCATTTCCTGGAAAAGTTCTGCGGTGCAATCAGTCGTAATGCTCGATTACTCGGGCAAACCCGTGTAATCGGGCATTACGGATTCTTCATCCAACTTTGTTTTTTCATCTCAATTATTTCAACCAACTTCGGTTTTCTTGCTCGTGATTTACGTCAGGCAATGTCCCTCATCGTCAAGTATTTTGCGATATAAAGCGCCTCCTTGTCGGGCTCCGCTCTCCTTGTTGGCCCTTTATATCGCAAAATGCCCTCCTCCTTGGGTATTGCCCTATACATAACCTTCTTGGACTTTTATTCAAGTGGAAACACTTAAAATCGTCAAAATAGGCAATTCAACACAATTGGAGGTACCTTTTTCTAGAATTTTTGTTGTTGGAGTATTGATAATTGAAAATCATGAAATTTTTGTACAAAAAATAGAATTTTTGGTTATAACATGTAATTTTTATGAATTTCCAAAGTGGAAACTCTGTAGGCTACTGAACCCGTCATATAATTAGATTTAAAACCAAAATCTAGTAAGATCAACAATCAAACAATTGTAGTTAAGGATGGAAGTAGCTTGATGACACTTTCGAGGAACACTTTAATGGAAATCTACTATACATGAATGGGTACAAGGACAATTTTGGGTGTTTTCACCTTAGGGGGGGGGTGCCTTTTGCATCAATGCACTGAAGCATTAGGAAAGATTTGAGGGCAAGGGAGGGTTGTTTCAGGCTTGTTTCCCTTATTGGGAACTACGATACTCCTGTCAAAAATAATAATAATATTTTATTTTTAAAAATAATTAAAAATATTTTATTTTTAAAAATAATTAAAAATATTTTATTTTTAAAAATAATTAAAAATATTTTATTTTTAAAAATAATTAAAAATATTTTATTTTTAAAAATAATTAAAAATATTTTATTTTTAAAAATAATTAAAAATATTTTATTTTTAAAAATAATTAAAAATATTTTATTTTTTAAATTAATTAAATAACAATATCTAACATGGCACAGTTTGTGTCACGTCAGACTATGTATGTGGCAAAGTTCTTAGAATTCCCATAGTTTAGGAACTTGCAGTCTTTTGAAGCCCTGAAATCTCTTCTAATGGCCCTTTCTATTTATTGAGATTCTTGAATTGAATTTTCTCTACCAATACCTAAAGGATTAAGGAACATTTAAGGCAGAAATTGTTAAAAACTTTCACTTTGTAGGGCAGTGAGAAAAAAATAATAAAATAAAATAAAATAAAATTGAAATTCAACCAAAGAAATTTGTGCTAGACTATTATTGGAAATGTGTGGAAAATTTCAAAAACAATGACCGCAAAGATTGAAAGATTATAACGTTTGAAGTTAGAAGAAGTTTTTTTCAACCTTGCCTGACATGACTAGTAGACTTCAATTCCTCCTAAAGTGAGATTTTTGTACTACACATGGTTACATTTTAGGGGACATTTTAGGGGACATTTGCATCCTATATTATGTTATTTATATGCCTACTAAATTTTAGAAAGAAGGAGGAGTTTTGCACATGTTGCATGAAGTTTAGGGTAGTATAACTTTTGATTTAGGTACTTGATTGGAAAAAAAATTGTATACCCACCAAGGAATAAGGTAAACCATCCCATTGCGGTTAGAATTTGAGACCATCCCATTGTGGTCAAAATATTAATGGTGGTGTACATTTGAGAACTCAAATGTACACCACCATTAACATTTTAACCACAATGGGGCCTACTCAAATTCTGACCGCAATGGGATGGTTTACCTTACATGTTCACATCTTGTGTCAAAATTTTGTAACACTATAAGAAAAGCACATTTTGGGTGGCGTTTAGCAACAAACGCATCTTGTTTTTTCAAACGTCAGATGTTCCAAAAAACATGTACGTGTTTTGCAGAAAATGCAACCATGTCACTATAGACAGCTATGTTTGTGACAATGTCAATTGCGACATGGCCATGTTTTTATAAAACGGCACATACAACATAAATTGCCACATCAGCAAGTAGATTTAGAGAAGGGCAGCCACGTGGCATATTTTGGAAAAAAATAAATGGATGGATGGATGGATGGACATCGAGCTGGACGTCTCAAACAACGTAGGCTAATTATTCCATATCGTTTGTCTCATAATGGACAAATTTTTTAGCAAAGGGCAGCCACGTGGCACATTTTGGAAAAAAAAGAAATGATGGATGGATGGATGTCGGATTGGATGTCAGAAACAACGTGTTGGATGTCGGGCTAGACGTCTCAAACAACGTAGGCTATTTATCCCATATCATTTGTCGCACCATGGACAAAGAAAGGATATAAATATGACCCTTAAAATGTTAATTTTTATGTAATTTTTCCATCAAAATAAAATTGATGGTAAATGGTAAGTTTTTTATTTCTTGGTGAATTCTACATTTTTTTTGTTGTTTACTTTTATTTTTTAATTTATGTTAACTAATTTTTTTAAAATGGATTGGATGAAAAGAATAGGATGGATGAAAAAATAGGCTAGATGAAAAAATGTCAGATTCTTTGACCTCCACGTCATCTACCACATCAAATGCAGTCAAGTTTTAAAAAAAAAAATACGTGGCAATGCCCGTCCGAGTGGCGCCTCCGTGGCACTCAGGTGCCCTCCACGGCTCCACGTGTCGACCTCTGAGGACCTTAGTAGACTTTGTTGTCACCCACGTTTTGGGAAAATGAGTACAAAAGTGATGCGTTCTTCCAGATTTTTACATGTTTTTACCCCGTCTAATTGAACGGATTTTAGGAGACATCAATGTTGATTAGTTTTGTGTCATACACAACGCATTCTCACGGGGGGTTTTATGTTTCAAAAAAGTCCATTTTCTTATAGTGTAAACATCTGATCCAAATTGACTTTGTATACAACTACCCAAGATAATCATTTCTTTCTTATGTTGAATGGTCATTTGGTCCTTTAGAGGTTAACCTTATGGCATAGTACCCTTATAGCATGATAGATGCAATTTTTCAATTTAAAGCAGTAGTACTAAAAAAATGGACATTATGGCATCCAGCTCAAGAATGGAGTATTAATCCTTTAACCCCTAAAGGACCAGTATGCGTTTTTCAACAATATAGAAATTTTGGGCAGGAACCTATGACTAGAGATTTTCATACTTTTGGCTAAAATTTTAATAGAAGTTGCACGCAAGGAATATCTTTCATATGCACTAAATTTCATGACATTTGGAAATAGGAGTCTAGAAAAAAAATGAGAGTAGTAGTCATGCAGATCATAATCTTAAAGTTTAGTAGTGCATCACTTTACATTATTTACTCTAGCATATAGATCGATCCTTAGCATCATAAAAAAATCACATAAAAGCAAAAAAATTATAGATTTGAGTCAATTTGTTGAATTTAGTAAAGACTTCAAAGACTATGTGTTTAATGAATGACTTTTAAGAAAACCCTAGAAACAAAGACCTCACCTATTCAAGTTATGTCACATAACTAAGGCGTTTATACATATTTATGAGTGAGTCAAGCTACTCTATCACCATATCTTGTTACTTGCTTTTCATTTCCACATTCGATGTATCAAGCTATTTAGTTACTCTAAGAAGTATTAACAAGACTCCATTTTGTTTGGCATGGCCATGTAGTGAAATTCCATGCAATAGAACATTCTTTGAAAAGGCATTGTTAAATCCCTAAAAGACACTTTAGTAGGGTCACTAATGTAGTCTTGCTTGGGAATTGTCCAAATTTTTCAATGAGAAATTGTCCTCCTTTACATGGTGGCTATAAATCTATAATTACCAAGTTAATCTCTAAATGCCATGATTCATGAAGTTAGATGCCAAAGACTAGTGCAAAACATGTAGTCAATGATTATGGATTGTGCAAAAACTCTCCTCTATTGTGAACAATGTCACCGTAAGATCTTGAGTTTTGGAATTGATACTCTCGAACTACACTATCAAATCAAGGTGGGGTTTTTTTTGCATTATAACACCAAATTGCACCAGAAAGAAATAATGTGACTAAAAATGACAACAAAACATGAAATTTTCGCAAAAATAATTCAAACTAAATTTCAAAATTTTGGATGAAATTGCTAGATTGTGGATGAAAATAGAATTAAGGACATGTCATATGTGATATTTTCTATCAAACATGTATAAAAAAAAGGTCCTGTATCAAAACACCAGAAACTCAACGTAGATTGAAAGAATATGAAGTTTGTCCGGAAGAATGTCGGTGTTGACTTCAACGTGTAGCTCTGGCAAATGTAAGACCACCACAGAGGTTGCCTGTTTTAATTTTATTTATTTATTTATTTTAAAATTACGACAGCAAGGTTGATGACTTTACAAAGACTGAAGGATCATTCAACTGCGCACTGGGGCAACAAGCGTGGAATAATTGTCTGCAATATAATATACAAGTTTTTTTGTACCATACTTGCTGACAAGAATTGTTTATTGAAATTGTGACATGAATTCAGATAAATGACAATGATGATGGTAAGAAGACCGACAAAGGTGACAGGCTCTGAAATTCTCAGGCTCTAAAATTTCTCAGGCTCTAAAATTTCTCAGGCTCTAAAATCACTTGCATCCCTCAAATGTGCACTATGTGTACATGTTACTTTTTCATAGCCTTCAGCAATGTACATACAGTGTACATTTTAGGAGGTGAACATTTTAGAGCCCTGTGCCATTTCAACTTCAAAGTTTTATAATTAATCCCACGAAGCTCCAAAAAATATGAAATGATTAGGCGGGCGGGGGGGGGGGTAGATGCCAATTCCATTTGTCTTTCAAGGAGAGTTTACTGAAAATTATTTCAAGAAGCTTCGCCTCCGCGAAATTCAGTTTCAGCTCTTAGGTGGGTGATTTCTGGACTTGTTATTGTAGAGGGCTGTAAAAGCGACCCTTTACCAGCTGATTTGCATTTGCGGGGAAGCTAAACTCCTTAAAACAATTTTCAGTAAATTTTCGTGGTAAGAAAAATGGAATTGACATCTAATCCAAGTCGTTTCATATTTTTTGGACCTTCATGGAATTAGTTATGGATTTTTTAAGTTGAAAACACAGTGGTTTCTAAAAGCGACCCCTTCTTGGAACGTACACTTCTGGTACATGTTAGAGACAAAATCTACCAGATCGCTTTTAGAGACAAGTTGCTTTTACAGCCCCCTACCTTACCTAATAACTTGTTGTAAGCTTAAGCATAGATACTTATCGCAAGCATTTTCATTACTTGAATACAATATTATAGTTTCAAGAAGAAAGTTATGTGATTCATGTAAAACATAATCAAATAATACTATACAACAATCAACACTTGTTTACTATTTTTATTTATTTTAAACTTTGTTTGAGATCTTTTACAATTGTGTTACAACTACTGTAAGTTCTACACATCCATTGTGTTTATTTTCTGAAAAAGCCCCGTGTTTCCTTTGTGTTTTACAAAGAAAACACAGGGCTTTTTCAAAAACAAAGGTAGTACAATATTTTCATCAATATTCTTCACATCATTCTCTCTTAGAATCACCAAGCATGTCACTTTTTTTTAATCTTGTTGATATGGATGCACTTGAATGTGCAATTTTTGGAAAAGCATTGCTCTCCTCTCCTCAAAGGTCATATCATGGCCTAATATGTTTTTTGTTTTTGTAAATGGGTAGTCCAAGCAGATAAAAAAATATCAATGTTTTTAGAAATAATAATTTTAAATTATTTTTCTAGATTTATATATACATGGAAAGCTTTTAATCATTTCATTTTGATCAATGAATCAAAAGTTATGGGGAGTTTTTGTTTGCATGCAGTTATAGATTTTCTACTCTAAAATAAGCTTTGAAGTCCTTTATTTTACTCAATTTTCAATATTTTGGGAATAAATAAAATCATAGGATGTCAATTGTTTGTTACAACATTCCAACCATTGGTATTGGCATTTTTCAGTTCCATAACAAAATTCTTAACAATTTAGTATTTTGAATCATTTTCTAATTCTTTCTACTTATTATTTTTTTCCTATATGTCGTACAATTCCAAATGGTCTGAAATTTTTCAAGCATGTAGCCAACTTGCCCTGAAGAACAAATTCAAAGAAGCACCACCATTTGGGACATTTTTTTCATACAAATGTGACCTTGTGAAGTGCATCTGCTCAAATTTTTGAAGGGCCAAAAAAGCATTTTTGTCACTTCAAATGCTAATATCTTGCAATCTACATGGTGAAAAAAATTAACGATCTTGTAATAGTGAACTCCTTCAATCTAAAAGATTGTTTTCAAAATTATAATTGTAAAATTGTGTGAAGCTAGTTGCTTGTGTGATGGCATGGAATTATGTGTGTTTATGAGTTGGGAATCTCGAATTTTTGTTGATAGTTTTTAGATTGTCAATTACTTGTTTATGCCACTAGCTTGTGAGAGGTCTAGGAGAGCGTCTTTTTAAGTCAATCGCTTGTAGGTAAATTGGCATATTGACTTGGCAAATCAATCTGTCAATTTTGCAAATGGCGAAGTCTAGGAGGGACTTAGGAATGAAGCTGCTTGGTTGACGGCTGAGTTGGATGAGCGGTCTTGACGAATTGTTGTGCACGGCAAAGATAAATTGATATAGTTGTGTGGATTGGTTGAAAGAGAAATTAAATTAAAGATGTTGTGATCACCAGGAAGGTCTTGAAGTCAAATTGTCAAATAGATGAAAGAGTCAAGCAAATCGGCAAGTGGAGACGGTGTGGAAGATAAGTCATGATTTTTTGAATTGTTGATGTTGTGAATAGTTATTTTTTTATTTTGAAATGGCCACTATTTGTATTTTGCATGCATATAGTAGAACCATTAATATTCAAATTTTGTAGATGTTTATGTAGCAGTTAGCCAGAGTTGTATGATTGTAGCAGATTGACATATTTGGGCAAATTATCTTGTATGCATATGATATAAATTAGCCGATATTGTTTCAATACTAGGCAAGTTGAATGTAAGAGACAGCTTGTTGGTACAAACTAAACGGCTAAGTAGGAAGTAAATGTTAATTTGTTAATTTATAAATTCACATTGCTAGATGTTGAGGTAAATTGCTTTTTAGGCAAATAGACTTGTGGCTTGGGTGGCAACATGCTACAATCTGTTCACAAGCAATTACTCATGGACCAATAGAATGATAGAATTTTTGGTATTTAGTTTGAAGTGTTTAATTTGAGCTTGGAATTAGAATTTGAGATGAATTAATGTTTGGCTTAATATGGTTGTGAGGATGTTTGAATTGGGCTATAGGTGTATGGGAGCAATTGACAAATAAATACACTTTAAACCCTATGCTACTTGAAAACTGACCCTAGTCACTTAAACGACAAACAAATTGACCTTTTCCCAAAAAGAACCTCTATACTAGTAACACTGGGTTTGGGCCTTAGGATAGGAAAAATCCAACTTACATGTCCATTCTTCGACTAATAATAGGGGCGATTTGAAAGAGAGAAGCACTTTTAGAGTCTCCTACCTTATGGTGTGACCACCCATCACCAACCCTCACCCCATTGGTAGTCAATAGGGTGGTAGAAATGTAGCATAGGCTAGTACTAATTTTCAAATATGATTTCTTGACTTTTGACCATCAATTTTTCCATTCTCTTTATGACACATCAAATTGGTTTGGAGTGCCAAAGTGAACAAGAATTAGTCTTTTAAATGAGTGTTTTTTAGGAAGAGTCTAACCATTGACTATGGATTTGGTACACTTTTTGCCTTCCAAAATTCATAATAATTTCAGTTCGAGTGATAAAATTACCAAATTGCAACAATCTTCCTCATTTCTATCTTTGCACCTGTGGAAATATTGCCTTCGTCTTCCTGTATTCCACATAATGTTTGTAGTTTCTTATTTGCTTGGTTATGGGTAGTCACACCTTACATCACACCGCTGAGTGATCATTAGATGAGATTTGGGAGGCTGGGAGGGCCGTTTCAGGCCCGTTCCCAATGCTATTCCCTCGGCAGTTAAAGAACGCCACTATTAGAATTTATTTGTTTTAAAATAAATAAATAAATAAAATCCTAAAATATAAAGAAAAGATGTAAATTTTTTATTATTATATTTTTTTAATATGACATGGCAATCTCTATATCACATCAAGTAGCTATTGTGACGAAGTTCCGGGGGATGGGACCCTTGGGGAACTAGCAACCCTCCCCAAGGACTGAAAATCATATAATCGCACAATCTCTATTCAAATCGTCAAAACGGTCGAGTTAGTAGCCTTTGAGTGACCACTTCCCATGTCGCTTTTACTCTCGTTTGCTCATTCTTACCGGCACTTAACCCTGCCATCCTCCTCAGATCTACCCGGTGGTGTGCGAAGGCCAGGTAGGATTGACACCTCTATTGCCCCATCCAAGGATAAATATAAAAATTGCCCCCTATTTCGTGCAACTTAAATTTTGTATTCCTCCGTGTCTTCTACCTAATTTGGGGCCTTTGATTGCAAATATGAATTAAAAATTCAATTTTTTTATCATATGTGGTAAATAAAGAATTCCAGTGTTTTTTGCATGGTTATTGCATGGTTATTGCATGGTTATTGCATGGTTAAAACAGGGGGCAATAGAGGTGTCAATCCTCCCTGGCCTTGATGTGGTGCGACCGCCCCACCGCACGAGTCGTCGAACAGTACCTTACCTTACCAATCGCCAACAAGCGCCTTCTGTGAACACGTAGGTCATACTAAATGTGCACAGTGTCCGCCTCTGCCGCTACGTCTGCCACAGCCAGGACGACGCAAGCAACTGCTTCAGTCGCCGCCGCTTGACGGCTTGACTACCTCGACGCCCTGCCACCGGTCATAGCTACCGCCAGGTGCGAAAGCCCTGAAGTTTAGCGGTGTTGTGTCCACCGCGTACCCATGCCCGTGCAACTGGGGCAGATGCATGAGCATTTGCGTATAGCTTCGTCTTGCCAGGGTTTAGTCCGTCGCCATTGTATCCATCGCCCGATCCCCCCCCCCCACCCAATTCCCCAATTTTGCCATGCCTCCCCTCCAACACTCTCACACCATCTCCAGTCATCTCGAAGCAACGACACTCTTTCTGACGAAGAATCGCATCTGAACGCCCCCCTTCAAACAATCCGAAGCTGTGAGAGCGCGTGTCTATGGCTGCCGCGCAATCGAATCGCGGTGGCTGGTGTGGATCGAAAGAGGCCGATCGCCAACGGTTTCGGAGCTAATCGAAATCGTAGTTGCAAGTGAGGTGTGGATTTGGGGCAATCTCTCAAGCTACCGATTGGAGAATTTCTTTTTGTTTGGGATTGAACTACTTTTGGATGGAATTGATTGTTAGCCGGCGCAGGAATCGTGGGATGGAGTGTATCCCCAAGAGCGCGTTTTCAGGGTGTCGCGTGGTGCACGGGGAGGGGATCTGCCCCAATAGAAATTAGGGTTTAAGGAATCTTCCTTCTGAGGCGTGTTTTGTGCTTCCGTGCTGGCTCGACTTGCACGAGGAGCTTGCTTGTTCTGCTGGAGTCCTTTGTATCCAGTGTATCCGTCAATTTCGTACTGTGTTTTCGGCGTTGTTGCAATGTGCTTTAAATCATTCAAGGGTTAGGTTTTCGAGGATTTTGTGGTAGGGATGATGGCTTAGGTGAGGAGTGTATTTTGAGCTTCAAATGCTCAAGGTACTTCTTCGGACGTTCCTATGATAGTTGAAGTTTCAGTGTTTTGGATTCTCGAATCCCAAAGCTAGTGTTCCATCTCGTCACCCTGTCTTTGGATTCATTACCGTTGTGCTTGGGTCTCATGATTGGTTGCTTCGATGGGGTGGATTAGCAGCTAGCATTATGTCTTGGCTTAGATTCAAAGCCAGGATTGAGAGACCGTTGTACAAATATAGAGATAGTGATATCGGTAAGGAACTTGTCGTCGCTCTAGAGCTCGAGATACTAGTTCGGTACTTCTGGAATTGCATGGGTTTTGTATTGGTGTGCATCTCAAAGGGCCTTCCTCATTAGATTGATGAACTACTGGATATTATTTTAATAGGCATTAGATTCATGTAGTTCTCATACCGAGTTAGTTTAGTGTAACGCAAATGCTGTTAAGTTCATAGGCATTGAATTCATGTCGTCCACTAATTGAGTAGATGTTATTGTAGCGCAAATGGGTGTTAACTGAACGCTACCGTAGTATCATTGACATTCCCTTGATATTATATTGGCTACCATCAAGTTGACATTGATTGAAGACTAACTTGACATCAATCCAATATTATGCTCATATTGATCCAGTGTCCGATTAGATTAATACTAAATTTACATTTTTAGGGATATCTTGAGATGTGAGTCTTGGTGGACTTGTTCCCTTTTGGGATAAAATGATTCACAAGCATTTTGGGGTTTAGTTTGCAGGTGCAGTGTGGATACAGCACATTGAGGTTGAGAACATTTAGTGGTGCTCATGCACAGTGGGAGCTGATAACTTTTCAAGAATGGGCAAGCGCAGTGCAGGTGCGGGATTGCCTTCGGGGAGCTTTATATTATCAGTATGCTTGATATTATCAGTGTGCTTGACTCGGAGTGGAGTACTTGCACAAAGCAGCCACGCGGATGAGGAATGGGAGGCAGGATTGGGGACAGATATGTGTCCCGAAAAAGAAGACATACCAATAGACTCAGTGTTTCCATCAATTAATGCTGATAGTGATGCTATTGATGACAAAGCGACAATAGTGGAGATGAAACAGTTATTAACAGAACAGGCAGCTCAGATAGAAAAACTGAGGGAACTCATCAGCAAACTAGATAGATCTCTCACTGCACTACCACCGAGGATTCCCCAAGTGGTGACTTCTCAGCAGCGGAGTATCGGTAGTGAGAGGCTTTCCTCTGCCAGATTTAGCGGCAACTCACAACAGGTACTCACGAAACCTGTTGAAACGAGTGAGCAACCCAAAACAGGAGAGACTCCAGCTGAATTAACGAAAGACGTGCCTTCTGATCCCACCAGGCGCCCTCAGTTTGTAGGGTCTGGCTCCGGGGGAGGAATGACAGTGGCCCGGTATAAGCCAGCGTGGGCAGAGCACTTCCAGTTCGTTTCAGCTGTCAAGGTGGACGTTGATGTTTCATGCTTGCACGTACTGCCTCATGAAGGTGACGATGGCATGAGCCGGTATGTGGCAGTTGGGGATTCAGCGGGACGGATCTATATTTTCTTCACCCACGGGGACTTGCTTGTGGACTATGCGACTCTTTCGATGGCTCCAGTGACTGCCATGCTTTCCTTCACACTGCGCAAAAATGAAACATGGCTGGTGACCGGCCATGCAGATGGCGCTGTACTTGTGCATCGTATTTGGGAAATCATTCACCGTGGGTCGTCTACTAGTGACGAAGCCCACCAGTTGGTTCTCGAGTATGTGCATTCGCTTGTTGCGCCTTCCGAGACCGGAGACTATGATCTGAGGGGCATGTTTGAAACACCGGGAGCTCATACAGAGGAGGCACCTGAAATTAAAAGCAATGTGATAACGCATTTGGAGATGTACAGAGTGGGAAAAATGCGGTACGTGCTAGTGGCAGACTGCAATGGCAGGATGCAAGTGTTTAAAGAAAATGGAACTCTTTTTGGAACGGCGGACTCGTTGAGCCGTCCGCTTGCGTTTCTGCGGACTCCCAACACACAGCGCTTGCTGTTTTTGACCAAAACGGGTGGTGGTTCTCTTGACTTGCGGACCATGACAGTGCGGAGCTGCCCCTGTGATGGACTGAATGGATCCACGGTGGTGGCATATGCTTTTGATGCTGCAGGGCGGTCTCGGGCATACGGTTTCACCGAAGAGGGTGACCTGGTGTATGTCATCCTGTCGGGGGATACTCTTCACTTTGAATGCCATGCTAGGACTACCAAGAGAAAACTTGATGTGGACGGCCCTGTGTCATTACACGGTATCAAGGGCTACTTGTTGGTGGCTACCCCACGGAACGTGTTTCTGTACAACACCACTCTTCAGGTTGGCTTCAGCTATGCCAACATTCGGGGAGCGGCTGGACCTCGCCCTCTCTTCAGTGCTTCCTTGGACGATGTCTCCCTTTCGTTTCTGCCCACGCCTATTGTTCCAGGGAATTGGCCCATGATGGCTTGCAATCGTGACAAGCTGGTTGTCGTTGGCTTTGGTAGTGGCTATGTTGGCTTTTATCGATCCACTTTACCGGTCCATAAACTACCCGATTTCAATGCCAAGCTATGGAGCAGCCCCATTTTCATATCTGTTATACTGCTTCTAATCGCCTGGCAGCTGCTCAGCCGCAAGCGTGATCCAGTGCCCACAGATACTAGCAACCCTATCATGCAAATTGCCCCGAATGCTGCGGCGTCTGGATATGGCTTTCGGGACAACCGCGAGGGCGGGTTAGGCCAAGCACGAAGCCGCTATGAGTCGCCTTCTCGTAGCTACAGCACTAAGCCTGTGCCGTATGGCCAAAACTCCATGAATTACCGGGCGTCCTCATCGGATCCGAACTACTCTTCACGGCGAGAGCCTCTGTTTGCGAATCAGACTGATTTGCGGCATTGAAGAACACAAATAATGTGCGTATCTTGTGGCCATTTTTTCTTCCGGCTCTGCCCTTTAATGTGTTGTTTGTTTGAGGAGCATCGTTGTCTTCGTTCGCACTTTGCTTTTCCTACATGTGAGTCCTAGTGTGGTAGTTTATTTAACCGTTGAGTGTCCTATTTGATCTATTTTTTTTGGAGCATCATCTCGTGGTTCTTCCCTGTGTATTACTATGATGCGTTATGTATTTGGCTTGAAGGTATCATTTCTGGAAACAGGTTTGAGGGGTACATGTACTCAGCCAGTCTTGGTAGGATTTCTATGGTGGCAACTAATGGAATCGCTTGCACGCTTCGTTTGATCACAGACTTTTGAGGTAGACTTTGATCGCCGAGTGATGGCCTGATGTGCAGACTCTGGTTCTTCCCTGTGGCTTGTAAGGTACTAACACTCCAGCCGTTTTTTACGAGTATATATCGAGTATATATCGTGCCATACTTTCGCTTCCCTTTTTTAGTTGTCCATGTAACTTGTTGTTGACCTAGTCTGCATTGGGGTTTCCTTTCTCGCAGGTGGTGAGCAGGTGACAGCCGGACCATTTTCCATTGCAATCTTTTCATCTACACTTTCACCAACCTCAAGTCAGCTATGTTGATTCTTAGTCTAGATTCGACATGTGTTCCATTCCACAAAATGAAGTTCGTCATACTTTGCAGTAGAGATTTAATATCACATTAAAATATGGGGAGATTAATGCTATTGTTTCTAGAAGATTGATTCCCCCAATGTGAAGATCTGTCTTTGTTATTCGGTTCTTGCTCCTTCCTCATCAGAGCTGGTAACTCTTATTTGATGGAGTTCGTGGTATTGATGGACTTAGTGCTGGGTACTTGAATCTGCGTTTTCAGTTGCCAATCATTGGCACGTTTTCTGTGTATTTATTTTGCACTCTAGTTAGCAAATGGCAGCCTTGCTACCAAGGTTCGTGAATACGAAGTGTTCATAACATGAGACTATTTGAAGTAAAATTTCCACTTTTTATGCACTAGGTTAAATTTGAGGAGTGTACAGTCGGGTTCAGTAATCTTACAAACTGTGTATTGTTCCATTCAAAGAATTTTGCATATTATAGAATACAATTGACATTTTTTGTCTTGCATAATCAACATTCAAATTTGTATGGAATCTCTAGTTTCAAAGAAGCAAAACTCAACATTTTTGGTGAATTGTCTCATTCGAAATTCATGGTTTTACATGATAATTGATTGAAAAATATTGGTGATGAATTAAAAAAATTTATTGCATAGATATGTAGGAAATATTCACACATATCTTTTCCTTCAATAAGCATCTCCAAAATTGACTTAGAATTCCCTCTATAAAGATTTCAATGTTATGATGGGAATGTCCAAATTTGGTATAATAGAATATCCCTTCGTTTTAATTAAATTTTGACCGTCATATTGTAATTAATTTTGCACACTTAAGTCATGATGGTACAATTATTATCAAAATTTAATTTAAATACAAAGATATCTATTTTACAAGATTTGTGCAATGTCATTTGAACATTAAAATATCTTTTGAGGGAATTTTGGAACTTTTTTGGAGATGCTTATTGAAAGGAAGATGTGCATTTGGATGTTTCCTGCATATTAAATCAAAAATTCAAAGAAATTCATTACCAATATTTTTCAATCAATCATCACGTAAAACCATGAATTTTAAGTGAAACCATTTACCAAAAATGGAGTTTTATGTTTTTGAAACTAAAATTTGATGTACTTGATTGGGATGGTGTGAAAATTGAATGTTAATTATGCTAAGGCAAAAAAAATGCCAATTATATTGTATAATATGAAAAATTCTTTGAATGGAACGAATGCAATTTCTAAGATTATTGGTCCTCAAAATGTACATATGCTTGCACTATTTCTATAGAATAGTCGGCCTAATGTAGAATTGCATAACTCCGGTTGATGAAATTGGAATTTGAGTGAAAAAATTGAACAACTCTTGACTGAGGTGCTAATTAAATGAAATTACAAGCAAACTATCTTACACCTTAGTTGCTTTGCATTATTATTGGATACAACTCTTTTGAAAGGTGAGGTTGAATAACCTTTTGTACTTACCCACACCCAATTGTGAGACCTTCTATGACATTGTTTACCAATGAGGTAGGGGTCTCTTTTGCATGCTTGGAAAGTAGACTCCGTAGTGAACAAAATTGTCTTGAGTAGCTTTTCATCCACCTCCAATCCTTGAATTGATTGATAAGTCCCTCTTAGGCATTTAAGGAAGCATAATACCTTCCTAGTATAGGGAGGACTATTGCTTGGTTATATAGTGTTATGAATCCTTATCCAATATCTTTCCTTTACCATAACATTGTTCATCAATGCTTAGGGGTCCCCTTTTGCTTCCCTAGAAAGGCGGATACCCCTAGTGTAGAGTCAAACACATTGGCTACTCATATTCCTCAGGCTCTGGCACAACTGGCTTGAGCCAACCAATTTGAGGAAAATTGAAGAAAATTTATATACAATGCAAAATTAGCTCAAAAACTCAAAATTTTCTCCATGGGTGTACATAGAACTATGGAATATTATGGAATAAAATAATTTACTATGTCTTTTTGTAATTAGAAAATCAAGAGATTGTGGTTATAGGTCCAAATTTCAAATTTCAATAAACTATTAAATTATTGAAATTATTGAAATTTTCATGTTTGAATAGAAACTACATTTTATTGTCTTCAGTTCATTAGTTGGTCTTACTTTTGAGAAAGATCATTTTATTGGCTTAAATTTACATCAAGAGCAAAATGCTCAAAGTTGCAAAAATACACTACATGGTGATCCCATGGGCCATGGCTTACACACCTTCCTATTTAACAATACCAAAAAATATAAAAGATTCAACTCCACATCCTTGCAAAAAAGATCAACCAAGTCCACCATAAAATTTGAATTAAAATTTATTTTTTTTGTCTCCAAGAGGTACTAAATATCATCCACATGCCATTTCTGCCTACCAAACATTTTAGGGGGAATTCCTAAGAGAGACATCGTCCATTGGACAAATTATGAATGTTTTCAAGAACTCATTGCAATAGTTGAACAAAATAGATAACGTATATTGAGTCCAATAAAGATGCAACTAATTAAATTGTACCATACAAAGAATTTTTCTTATTGTAAAATTGACATTTGGGGTCATGGGTGATTGTAAGAGTCCTATTTTTGGTCCCTTTGATCTCGGAAAGGTGATTTTTTGTTCATAATTTTTGTATCATATGTCAATTTTACATGAAATTTGAAATAAAAGTACATGTGATAGTTGTAAACATTGAGTAATTTTTTTACATTTAAAAAGAATTATTTTATTATTTTAAATAACCCCCAATTGAATGTCTGCCTTGACCAAGGGAAGGGAAGGGGGGTGGGTGTAGTACTATTTTTGACCCAGAAATGCTAATTTGAAGCTCAAAATTGGGATATAAGGATTTCTATTTCTATTAAAAAATTACAAAAGACATGAAAAGGTTTTCTAAAAATAGTAAAATTTCCACCTTCTACAAGTGCTCAAAGTGCACTACTCTTATGCAAGTGTAGGAAACACAATTTTTTTCCCAAAAGATGAAAATAGTTGAGAAAGAACATCTTTAAATCAGAAAAAATGAATTTTTGAATTTTATTTTTTTAACTTTTGAATTATTTTCTAGAAATCAAACATCAAAGTGCCTATTTTTTTGGTATTTTCCATCGGGTTTTTTTTGTGCATAACTTTTAGAGATAAACTTTTCAAGGTCTAAATTTTTAGAAACATTCTATTTTCAATCCTTTATAAATTATCCATATTTTATTTCTTTGAAAAAATTATTATTTCAAAAGTCATAGTACTCACTCAAATAGGCCATTTTGAGCTCAAAACAATAGGTGTTTCTTGCAACAATCCTCATGTATAATTAGCATTGCATTTTTATGCAATTTTGATCAAGTATATCAAATTCTAATTTCAAAAAAACAAATTTCAAGTTTTGGTGAATTTATCTAGTTAAATTTCATTAGTGAGGCATTTTCAAATTTTGATTGTATAAGTATGTAGGAAACATTTGCATGTATTCTTTTTGTGTCATAAAAGATGTAACAAAATTTTAATTTAAAGGGAATTAAATATTTGGATGTTGCATTGCAAAATCTTGTAATTAGACATATTTGTACAAGGTGTGGTAATTGAAACATGTGTTGTAGTTATCTCTAAAAGAGATGTTATAAATTCCACAAAATAAACTAAATAATGTGGTTTAGTTACTCAAACCTCTTCATTACGACCTCCAAATGTTAGTGCCTAATGTTTCTAATATGTCAATGTCTAATATCTATAATATGTCAATGTCTAGTATCTCTAATATGTTAGTGTTCAACATCTTTGAAATGTCAATGTTTAGTGTCTCTAAACGGTTTGAAATGGATGAATTTTTTTTTCTAAAGTTCTATTTTCTATTATGTTCTTTCTGCTGTAAGTTTCATTGATGAAGCATCCACTATTGTAGAATGAAATATGAAAATATATGGAAAGCAATAGCTTGCTAAGGAGAAAATTGTTTAATTCTACCTTGGAACTTTTGAGTAGAGAGGATAATGTGGACGAATGCATGTTGGAAATCTGCAATTAGCACCAAATGTCCATTCCAACTAAGTATGCTTTTTGCTTTCTAACATTTATTAAGGATGGATTTCTCTCATCAATTCCAAGTACCATCTTAATAACATCTATAGTACTAAGGAGACACGTGACAGGGATGGCTCACCAAAGTCTTAATGCATGGGAGTATACAACATGAGGTCTACATCCCTTATTGGCTATTATGTCTACTATTTTATGTTCTCAGTCTTAGAGCATCGCCACCGTCACACAAAAATTTAATTCAGCAAATGTCTCATTACGGACTCCACAAATCTCTTTGTTGATTCCACTTGCCAAGTTTCCATTCTGAGGCGGAATATCCAACACGCCCAACAATATGTGGACTACTATTCATGAAGTTAAGGATTCTATTTATGCATCCATTATTGTTTGTCCAATGAGTTGTTGGAAAGGCGACAATGAATCCCAAATTGGGGGGCATGGAAAGGATGATGAACAACACTAAAAGACTCCATGCCAAGCTCAATTTTTGGAAGGCCCGCTCAATAATTTTATCCTTTGCATGTGAGGGTAGGGGAGCATTTTTAGCCCGAGCGTGCCAAGAGCCAAATGGCGGCTAGTTCTTCAGTGTGATAGTGAAGATACTCTTAGAATTTGGGGCAATGTTTTTTGGAGGTCTCATCACTTCTTCTAGTACAACCTCTATAAATGTTAATCTAAATCTTTCAATAAATATTGAATACATTTAAAAAAAAGTTAACTTCATTGTCATGATGACAAAACTAATTAATATTTTTTTATCAATTTTAAAATTTTAAAAATCATTCTTGACCTAGAGACAACAATCTATCCAAAAATAGTCAATATTGTTTGACTTAATTTTTCTTTTAAGTGAAGTCAATGTAATTCTTTCAAATTTCATGCTTATGCAATATTTGAGCATTGAAGTCAATGTAATCTTAAGCAATCATGTTCACTCTTCCTCAATTCAATACACAATACAAAAATAACTTGCCAAAATTTTGAAGTTTGAAGTTTATTTTTGTATCTTCTACTCCCCTCCATCCTCAAGGTGTTAATGTCTCTAAAATGTTAGTACTCAACATCTCAAAAATGTCATTAGGAGCTAGATTAATCATAGGTGGTGAGATCCATTGGATGGATTACAAATGATTTTAAGATATTCTTGCATGAACTATATGAAACAAATGAAATACATTCAAATTTGTTGAAAAAACAAATTTAGTCTATTCTTTAGCAATGTGTCTAATGCAATCACTTGATGGTTTGTGATTTTTGCACAAGGTTTTGGATCAATTCATGTAGGGATAGGAAAAAATAAAAAGTTTGCAAAAATGAAGGTTTTAAATCTGAAATCTCTTCAAGAGTCATAATTTATTTGACCTAAAAAGCTTAAATGTACATTCCCTTCTCTACCAAATGTTCTTAGGGGTTAAAGAAGTTGGAATATAATTCTAAGTTAACTAGTCAATAGAGATTGTATCATATTTTTTTGATTGAAATAAAAAGAGTCTTAATAACCTATAAGTTATATTCAATGGGAATACTAAGATGGACCCAAAAATACACTTCTTGACAATCTAAGTATGCATTCATCATGTCTAAAAACTTTCTTCAAATAGACTTTCTCCTAAGGCTCAAATAGAAATTTCTTGAAGACATGGTCACAATACCTAAAACATCAATTTTGAAAAGAATCCAAATCCATATTCATTTCAAACAATTAGTAGAAAAATATAATTCAGACACTTTTAGAAGAATCTAGTTGATAGAAGGGTTCATATTTTTTATAAAGAGAAATGCAATGAAATATTATAATTACCATACTAAATACGTACAAGATATTTTACAATAGGGGGTGCAGTTGAGGGTGTGCTCTATGTGGGTGCTTAGAGCATACATTGCTTCATGCATTGGAGTTGTATAGGCCTACCAATTTTTGAGGCTAATCATGAATCTTACCTGCCTTAGCTCCCCTGCACAGAGGGTACTCGTAATAGACAACATCATTCTAATTCAAATATTACAAGAGAAGAATTAAAATGTTTTTCTTAAAATATATTTTAGCCAATCTAATTTAAGTGCTTGGAAGACAAGTTGATAATTTGAATATAAGCCAATTTTGCTACACTCAATGAAGATGTAGCAACTCTACAATTGAATATTCTTCAATGTCATTGAAGATATGGTTACATTAAGGAGTTTTGAGCATATATAATGAATTATATGTATAAGTCCTTGATATTTACTTATATATGTCAACATTGTCATCACCTTTTGTCACAAAATTGTTCATGTTTTCATCCATAAATATCATTCTAGAATAGAGATACTCATTTGTCCACTTGATTCCAAGCTACCTCAAAAGGCAATTACTCTTGCCTAGCAACAAGCTTTGTTCTAGTATATCATATGTAAAATGTCACTTATTATAGGAAAGATGAAGGAATATTTCACATTCATTTGGTTGGCAATCTTTTTGAAGAAACGTATTGAATGCCACTTGTAAGTTTGGGTGTCCTTCACACACTTTTTACGCACGCGTAATCAAATCCTAATGCATCCTTTGCACTGTGAAGTCTAATAGTATTCAATATCTATAAAATGTCATTAGGACCTTAGATGGTGAGATTAATTAAAGAATTCTTAATATAACACTAAGATGACTATTCAATACAAATTATATCTTATATTCTTTGGTTGAAATGGAGAGAGTCATAATCTATAATTTACATTCAATGCTAATCTTGTTTTTGATCCAAAAATGCACTTCATTACAAAAAATATGAGGCCTCAACAAGGCCGTGAGTGCTGATTTTCGGGACCCGCGGGTGATATTACGGAAAAAAAAAAAAAAAAAAAATAACTTTTTTTTTTTTTTTTTTTCCGAAAAAAAAAATTAAAAAGTGACGTCACGCTGATGTGGCGCTGACGTCAGCGCTGGCGTGGAACTTCGACCACGTCAGAATTTCAGTTTCTGAATTTTTTTTTTTGGAAAAAAACTCCGTAGTATCACTACGGGGGTCCAGGCTTAACGGCCTTCCGGAGGCCTCATATTTTTTGTAATGCTTGGTAATCATTAATAATTAATGTGTGTAGGTTGCATTATGACTTATAACTTTCTCAAGCCTTCTTCTTCCTAAGCCTCAAACATAGAATTCTTGAAGACATGGCCTTAATCCATTAAAGATCGTAGTTGATTCGGGGGGCGAGAAAGATGTTTTTTGGTTTTAAGATACCAATTCAAAAAATCAAATCTAAATTCATATTCATCTCATACTTGGTAGGATAGAAGGGTTCATATATTTTTTTATTGAATCATATTTTTAAAAGGATTCTAATGTTGTTGTTTTTACGTAAGATGCATTATAATATAAAATTATCACACTAAATTTGTAAAAAAATGTCACACCACACATATAAACTTTGCAAGGTCACAATTGTATTACCTATGTCTTGTATAAATAGGTGTATTGTTGATTTCTTCAGTTTCCCTCAAAGTCAATCATTGGACACTTTTAGTCTTCAACGTCCTAATTGAAATAAGTGGTAAAAGAATTGATATGTTTTTTTTTACAATATATCTTGTTTCAAGGTACATCTTGAATAGGTACTTAATATAAGGTAGGAAACTCTATTTGCGTCACAATTCAAAAAACACCCTATCCGTGCCACTACATATCAATAGTATTCATTCTAAATTTTCAAATGTATTCTACTCATACACAATGATTGTGAAGTTACACAACTAGTCGCGGTGTCTTGATGTGGGCCGTTTATTAGTTAAAAATAGGCATCTTCATAATTTTGTAATAGTTGTCTAATAAGAGTTTAGAATTCAAGAGTTGATAGGTGGTTACTTTTAAGCTAGCGTTTATGTTTTTAAGTGCTTCACTTTATTTAAATAGACTAAACACTAGTATTTAAAGGCAATAGTGAGAGCACATGTATATAAAATATTTGGATAAAGAATTCATTTGATACTAAGAAGAAATATATTAGATTTTATTTATATATTAATAGGGTGTCCTACGTTATATGTATATAGGAAAATTGCACAATTTTCAATGCATTTTAAATATGAAAACCAATAAAAGTCAAACCCGAAGTCCAACCTGTCTGCCCTCAGGATGAACAGACCCTCGCGCATTCATCCGTCCGTCCTTCTATCAATCTTTACCGTATTCATCCACTGGTCAAATACCTCGAATACTGTACACGTACAAATACATACAAAAGCGTAGACCACCTTCTCTTACAGAGTCCCACCACCAACAGGGTAACGATTCCCGACTCCCCTCGTCATCAATCCGACGCACTTCAGTTGTTTTTTCTCCAAATTCTTTCATCTGATGAGTCACCGCGCAAGAGTTATCCATGGCGACGGTGTAACCTGAGTGAATTGCAGACTAATTTTGCAAATTTTGCAGAAATTGCGTAACTTATGTCAATGGAAATCCCAATTTGCCGCGACATTGACTGACCTGACCTGACCTGCATTCGGATCCGTCTAATGCTTCCGATCGGTGAATGGTGGGGGCTCTTACAACAGCTGTAACTTCGATCTGAAGTGAGATTTTGCCACCATGCTTTTGTTAGATTGTTGGGGTGCTGTGCAAATTGAGCTATGTCATGTGCGCTCATGTCGGAAGCGTGGACAGTGGGGCACAGACGGCATGTGCTCGTGTCGGAATTGAGAAGGAATTAAGCAGTAGAGGAGGAGTATAAGAAATTTGCTTTGAGACTGAAGCAATTGGAGTGTAGCTCACATAGTCGGTGACTCTTCGGGTTTGCTCGGTGTCTCTCTGTGTGTGTGTGTGTGTGAAGCATGATTTGTGGTTTCGCTGCTGTTGCTCAGTAGAAGTGAATTGGACGAACTCTGGAGAATTTTTGGGAATTTTTTTGAGATTTTGCGAAGAATTTTGGAAGAATTTGAGCTTGATTTTTCAGGATTTTGATTTTTGGAGAGTTTCTTGAGGATTTGAGTCTCTTGCCAAATGTTGATTCTGGGTTTTTGAGGGAATTTTTTTTTCGAGGATCATTGAAATTATTGAAATTATTGAAATTTTGGAATGATCTTTTTTTGTTGGATTTGCAGAATTGGCGATTCTGATGCGTTTCTTGGGTTGCTCATTTGCAGGTGTTTGAAGCTTGTTATCTCTTTGCGATGGCGAGATTAGTCTGGTTGTTGTTGTTGCTGCTAGCAGTTGCGGCTTTAGGAAGAGCGAGTGCAGGGAAGCCGATTAACGTCACGTATGATCAACGAGCGCTTGTAATTGATGGCCAGCGGAGAATGCTGATCTCTGCAGGCATTCACTATCCTCGTGCTACTCCTGAGGTGACATTATCCTTCTCTTTCTTCCCCTTTTAAGATGTAAATCGGAACATGAGTTTGTTACTGAATTATCTTGAGCCTTTCACTGGATCCTTAAATGTCCTCATGTTTGTTGCATTGAGTAAACCAAACACGCCATGTACTGTGAGGGTTTGCTTGCAGTGGGTGACAAACTAAAGTGATCCACAACAGTTATGTTTCCAGCTACCAAAAGTGCCACACTAAATCTGATATATACATAAAACTGTGATCTCTTGGTCCACTGCAGATGGCGTATTTGGTGTAGTGCAATCTTGAAAGTTTTCTTGTCATCTCTCTGTAATAGAAAGATCTTCTATGACTTTGACCCTTGCATCCAAGTTCTGATACAAGCTCACTCTGTCTTTCTGAAATAGATGTGGCCAAGTATTATTAAAAATGCGAAGGAGGGAGGTTGCACTGTAGTGCAAACGTACGTGTTTTGGAACGGTCATGAGCCCAAGCAAGGCCAGGTTCGAGTGTAACTGATCCTTCAATCTCTTCATTATTCTAATGTATCATGTATAGGTAAAGAGGGCTGACATGGCAGCTTGACATGCCAAGATGTATGCCATTTCCTTATATAATTTTTGGTTGAAAGGGTGATGTTCAGTCATTGAAAAGCTCGTAAAGTACTGTACATATCATGCCGTAATTGTGATAGGATGTGTTTAGAACGTCAGGCAGGAGGTATTTTACTGAGTTCTCCATATCTTGAATTGGATCTTGTTGCAGTATAATTTCGAGGGCAGATATGATCTGGTCAAGTTCATAAAGCTGGTGCAGGAAGCGGGACTGTTCTTCCATCTTCGCATCGGTCCTTACGTTTGTGCAGAATGGAACTTTGGGTATGAATGCTTTGAAAAGTCTCTGCTAGTTATCAATCCGTGAGTAGAAAGACTGTGACTGTAAAAACTTGGCTTCAAATCTGGAAGGATAAAGAAGTATTAAGTTTCATTACTTTCGTGTATCTTAACAATGGTGTCGTACATCATTGGATGCAGGGGATTTCCTTATTGGCTGAAGGAGATTCCAGGAATTGTGTTTCGTACTGATAATGATCCCTTCAAGGTAAAAACTTACTCTATGCAGAGAAACCTGTTTGTTCGTGTATTGTTTTCAGTATGCTATGTATAATTAAATCGTCACTCTGCTTTTTTGGAGGGTACATTGCTGGTAGATATAAAGCAGGATTCACATATAGGTCCCACTTTTACGAAGCCTTTTGAGCTGTTTCACATGTGAACGAACATGAATGTTTTTGCGAAATGTAAAGATAAGAGACACGTGTCTTTACTCAAGTACCTTCATTTGTGTTGCCGAAGAAAGTACTCCTTATGTAATTTGTATTACGCCAATAAAAGAACCAATTCATTCAGCAAGCATCATTCTAGAGGAGGACCAGGATTTGTAGAAAGTATTTGAAGAAAGCTAATAAATTACCTGAACGTTCGTTTTTGGGTGCTCCGATTTCAGATTGCGATGCAGGGATTTGTGAGCAAGATTGTGCACTTAATGGAGGAAAATCAGCTTTTTGCATGGCAAGGAGGTCCTATTATCATGGCTCAGGTAGGAGGGGAGAATGGAGTATTGTTGGGTCATGAGCTTTCAGTTACATCTTGCGTGTCCATGCGGTTGTTCTTTATGTCTGTGATTGAGACAATTGTGGAGTGCAGATCGAGAACGAGTATGGGAACATTGAATGGCAGTTTGGCGATGGGGGCAAGCGGTATGTTCGGTGGGCAGCCGACCTGGCCCTCAGCCTTGATGCTCGTACACCATGGATTATGTGTCAGCAGGGGGACGCACCTGGAAAAATAGTGAGACCCTGGCTTTACATTGTTGTGTAATAGATGAATATTGGAATTTGTTGATGCAAATGTATTGAATTGAGTGTAACTCGCCACCTAACGATAGAAGAAAGATACTGAGTTGTTTGCACAAGCACATCTTTCTTTCCTTTTCTTTTTTTGATACAAACGGGTGCATTCAAGTGAACCTCTTTCATCGATCGAGCTAGTACTAATCTACTCAAGCGTCTTTCTGCATACCATAGAATATGTAACATTTACTAGGCTTACTAGTGGTTTCGCCTTTTCATCTCACTGCGACCTGAGTCCTATGTTGGCTACCTTAGAGTCCATATTCTTTTAATTGATCAAATTGAAAAATGACATTGGCACCTTTTGTGTGCTGCTGTGTTCAGATAAACACCTGTAATGGATATTACTGCGATGGATGGACGCCTAACAGTGCTACCAAACCGATTTTTTGGACGGAGGATTGGAATGGCTGGTAATTTTACTATTAACCTTTCCTTCCATCAGATTGTACTGAAAAAAATAGGTTCTGTGGAGTAATTAGAAGCCCACAAGCCATGTGGCTCAAGATTTCGTTGTTTGCTAATAGCCTTGGAAGTGACCGAATGGCCATAAGTGGTCTCTTCCATGTCTACAAGAGTTGAAACAATTCATTTAGAGAGCTTCAAGGAAGTTAACAAAATGTACCAGCAGAAAGAAAAAATCATACTCTTCATTTTATATGATGGAAGGTACTATAGTCGACTATTAGCTTCCAAAGTGGATTCTCCATTTTTTAGCTTGGGGTTACTATCCTGCCTTCTTGCCTATGCATATTTTGACGGGTCCTCAAATGGTGGTGTAGGTTCCAAAACTGGGGACAGGCCACTCCACATAGGCCTGTTGAAGACAATGCTTTCGCCGTTGCACGATTTTTCCAGCGCGGGGGAAGCTTTCAAAATTATTACATGGTAAGTCCTAACCTAGCTTTTCATCAGAAATGCTCATTTGACGTGGGCTGACAATGTACTTTTTCGCTGCGATGCTCTAGGTACCTGTCTATGTCAAAACACATTCTTGTTTCAAATTTCAACTTATTCTTGTCTGATAGTACTTCGGTGGCACCAACTTTGCGCGAACTGCTGGTGGGCCATTTCTGACAACGAGTTACGATTATGATGCCCCTATTGATGAATATGGTGCGTCTCTTTCTAAACTGTGTGCCGTTATCGATGACTGCTTTTGATACAGTGATTCCAAGAACTGGATCTATCTACATAGTCAACTATAAATATGCATATCTCAAATATTCGTGAATGAATTTTTCTTAGCTTTTACTATGTTCTGCGTTACTTCATACTTAGCAACTTTGGTGTTCAATGGACTGTAATTTTAAGTCTGTTGTTTCAGTGATAGACTTGGCTTTTTAGCTCACTGTATCATACAAATGTTCTGTATGGAAAACAAGACAAAAGGGAAAATTATACCGGTAATGGATGACATTGTGTTTGACAACTGTGCGCACGACAAATTTTCTGCAGGACTTATCAGACAACCAAAATGGGGGCATTTGAAAGACCTTCATGCTGCCATCAAACTCTGCGAGCCTGCACTAACTGCTGTTGACATCGTGCCTCGGGCTACTTCGCTTGGTTCGAATCAAGAGGTTTCTTTCTCTTTATTTTTTAAGATTTTTTTCCTTTTTTTTCCTTTTTTTTTCTCTTCTAATTTTGAGAATTATAATTCTGATCTGTGGAAAATTATTACAATTTTAATCCTCCGCTGTATGAAACTGGGATTTGGGAATTGGCCTATGTCGGATCAATACACAAACGACTTCTCCAAATACTCCCACTTGTTTGGTTACTCAAATGACTTGTGCTGGAACGTGAAACAGGCACATGTGTATTCAGGAGGTGGACATTGTGCCGCTTTTCTTGCCAATATCGATGGCCATGCTAGTGCCACTGTGGAATTTCAAAACAAGTCATACGTGCTTCCAGCGTGGTCAGTCAGCATCTTACCTGACTGCAAAAACGTCGTGTTCAACTCGGCCCAGGTAATTTTCTTAATTCAGTACGCCTTGCTAGTCTGGTAGCACGTTTGGCGCATAAGTCGGTTGTCATTAGTACTCCAAGAATTATCTTTCCTGATATTCTAGACTCTATTGGAAGCAGTTGATTAAACGCCAATTATGACCATAAACTTTCACTACAACTCCATCAATCATCGAATCGCACTAGTTATGATAAAGCGAGATTTCGTGGTTTTAAAATAATTTATTTGATTGATCGTTTTATGAAAAATATAATTCAGAGGAGTCAAATTTATATCACCAGTATCAGTGAAGAACTTTGCTGTGTTGGGCAAACATAGATAAAATTGAACGAAAGAAAAACCCCATATGACCCACTCAAAAGTACGGAAAGAAACATTAGGTCCTATTTGGGTCTCTTGGTCTTCTAGGAGTTTGATATGTAAGTGGATTTACATGTCAGCTGGATTTTTTGTAGACTTACAACAATGCAATGCTTGCCCACAGGTAGGAGCTCAGACCGCTTTGACAAGGATGAGAGTAACTGCCCCAAAACCAATAGGGGACATTTTTATGCCGTCCAATAAGCTGCTTCGTAATCATATCTCCGACGGCAAAGCGGTCTCGGGTCTGAAATGGAAGGCATCAGTGGAGCCAGTTGGAATTAGAGGAGCTGAAGCACTCGTTTCAAACTCCTTGCTTGAACAACTTAATCTTACAAAAGATTCCTCTGATTATCTTTGGTACTCGACCAGGTAGCTTTTCTGAACCTTGCATAGTTCGATATACGAATCTTGCTCTTGCAACATGAAATCCATTTGTAGAGAAACCCAGTGCCGAGAGGCGTTCTAGAGAACCTAGTCGTGTTATACTTGGCCAAGTTTACCGCTAAATCTGCCTTCAATGGCTTCCCAATTGGCAAGTTGTAACGTGACTACAAAACCTTTGTGGGAGGTGTAGTTGTTTCTAGTACTGATTATGAACTAGGATGTCTGTTTATAGCCTTCCAAGATGCAATACATATTCTCTCAATCTCAGTAGCCATCAATTTGACATTGCATTGTTGAACGTAAATGTCGGGATGCCATTGAAAGTGATAACTAATAGAAATTCCACCCCCGAGGTATTCTAGGAAATCTAGCCGCATTGATTCTGAGATTAAACCCTGCCGATTGTTGATTTAGCGTTTCCTCCTTTAATTTTAGCTAAATTTAAAGAAAGTTGTTTAACACGATTTTCCCTGGGACACAGTATCACGGTCGCAGACAAGGATGTGACATCTCTATCTGAAACGAATTCGCAAGCAAAGCTGGTCCTCGACACTATGCGTGATGCAGTGCACATCTTCGTTAACGGAAAACTTGCAGGTATTAATTTTTGTATCAGTACTAATTTCATGTCCCTCACCTTTTGATGTCACGTGAATGTGTCTTGACTTTCAAGATTTTGCATGCAGGCAGTGCAAGGGGATGGAATGTTCAAGTTGTCCAACCAATTAATTTGAAAAAAGGGAAGAACAGCATCGACTTGCTAAGTATGACTATGGGATTACAGGTACTTAATCTCGAAATCCGTTCAGTTTATTTCTGTGCCTTTTTCACTGACAAGTAGAGGACTGGATGTACTAGCCATTAGAAGGTATTGCTTGTGGAGTTACCCTTGGAACTTAAAAAAGATTTGAGACATCTTGCTATTGATGCCTCTTCCAATAGAGGAAATGAAGGGGAAAAAAATCAGAAATTCCTTGATACTCTCGGTATTAACGAATTGATACTTGGCAGAATTACGGTGCGTTTCTAGAAACCTGGGGTGCGGGCATTCGAGGGTCTGCGTCTTTATCAGGGCTGCCCTCTGGGGACCTGAATTTATCGACAGCTAGTTGGTCTTATGAGGTAAGTTACCAGTCATCACAATTGTTCTGTCCTTCCAGATGGAAGAGCAGACATAGTGGACTTGGTGGTTTGGTGCACAACGTTGAGGCAAAGGAACAATTCCACCCCTTGGTGCTCAAGTTTATAATAGAAATTCCACTTTGGAATAATCAGTGACAATAACTTTCAAAGCATATTTTCATTGTTCAGAAATGTAGGACCTGGTTTCTTCTCTCTATCGGTACATTTTGTGAACTTGGATCATTTATTTCAACTTCTAGTGAAATGGAAGTGGCCACTTTGGGCCCACTGGAAACTTAGGGTTAACTACCAAGTCCGTTGTTGTGTGAGCTCTTGGGTTCTTCATTTGTGTTCTACTCAGATCTTCAACTTAGCTGTTCAAAAACATTGCTCAGGTTGGACTTCGAGGAGAGAAAGTTGGACTTTATGAGACTGGCACTGCAGATGGTATTACGTGGGGTTCATCATCTTCATTTTCTAATACTTCTTCCCTTACGTGGTATAAGGTATGTTGAACAACACCATTTTCTAGGATTTGCATATAATGAAACGTTATACAATGCACGTAGGGATAAAATACTGTGCAAGTCATGTTTTTCTTGTAATGCGAAACATAAAATGAAGCATATAGGGTACGAATTTGAGACAAGGACGTTTGTTTTTCAACCAAGAGCCGGAATTTTCTCTTTTAACCAAATGACTGCCTTTCGCAGACTACATTTGACTCACCTGGAGGTACAGATCCTGTTGCTTTGGACTTGGGGAGCATGGGGAAGGGGCAAGCCTGGGTAAATGGTCATCACCTGGGCCGTTATTGGCTGCTGCTTGCGCCTTCATCTGGCTGCTCCTCATGTGACTACAGGGGGGCTTATAACTCGGACAAATGCCGAACCAATTGTGGAGAGCCCTCACAGCGCTGGCAAGTGATTTTGTCTGTCAATTTTCTTTTTCTAGCCGCTGTTTTCTAAGCTCTCATTTCTTTAAATTTCTAATTCCTCCGGTTCCTTGAAAACTCGAATGCCTTTGAGTTCCTAAAGTCTCTGGTTTCATGAAAATTCTAATTTCTCTGTTTTGATGACGGCAATGCAGGTACCATATTCCTCGAGCCTGGTTGAAAGCCACTGGGAATTTGTTGGTTCTCTTTGAAGAGATTGGAGGCGATGTCACGACCATTTCTTTGGCCACACGATCTGCACACGCGGTTTGTGCTCACATTGACGAGTCCCAGCCTCCACCTGTTCAGTCCGTGACCCTGGCCTCACCAGACAGCCCCATTGCTGAGGCGCTGCTGGAGTGTGCAGCTGGTCAGCATATCAGCCACATCAAATTTGCCAGCTTTGGGAACCCACGAGGCTCTTGTGGTCACTTCCATCATGGGAAGTGTCACGCCATGGACAGCACGGAGGTTGTGCACAAGGTACATCTTTTAACAATATCTCGGTACCCTAAACTTCTATATTATACCGGGGACTGGGTCGTTTTGTCCATCAAATCTCATTTGTCTCCTGCGAGGAATTACTCGGTCCCTTTTTCCACTTCATCATTAACGTCAACTTCAGCTCAATGTTTCCTAGTCTCGGTAAAATGAATGTATAAAAGATTCAATATTGATTGGATCTCGTTTACGCGTAGGGTAAGCTACTCCATTATTGAGGGGTTTCACCAATGTAAGGCAATTGTACACAAGTCTCAGTTGTTTTACCGTGGGACCGTGAAATGAACCAACTTGGTGCTCAAAGCTTAGCTTACATTATTTCTACTCAATGTGGTGGTTTACACCATATTATCCTAGCTCCAAATTCTAGTAAGCATCACCCTAGTGTTTGAAACAAGTCAAGCTAGTTCTAACGTTCAACCTTGGGTTTCTTCACCAAAGGATATACTTCACTATTTTCCTTGCTGAGCACTAGTACCTGCCTCTTCACATCTGCTGTGATTTTGCTCATTCCCACGTCCCAATACATTACATTTGTTGCTGTCTTTGACCCTATGAAAGAAACAGCTTTGACCCTATGTTTTGGTGAAAGCTCACATAATTATAACGTTGTGCTTTGCAGCTTTGCATAGGAAAGCGACAATGTCGCGTCCCAGTCGAATGGCGAACGTTCGGACACTCGGATCCTTGCCCTGGCACCACCAAGAGTCTTGCAGTGCAGGCTCACTGCTCTTCCTACACAAGCCCGCATACGTTGTCGGAGCCTGGGACACCCGCATACTCCAGCTACCACTGGCAGCAGCCCCTCGAAACACATGGAAATCCCAGCCAGAGGAAGCCATCACTCTTACCTCAGTCTCATTGGCCAATGTAAACAAATCTCTCAGCAAATCAGGTTTACTTACTGTTGATAACATTACATAATGCCAAGTCTGGTTTTCAAGGCAGATTTGTCACCGTTCCTCTTGATAGTCAGAAAAGCGTTATGACTCATAGCGCAGACCCTCTTTCTACACCCTTAGATTTGTGAAAAGTACAGATATGGACGTTTGTGATGAACTATTAGACTTGGCATTATGTCCCATAACGCTCTCGAGCCTCCCGGCTCTTGAGCATTATCTAGTCCATTAGTGCGTCTGCCACGAATCTTCCCAATTGTAGCCAACTTGAGAGATTTGTGGGGGGAAGAAGAATGTAGTTGTGATTCTCTTATTATAAATAAATAAATAAAAAATCATTCTAGAGATATCAGGGGTTGAATTCAACAGTGTTGTAGAGTTCCCGTTTGAGGAAACTGCCATGCGGTGTGAATTTGTCAATGGAATGTCAAATTGCCCCAACTTCAACTGCAACATTCTCTTCTTTCTTTCCATTTTGAGACTTGAAGAAATACCAGCCCTCGCGTAAACTTTTGAAACTTTTCCTTAGGATAGAAAAACTTACTAGCTTATTCGGAATATAATTTTTATTTCAGTTTGTGCCTGGGAGCAAAAGTTCTATTGGACTACAATAAGCCCAAGTTTCAACTTTGTGGGCAAAAAATAAATCTACAAAAACTCGAAATAAAAATTCTAAAAATTTGTTTCTCATAGATTGTATTTTTTTTTTACTTGTAGATTCATCCCATTTGGACTTGTGATGTAAAAGTTATGAACTGAAGCATCTTCTTTTGCAGGCAATTGCAGCATCTTTCTGAAAAAATAACATTTAGGATTTGATATTGAATTCAATTTTCACATTTTTTTCATAACAAATATTTTTCCTATATTCTCAGTTCAATTCTTTATGATAAAAAAATTTAATTCAAAATCTATATTACAATTATTTTAAGTTAAGAAGATTCAAAGAGTCTAGCATAAACTAGTTTTATAACATTATTAAGCAGTTGTATTGCCTCCCCCTAGGTGGAAGCATAATTTGCCCTTAGATATCTAGCAATAGATTTGAGTTATAATACTGAGAGCCTCATTGCATTACAAAGTTTACAACCTATGATTTGTCAATAGAGATCGTGTGGTTATTGTTGTTTCATGGATTTGCATGCTACAACTAATGATGCATCGTAACAATGTAATGACTGTTAAATTAACGTGCGAACCCATGAAACAACAATAACCACACGATAACTATTGACAAATCGTAGGTTGTAAACTTTGTGATGTGGTTAGGCACAAATATACTCTCACTAGTTTGTCAATTGGTTGGAGACATCATTGGTTGGCACATGTATTTTGTCACTAGGGGGCTCTTGATTTTGGGGGGAGCAAAAGGACCCCTTCAATGTACTAGGTTAACAATGTTATGTTAGTGGTAGTCACAGCTTGTTCACCGTGATGGTGAACAATGAACAATGAACAATGGAAAGTGCTTTGAGGGGCCAATGAGAAGTGACGAATATTGAACAAGCCGTGACCACCTTTTTTGTTCAAATGTTGAGAATGAACAATGGAGGATGGATAATGGCGAGATGGACGGATGTAATTGAAAGTTAAGAGAACAAAGGAATAATCTTAGCGGAACATTGATTGTTCACTCCCAACATCCACCTCCGGAGGTGGATGTTGGGAGTGAACAATCAATGTTCCGCTATGAATAATCCGTCAAAAGCAAGCCAACCCTATACCGCCACCACTTGAATGTTCATTGTTCACCATCACGGTGAACAAGTTGTGACTACCACTGTTGCCACAATGTCCAAAACCATGATTTGTTCACTTTGAATGCATTTATCTTGCAACCTATATAGTCAAAAGTTTTGAAATTTCTTCCACATATTCTCATACTAGTTTACTACAAGATCCTATAGTTAGATATGCAAAAAAAATATCATTTAAAAGATTTTTACTCTTTGCAATAGAAATGACAATTTTGAGCAATTTTTGACCAAAAAACCCCAAGAAAACTTGAAACTTTAGGGGTTCATTTTATCTACAATTCACTAAAGAATTTAGCTAAGAAGATATGCAACCAACAAGAATGAGAGTTTCACATTTCACAAAAGATAAATTACTCCTTCAATGCTCAAGAATTTTGAAGAATTTTGAAAAAAGAATCACTTCAGTACCGATATCTCCCAAATTGGGCAGAACATTCTCAATGCATCTCGATTGAATCCACATCCTATCTTGTGCTTTATTAATGTTTTTTTTCATGTTATCAATATCCTAAACCCTAAACCCTAAGAACATCTCCAGCGGGGTGTGCCATACAGATTCTTCAAATGGTTTGGCGTGCCCAGGGAGTTTTTAGTGATCCACCAGTTGCAACTCGTGTCAGCATTCAATGGAGGCCACTTCAAAAATCCATGGCGGCACTTTACCTTACAATGTCTCACATGGTTGACATGCTACACGCTACTAACAAGATTAGTAAAATTTAGCCTCAAATTTCTCACTTTGAAGAACTGTGACCAATTGCAGCTCTTTAGACATGCTTATTCTAGTTGATAATTAATTATACCCCTCGTAATCTGGGATTTGTTGACATAATGTTAAACTTCGAGTGTTGCTGTTGGGGTAATGGTAAAGCGCCGGGCCCTTCTTCCAACCTGACACACTCTTTAAACCACTTGGCGCGTCGATTGTGACGCGCATTGCTGGAGATGCTCTAAACCCCTAAAACTGAGATATGTGCGCTGACAGAATGCATCACCATTTGATGCGGAGTTGCGGGGTTGTGTGAACAGCACGCAGGAGTTGTTTCCTAACGTCTTGTTAGATTGAGCGCAGGTGTCGCTGCAAATTGAAATCAAAGCGGATCCCATCGTCCTCATTGATCAGCACCATTGCGCAGACTTGGACATCGAAGGCTGTTGGATTACCCAAATGAATGTACTGTATCAACAATGAAGGAATTCCACAAATCCACATACAGAACTGGCTAACATTTTCGAAGTCTCCGAAATCAGTCACCAGAGCACTTTGCAAATCACGTAAGAAATCTCGTGGAGTCTTCACACACAAATGGCTTGTGGGTAACACCAAACCCCGTGTACGCTAGACTTTACCATATCATAGCTTCTCCAGATGTTGCAACCCTCTTTCTCCTCACAAAAATGGTGTTAACAATACAAGCATGTGTTCCTGATCCGCCTCTCTTTAAGGAGGCCTCATAAATTTAACTGCGCCTCTTCCGCGTCTCATGCGCCCGCAGGAAGGTGCACGCGAAGCTGTCGCAGAGATCCACTTCACAACATCTCCGAAGGGTTTAGGGTTAAGAATTCAGACGCGCCGAGCATCCCCGGGACGAGCATCGATCATGATAGTACGAAGAATGCTCCGAGGAGCGCCCCTGTCCGCATCTTCGTCTCTTACGTTAGTGTCTCTACCACTAGTCCAATCTTTGCTTACCTTCGTCACTGCGCATAAGCTAACTTCCCCTGAGCCTCTCCTAACCTGCAACTCTCCGACCACTCCCTTTGTTTCCAAATTCTCGAACTCCTGGCAATCCACCACCCACTCCGTTGCTTGCACTCGCCAAACTCTTGCGCTGTGGCAGAGTCCCCCGATGACGTGCGTTTCGGGAATGGCAGGGTTTAGTACAGATCATGAAGCTGCTCCTGCTGCGGACGTGAAGCCTGCGGATGTACTGCGGTACTGGTTCAAGGACGCCGATCTTGAGAATAACAAGTTCCCCATGAAGTTCTGGTTCTATGGAGGCGAAGACATTGATAACGAGGTGAGAACAGAGTCGTGTTTTGTCAAGTGACATAGCCATTTAGTCGATTGAATTTGTAATTCTTTAGACAATTGCCAATAAGTTTTGCATGTGCCGAGTTGTCAAATGTAAGTTGCAGAATGATTTTGCAATAGCACTGCTAGTTTCGATCACGAGGTGAGAACAGAATCGTTTTCTTTCTATCAAAGGAACGGCAAGGGCCAACTCCTTCATTGCCAAGAGACACTTAGCCGATTGAATGTGTAGATCTTAGACAATTGTGAATAATTTTTGCATTGCGAATAATTTCAAATCATTGTATTGACTCCATTTGTGTGCGTGCTTCATTCCCATGGACGTGGGTGTGGGGTCTTTGAATGCAAGCTGATTTTTAACAGGGTCTGCAATCTGAAGGTTTCCTTTGTGTGCTTTAGAGTGTCAATCACACTAATTTTAGAACAAGCATGTAGAATGATTTGCAATAGCACGGCCAATTTGCCGAGTGATCTTGATACACTTCCGGGACACTGTTTCTATGGACATTGCACTTGCACTTTCTACTGCGCTTGTACGTTACACTTGCTCTTGCACCTTTGATTCAAACAGACTGTGGATTTTAGATCAAAGAGAAGTTCGGTGACTGTTTGGAGCGGGCGATTCGCGGAGAATTCGACAATTGGAAATCGACTCCACATGGACGAGTGGCGCTTGTTCTGGTGTTTGATCAATTCTCTCGCAACTGCCATCGCGATTCCCATCGCAGCTACGCGCAAGACGAGACCGCGTTGCAGATTGCCTTGGACTCCATCCACCAGGTCTGTAACCGTGTCTCTCAACCGCATCGTTTCTAGGGTTACTGAAGGAAAACAAATTAGGGTTCTCTGGGTTTAGGGTATTTGACAAGGAAGAATACTCTAAACCGCTGTGCACAATCAGTGGGTTTAGAGTATTTTATAAGGAAAAATAATGTTTAACGTTGAGTGTGTCCAACAGTCCAAGGGTAGGAAGGGAGGACAATAAGAAGGGTCAAAACTGGTAGGCACTGTGGAACCCCATGTTCTCGCAATGTCTAGTTAGGGAAGATGAATCTCCTTTGTTGTAAGCACAAAGATGAGTCTCCAATCTCAAAAACATGAAAATTCGTTTTCAGCGTTGTGAAATGTTATTGCATTGCAAGGATGAAATTATTCCACTATTGAACAGCAGTCACTGTGTTGTGGCTATGGCAGGGTGTGGATCTTCAAATAAGCAATCCTTTGGAGCGATACTTCCTCTACATGCCACTCATGCACAGTGAGTCCCTGGAAGTCCATAAGGAAGCGAAGGTTGTGTTTCAGAAGCTGGTTGAGGACAACAAAGACAATCCCGAACTGTACGACTTCTTTCAAGGCGTGGTGAAGTTTCTGGTAAGCTCTCTAACTTCAAATCACTTCAGTTGACGGAAAATCTCACTGATTCCTCCATAGATTCGTAGTTAATATCCGCGTTTAATGTGAAAATCCTCATCACGCAAGAATTCATTTGATAAATCTTGATACCAAAAGGGGCTACACGTATTGTAAGCGGGGCGATTCGACCTTGAGACCCTCTGTAAACGGGATCAAACGTCTTACTTTTCCCGACGGTAACAGCGGTATCCCCATCTCCCTGGGCCATTCGGAGGTGTGGACCACAGTATATTTATACTATTCTGGAAATTACTCCCGCGGCCTTGGAGTAATATGAAACTCGGTGTTCTACAAGTCAAGAATGTTATGAAACAGTCTTTTAACCAATTCTTCTCTTGCATAAGTACCAACCAAATTCTACAAGATGATGCGATGAATTAAAAACTGAACATCACAGACAATGTAACATTCCATCAGCCAACATAGTGAAGTGCATTAGATTTTCCATGATAGATCATCAAAGCATGTGCTAGCGAAGAGATACTATTGGTTAACTAGGATACCTGGAGCATTAGAGAAGCAGGTACAAAATGCAGGTTTTTATCAGACTTTGCGAAATGAATTGCATCTCACAGTGAAAGCTTTCTATGTTGATGAGGATGTCCATACGGTAATTTTTAGGTTTTAGGTTTTAGGGTTTAGGTTTTGCAGGGATTGGTCACTCATGAGTTCATGTTGATTCTCTTTCAGTTGTAATTTCTCAAGGTCTGAAACCCCTTTATATTTAGGTGACAATGAATTGTGTGTGGATTTCTGTCGTGCAGAATGCGCATAGCGCAGTGCTGGTCAAGTTTGGGAGGTATCCATCACGGAATGCGGTGCTGGGGCGCACGAGCACTCCTGAGGAGGAAGCGTACCTTGCGCGTGGTGAGCTTTGGCCCACGGAGGAATAGGGGTCCTGCTATTTCCGAGACCGCACTAATAAATAGGATGGTGAGTTGACTGTGTGACCATTTCTAATGGATTGAGTTACAGCTTGCCGAAATTATAGCTTGCACCCAAAAATTTGTTGCCAGCATAAATTCCTAGTGTTTGTCGTTAATCATGATTGACGAGACGAGACGAGACAAGCCTCTCAATGCACAATTAGATAGCTTTTTGAGGCCTATGGCTTGGTTTTTGAATTGCTATGCATCTGGACACTTTCCACTTTGCCAAAAACAATAAAAACAGTGAAATGGGGGGGGCATGTTCAATTTTTTCTACAATATCTTTTACATTTCATCGTGCTCAACGTTCTTGTTCGCATTGTGAGATTGGAATCTGGTGAGGAAAAACTAATCCTATAAGCATCAAACCCTAAACCCCTGGTGAAAGAGAAACTCACAAGATTTATGAAGCAACCTTGAATGAAATTTTGAATGAAATTTGAAGTATCGAATCTTGAGTTGAATGTCAGTCACGAGCAACTAAGATGAAGTGGAACAACTATGAAATGGTAAGATGAAGTGGAACAACTATGAAATGGAATAGGTATTAACAAATATGTGGGATTAACTCGTAAGTACTCCAACGTCCATATTCTAGACAGTGATTAAAGGGCTTGCATCGTAGGTAGTATGTAGTCTAATTAACTTCTCATTCATCCAATGTAATACTTGAATGTTGAAAAAGACAACCTTCTTCAATGACCAATTTCATGAAATTGTTATAAATGAAATTTTTGTATAAAGATATAAGCAAAAATGTGCCAAAATTTAAAAAAAGGATGGAGACGTTTAAGGGTTAAAATCATAAGGTTTGGCACTACTTGGATGGTGTCCTATGAACTAGTTTGAGTATAATGCCCCTTTCTCCTGAAATTGAGTCAAAAATGGGAGGACTACAAGGTGAATCATTTGGAGCAATCAGGGAAGGAAGAAGAAGAATATCCATGTTGGACAATTACCAAAGAAGAGAGGCGTTAGTAGTGGTGTTTTAGGTAGTCACTAATCAAGTATTCAAATTTGCTCATGCGGTACAATAATATGCCTAAAAGCAATGAAGTTGGTTGTAGGACTAAAGGCATGATGAGTCTATAAGATTATGTATGTAGAGTCGTTGCCTTCTAGTTGTAATTTTGCGTATTTCATCCGTTTCTATAGCTCTTGCTTTAAGGTCTTGAAAACATTCATAATTCAACTAGAGGATGTCGGCTTTTTTAGGAATTACGTTCAAAAGGCTAAATTACTAATAGATGTGTAATAACATAGTAGTTGTATGTAGAACAATATTTACATAGTATATTAGTGGTTTGGCCCTAAAGGACTAGCCTATAATCATATAATTGAACATTTGATTTTTTCATTGTAAATAATTTTATTTTGTGGTTGTTTAAGAATTAAAAAATGTCTATTTATTTTTCAAAGATGAAATTAAATACCTTCTTAAAGTTTAGATTTTTTTAGATTTTTTTAGAAATTTCAAATTATCATTAGTTTTTGAAGAAAAAATGATGAAAATACACATCAAATACACATGGAAAAAACTTAAAATTTTACCATTGGTATATATTATAGTATAGAACATCATAATGTGAACTAAAACACTACACTATTCTATATTGAATATAAAAATTGACATGGTTATAAGCCCAATATTCAAATTGCAATAAAAGTACAATTCTCAGAAATTTTCAAAATTTCAAATTAGAATAGAAACAAATTCATAAAATTCATTTCATTAGTTGGGCTCAATTTCAAAAATAATTATTTTAATGGTTAAAATTCCAATCATCACAAATAGAGAGCTAAAAGTTGCCAAAATACCTATATACAATACAATGATTTGTTTTCAACCATTCTTTTAGAGTCAGACCCTCATATGAAATAAAAATAACAATCTCAATGACGCCATTTTTTAATGATGATGTGATGCACATCCTTCATCTAAATGCTAACAAAAATAAATATATAAATCATGTAGGCTATATCAAAGCTGAAGGGACATTGTCATTATCATCATCAAATGTATACTAAAGTTGAAGGGACATTGTCATCATCATCATCAAGTGCATGTTTAAGCCCAAGTAACACTGTCATCTAAACATCACAAAATGGCGCCTACAGTGTTTGTGGAATAAAAGAGATGTACTTGAATGCTTGATCATATTTCTCAATGGCTTTTAGATACATGGGCGTGAGTTATACTCTTCCATCAATAAATTTGTCTTCATGAATTCCAATACTTGACTTGACCAATTTGCCAAGAAAAATATAGTATAATGTTTGCTAGCATATTACTTCGCATGTATTGCAACTATGCCTATGCACCCAAAAGATGCATGCACCCCTACATGCACCTCCCTTCAGCCTATAAATCCCCTAGCATTGGATGGAAAATGGAAATAATAAAAATACTCAAGCTATCGTCGATTTGGTTTTCTTAAGAAATCAATCAACGCCATTGAATCTGTGTTGGAGGAAATAAAGACCTTCCCAAATGCCATCGATCTCTTGAAAAAATTGAAGCTATTGATGTCCATCAAATTCGATCTCGATCATCCAAATATGGATACAAATACAAAATTTGAATTACATAATACATATATAGATATGATTACAACATTCAAAATACAAAATACATATGTGTTCACACAAATTCATATAGATATATTCCATATCAATTGCAAATTCTATAGGTTTCACATCACGAACACAAATTTGGGGTTGGGGTAGGTTTTCAAACACAAATCATGAATTCATTTCACTAGGGGATGTACTCAAATTTTTGGATGTAAAAAATCAACGACCAATACAAAAATTACATGTGTATCTTTTTTAGAATTTCTATAAAAACTTAACAACCAATGGTTGAATGACACGTGTATCCCACTCATATTTTTATATCTATTTTTTTGAGAAATGAACAATTTGTCACTATGTATCGGGTATGTGCACGAGTGGACCACTTTTCATGTCACAGTGTTTTTTTTAGCAAGACCTTTGCATTGCAAGCCACATTGTAGATAACTCACTATACCATTGTAGCTATAAATTTAAACATATATTCTCAATTTGAATGCAAAGGCAATTACGTAATTATTTAGAAGGTCTCTTCTTTAAATAAAGAGCTATGGACTTTTAAAGTTGCAAATTGGATTAGAAAATTCCATAGAGCATTTTATAAGAGTCTTTTTAATGAAGGGAACATTCTTGTTATTGTTATAGTGACTCATTAGGTGTTGTATTGTAGATTGAGGCACCTAGAAATTATATTGCTTTACTTGGTATTGATCTTAAATTAGTAATTATGGACTTTTGAAAGGGCAAAATTGAATCATATTCTCAAAAGTCTATAGAAGAGTAAAAACAATGTGTTTTTCCCCCAAAAAAATTGGAATCCTTAATGTTATTAGAAATTGTAGATGGGCTTCAAATCAACATTGACAATTGAATAAATATTGAACCATTTGCGTTTTCAAATTTTAAGGTACCAAAATGAGTGGACGATGTCACTAGGCATTTTGGGTGGGACACATTGTAGTAATCTAAAAAGATCCTTTCTAATGCTTATCCTACATCATCATGTGTCTCTTTCTCTGGATTATTGTGTTCACTTTCCTTATGCAAAGTTTTATTGGCTAGCCTTTTAGTGAGTTATCCTGCCACATTTGGTCTACTCAACTATGCAAACTCTCTATCAGAAAGGCAAAAAGATGCAACTATATCTTCTTGGTATTAACTACAGAAGGACCCTACATACTTTGACTATCACTTTTAGTAAAAATGATAGGGGGTTTAATGACCCAAGGGTTGTCTACAAAATTTAGATGTGCTAGAAAATACTTCTTTAACAAAATAAATTGAGGTATTTATCAAAAGAGATTGTAATATTTTTTATGATTAAAAATTATCTATCTAATCAAATTTAAAAAATATTTAGAATTTTCTTTCAAATAAAATTTAAAGCATTCCCTTAGATATTGCAACAAAATAGGATGATTTGATTTTATTGTTTGAAAAAAAAGATTATTGTGAGCTGTTTTGCCTACCCTGTCTCAAAACAATAACTTTTGGGGGAGTTTTTGAGTGTAGATTTAAAATTGTGTATCATAATGGCATAAAAATTAAAGGCCTAAATGATGGCAGCAAATTACTTATGCACACTAAAATGCAACTAAATTTGAATCCACAGAGACTTGTCCAAAAATGAGATTTGATTTGAAGTTTGAGTTTCATTCTTCAATTGAAGGATTAAGTTGGTTAAAATGATAAAATTTTATTTAATTTGTTTGAATGATGAACGAGCATTCTAAATATAAATATTTTAATGGATCTATTTTCTAGGAATTTCTATTCAGTGTTGAGGATTGACTAATTTAAAGTGATCATAAAATTGTGAAAATTAAGCCGAACTTTATATTACCTAAATCAGTGAAGAATATTGCATGATTTGGTTGAGAACAAAATAAATCTGAACAAAACAAAGTCCCCACATGATATATTCCAAACTGCTAGATTATAGGTCTTTTTTAACCCCTAAAGGACTAGCATGCATTTTTTGGCAACATAGAAATTTTGGGCAGGTACTTGTGATTGGATATCTGCATATTTTAAGCTGAAATTAAAATAGAAGGTAGGGACAAGGAATGTCTGTCATATACACTAAATTTCACAACATTTGGAAATATAAATCAAAAGTTATGGCCTAATATGTTATTTTTTTCCAAACTTTGGCAGTCTGGGCAGATTTTTAAAAATCATTTTTTTAGAACCAAAAATTTGAAATTGGTTTTCTAAATTTATACATATAAATGTACGTGGGAATCTTTTAATCATTCCATTTTGATCAATGAGTCAAAAGTTATGAGGAATTTTAGTTTGTGGGCAATTATGGATTCTCTACTCTAAAATAAACTTTGAAGTATCTTACTCAATTTTCAATATTTTTTGAAAAAAATAAAATTAGAGGAAGTAGATTGTTTATTATAACATTGCAACCATTGGGATTGGCATTTTTCAATTCCATAGCTAAATTCTTAACAATTTTGTATTTTGAATCATTCTCTACTTCTTTCTACTTACTATTTTTTCCTATATGTTGTACAATTTCAAATGATGTAACAATTTTTAAGCATGTATCCAACTTGTCTAGAAAAAATAATTCTAAGAAGTACCACAATTTTGGAAAAAACTTCATAGAAAAGTAGGCTTGTGCAATGTAGCTGCTTGCCTTGTTTTTTGCAGGGTCAAAAAAATGATTTCAGTGAATTTGAATGCTTATTCTTGCAATCAACATAGTGAAATTTTTTGGAATTCTTAGCACATGTTTTCAAGTTAGCATAGTACAAGATCCTACAGTTACATGTATCAAAAAAAAGTTTTTTTTCAAAAATTTGGTACTTGTACTAGAAATGACAGTTTTAGACCATTTTTAGTGAAAACATAGTCAAGGAACTTAAGGGGTTTAGTTGACTAGCATTCTTAATTACAAATGTCAATTTTGTTAAATTGGTGGTATTTCAATAGTTTGGCACGTTTCTAGACATTAGACTTAAAACATTAATGTATATAATCATATCCTAGTGTGCGGCTTCAAATTAGACCTTTGTGAAGACATACGTCACAATATTTTATAGCAGAATTGCACCAATTTAACAAAATTGATGATTTCAATGTTATCTCTTAATCTATCAAATTGTAAAAGACTCTTACAGTGCATTATCCCTTTTGAAGAGATAGTGACTAAATTTATTTTATTACCTACTCAATTAATAATTGAATAAATTTAATGTTATACCCGGGCAATGTACTTGTATTTCACACCATATTAATTTTCCATATAACACATTTGTATTTGGTATATCATACCTGTATCAAAATATTTTTGGTTTTGGTTTTGGTTTTAGAAGGTGGGTAAACAAATATCAAGTGTTTTATTATTTATTTTTTGATTTGCGATTGGTGGTTAATTAATTGATAAGATTAAAGTATGTCCCTTATTAGGGGATACTTTCAAGGGATAGTAAAAGACTTTCTATTTCATCTTTCTCATAGCTAACAAAAAAAAAATCACAATGATTCAAGTGAATCTTGACTACTTTATAAAATGACCAACCACAAATTATAAAAGAGATACAATCAATTTTTGCTACAAAAGAAAGCCTTCTACAAATCTACAATAAGATATGTAGGAGGTTCTAAAAGCACAGTGACTCTAAAATCGTCAACCTCCTCAACTATACACTATTTGAACATGTTGCTATTTTGTAGCCTTCATCAATGTACAAACAATATATACTTGAGGAGTTGAGGAGGTGGGCGATCTTAGAGCCCCGTGCCCTTTCAACTTCAAATTTTTCATAACTAATTCCACAAAGCTCAAAAAATATGAAACTACTTAGGTTAGATGCCAATTCCACTTGTAATTTTTCTGAAAGAAATTTCAAAGAAGCTTTCCCTCCCCAAAATTCAGGTTTTGGCTCTTAGATGGTCGCTTTATGGATCTCCTACCTTAGTAAGAATTGAATGCTCAAAACAAGTGTTCACAAGTGCTCAACACTTCTAAACCGGGGCCTAATAATCACGGTGTGACATCTAAAGAAGTGTACATCCATCTCACTCCCACTCATCTTGATTAACTCGACATCATTACCTGACGCCACTTTGTCCCTGGCTTTGTTCAAATCACCAAAACCTTCATTGTAAATTAATCAATGGCGCTAAGTTAGCTGCATGTCCTGTCAATCACCTGTAGACAGTCATGTCTGAAACACCATCTTTCTCCAACCCCTTAATTCACTTGCATTGCATGTATTCCAATTCAATCCTTAGCTTCCTTCAGTTCCTTCCTTTAATATGTGGCCAAATCCTTCTTTTCCGCATTGTGTGTTAGCCTTGAACTGCAACACATCCAGATGGAAACGAATCCACAAGCTCAGAGCTTTCCCACCATGGAGGAAGAAGCGGTAGCATGTGATGATCAGAGAGTGGCGAACGCAAAACAATGCAACTTAGAGATGGTTACCGAAACTGCAGTTCCAATGGAGGAAGAAGGAATGGTAGCATGTGTACAGAGCGTGGTGATTGTCAAACAATTGCAATGCAAAGAGGTCATGGAGCCCGAGACGGAGCCCGAAGGTGCAGCAGCAGTTCCAGCAGCGGAAGAAGTGGTAGCATGTGGACAGGGAATGGTGGCGATTGCTGAACAGTGCAAAGTGATCATGGAGCACAATCATGTCACAGTTCCAATGGAGGAAGAAGCGGCAGCATGTGACCAGCAGGGAGTGGCGAAAGTCAAACAATCGGGCAAACAATGCGAAGAGATGGAGCCCAAATTTGCAGTTCTGGCCAAAGAGGAAGAAGTGGCGGTACTAGCATGTGCTCAGAGCGTGGTAAGTTCTGAACCATGCAAGGAGATGAAGCCCGAAGTTGCAGTTCCCATGGAGGAAGAAGGGGTAGTAGCATGTGATCAGCAAGTGGCGCCCGCAATGGTGCCCTTACTGGCGCCCAGGATTGCGAAACTATGCAAGGAGTTGAATCCCGAAGCAGTAATCCTCCAGAATGATGTGTACTTGACGATTGAAGAGTGCTCGGGAGAGTTGCCGCTTCCTTTGAAAGCAGCAAATGGCGATGGCGATGGCGATGGCGATGGCGATGGGGGTAAGAATATTGTGAACGTTATCGTTAACGGCAGCAAGGTCACCGAGCGGGGCTTGATATCAGAGCTCGTATCAGAGCCTCCAGTGGAAAATCCTTTGGAGCCCGAGCCTTCGTGGGGTGATGTCCCTGATGAGCCAGTTACAGTCCCGGTTGCCTCCGAAAAGACTCCACGCATTCCCAAGCGGCCACGCCCTGCCCCAGAAAACGTGGAAGTCGACGACGTGGTGCAGACGATGCGTAACATTCTGATGGACTTGTAAGCATTTGAACAATATATAGCTATCTCATCCAAGAGAATTCTTTGTTTTCCAGAGAATGTGAAATTCATGCACTAGTACGGAAGGCTAGCTAGCTGATATTGCAATAGTTTTTGTATCGGTTTTGCAATGACCGTCAGAAATCAATCAACAGTATTGTGCAATATTTGCAACAGTTTAGGCATAGATATGCATTGGTTCCGTGCCCTGGAATTTTAGAACAAGTTCGCAACACTCTTACAATGGTTTGCAAATAATATACCGTAATGCAATAAGAAAGGACAGAACCACTACAAAACCATTGCAAACTAGTGGCCGGTTGGTGTTGCAACTGCTAATTCGTAGCCTGTTTTAGTGATCGATTGTTTTCCCAGAGAATCCATGACTCGAGGTTTGATGGGTGAACTGGACTTGAATTTTTCGTGTGCAGGAGGAATGTAGACGACGCTCGGTTACACCCAGACGACGATGCGAAAGTGCGTAGCTTACTGGAGTATCACCCCAAGGCCCAAGAGAAGATGGGCAGCGGCATCGATTATATCAAGGTGACCATCACTCTGGCCTTTCTGGATCACGATTGGAAAGTAATTCGTTTGCAATTTCAAAAAAATTTAGATGTCAGGATATCTAATTTGTTCGCAATTCCAAAGATATATGGCGTAGGTATTTTCGTTCTAATCAATTGTACTTTCTGTCAACAAGATCCGCAGGAAAGTCATTCGTCCTTAGAAAACTAGACTTCTGTTTGGATCAATTGCACAAAACATTGTCAGAATTAATTGTAAGAACTGTCAATTGAATGAGTTGGAGTATCCTCTTGATTTGTAACTTTGTTGGTGGTTGCGTAAGCACTCTTGTAGATCAAGAGACGGGACTTCTCCTTCATCTTTTCTAGTTATATTATCAGCCTCTTGTTCTGGAGATCCACGCGCTAATACATGACGATCCACTATTCATACTAGTTCAAAGGTTTAACTACTTCGCAGGCAATTCAATCGTCCTTACAAGACTAGATTTTCATTTGAACCAGTTGCACAAAACGTTGTCAGAATCGTTAATAACTTTTCAACTGAATGAATTGGAATAGTATCCTCAGTCTTGATTTGTAACTTGTTGGTGTTTGTGGAAGCACTCTTGTAGATCAAGAGGCATTCGACCTTCAAGGACGTGCGGTGCTTCTGGGTGGTGCGCACAGACGGCACCGAGACGGATTTCTCCTACCACAAGTGCCTCAAGGAGAAGGTGGCCAAGGACCACCCCAGTTTCGTCGATCGTTACGATGCCGTTTACCGGGCGACGAAGCAACCACGGCAAGCTTAGATCGTAAAGGAGATATACAGAACTAGTTGTTGCACTCAATTCTGTTGGTTTCGCAGGGAATTGAACAAGACTGTTACTTTGTTAAAGACACTACTGTAGTGGTCGAGGGCATGCTTGAGTTGGGAAGATCGAGCTAGCAATGACAAAAAACTCAGTACTATATAGTAAATTGTAAGGCTTTATCTGTATATATAGTGTACATGAGCATGGTTTTTGAGATTTTGAAACACCTTCTGTACATATATGTGGCTTTTTAACTCATCATCTGCTCACACAGAACTTGTTTCGGAGTTTATGGATTCGAAGGATATGGGACTCATGTTTGTGAACATGGTGTGTTCAATTCAAAGCTTTAAAGTTTGTGCCATTTAAAAGTGCAGAGAGCTATGAAAAATTTAGAATACCTTGCCCGCCATTTTAAAGAAACTTAGGTCACAATAGAAAGCACGCAGCTGCACTGGAGATCGGAGAGAAAGATCTCCATGTCACTCGATCTTTCATGAAAAAGGATTGGAATGTACGTGCAGTTCCAAAATTGCTAGTTTAGGCTGAAGTAGGACTTCATCAAAGGTAAGTGCATCATTTTCACAGAGTAATGATTCGGACAGCACAAAATAAATTCCCTAATGGAGCCACAATTCGATCTCTAAATGCTGTGAGCCTAACATGTCAAAGTCATGTACGTCGCCTACAATTGATTAGTGCCCACCACGCTTGTGAATCATGAAAGAGCCACAATTCTCAAAATGCTGTGAGCCCAACATGTCAAGTCATGCCGCCTGTAAATGATTAGTGCCCATTGCGCCTGTGAATCATGAAAGCTTATGAACAGCACTGTGTGTATTGAATATCATTTTAAAAACACTGAGCTCTGTAGCTCATATTTATATTCTAATAAGTCAAAGAGGCTGATTTCACAGTTTTTCTTCATTTCTTTGCTCCAAGTGAATGTAGCAGGCGATTTGTCAAACCTCACACTACAGTACAAAGGCTTTCACTATCTCAGTAAGTGTAGTAGTTAGGCACTTTAGAAGCATATTATTTATTGATATGAAGTCTTTAATTTTCCACATTTCATATCCAGGAGACACAGCAAAGGCATTTTTGAGGCTGGGCTAATTTGTATCGGGAGCATGCCAGTGCTTTAGGTCCATTCCCAACAGATGCTTCATTCATGCCGGTGTTTTAGACAGGAGTTAACCTTCTTCTGATGTAACAATCCATGTTGAAAAGGGTGTAATCATATACGTCAACCCAGGACACATTTGTAGACTACATTGATTTCTAATCTTACTTTCATGGGGGTAATGGTTTAATTTGTGAGCTCCATGTGTTCAAACATTGTCTACTACGTCGAATTGGTGCAATTTGGGGGCATCACAATTTGTGACATTCATCTGCACAAAGCTCTAAAATTTAGGAGTGGTATAGATTTGCTTCACAAGCTTTGCTCCCTCAAAAAAGTTGAAGTCGTGGAATTTGGGGGGCACCACAACTTGTGACATTCATCTACACAAAGCTCTAAAATTTAGGAGTGGTATAGATTTGCTTCACAAGCTTTGCTCCCTCAAAAAAGTCAAAGTCGTGGAATTCTGCCAATTTAATGAAATTGATGTTAACTACTTCATTTATTGCAAGAGGTTAAACCAAGCAAGAGATTGAAGATCTTTATCATTGCATGAGGAATATCTAGCATAGTTTATAAGACATAGCGTAATTTAGCTTTAGTAGTTGGGCGACTTAGAGCTTCATGAGAAAAATGGAATGTATTCACTAACAAAAAGAAAATAACTATTGAATAATAATAATTTTAATTATTGTTATTTGTAGCAAAAACAACAACAAACTAAAGTTTGTAGGGCTAGAGGCGGCTAGCTCTAGGAGATATACTAAACTCACATTCAATGTGCTTTGTTGGATCAAAATTCAATTTCCATAGTAGAATTCAAAAGCTAAAAATTAATTATATGATTAATGATATATATAACCTTGAAAAATAATTAATTGATGACTTATAAACAAAGGTTTAAAAATATACTTTAAAGATCTATTCATATTCATATGGTTGAATCTACTACTACACTTACCAAAATTTATTAAAAGATAACCTTAAAAAAATAAAAATTCCTTTCTAAATTGATTGCAGATAAGGATTGAATATTATTAATTTTATGAATATTTTTTTTCCTTTAAATTATAATATTAAGTTTAAGTCACAATGATTTTCAGAATAAAAAAGTTCTCTTATTTATTGCAATATTTTGGAAGTTTAAAAATTATTTTTCGAGGTGCTATATGTTTGACCTACTAAACTATAAAATATTTCTAGAACACAATCTTCAAGTGAAAATCTATAATTACTATACAAATTTTTAGAGAAAACTACAAAAATATACAAACAATTATATAAATGACAAAAACAATATTTTGTATACTTAAGAACAATTTGAGTTTTTGTTCATCAAATTTTCAAAATTTGAAGCAAGGTCCTTATAGGCTTAATTTATACCCAATATGTTCTTTTCTTTTTCTAACTGGGCAATCCAGGTAGATAAGAAAAACTCACTTTTTTCACAAACAAAAATTTGAAATGCTAGAGTTATATATATGTAGAGAGCTTTGAAGTCATTTCATTTTTATCAATGAGTCAAAAGTTATGAGGAGTTTTTGTTCACAGGCAATTATAGATTCTCTACTTTAAAAGAAACTTTGAAATCCTTTATCTTACTCAATGTTTAATTTTTTGAAAAAAATAAAATCATTGGATTTAGATTTTTTATTACAACATTTCAACCATTGGAATTGGCACTTTTCAATTCCATAACTAAACTCTTAACAATTTAGTATTTTGAATCATTCTCTACTTTATTCTACTTACAATTTTTTTCATATATGTTGTACAATTCCAAATAGTGTCAAATTTTCAAGCATATAGAAAAAAAATTTAGGAAAAGAATCCAAAGAAGCACCACCATTTTGGACATTTGCTCATAGAAAAGTGAACTTGTGAAGTATAGCTGCCCTATTTTTCATAGGTTCCAAAAAATGATTTCAATGAATTTGAATTCTTATATCTTGCAATCTACACACCCAATTTTTTTAAATTTTTACCTCACGTTCTCAAGTCAGCATACTACAAGATCCTACAATTAAATGTGTCAAAAAAAAAATTCAAAAATTTAGTACTTGTACTAAAAATGGCAGTTTTGGAGCATTTTTGATGAAAACATAGTTCATGAACTTAAGGGGATAACGTAAGCAAATTTAAAATTAATCGTGATACTAAAAGTGACTCATCTAGACTATAGCCTGAAATGAAAAGCCTTTGAACTTCTAAGCATAGGTTTGTTTTTTGGACACATTTGTAATTGACACGATAAAATTAGAATGATCAATTTGAAAAATCATAATAATAGGATCCACCTTGAAATTTTCATGCCATTTATTCATATTGATTAGGTTTTTTTCTATTGGAATATTTTGTTCTCTTCCTTAGAGTTTTAGGATTGGAGGGGATAAGTGAAGTTGTTTTGAAATCTTGATCTTTGTGAAGTTGTTTTGTCCTTCTCAAAGGTTTAGATATTTCCAAATGTACCATGATCTCATCAACCCCTTAAGTTCCGTGACTAACACCGAATTAGAACATTCTTGCACTTGGCCAAGTGCAATGATTGTATGCAAAACTATTCACAAAAAATGTATTATCAAAAGCTTGAGTACCCCCTAGGTTTTCAAGAGATCAATTTTTAAATTTCATCATGCAATGCTATCACTTCGAATGCAAACTCTCTATGAGGATGCAATTTTAGTTATTCCAAGAGAAATACGAGTCCAACACATAATATTTCTTCCTATCAATCATTTGGTTTGGTCTCATGTATTAACATTCATGCTCATCACTTTGCAATTACATTCATGTTATAATATTTATATGCGTATACCATGTGTACAACAATATTCACTACAATTTTTAGAATATTTATTTATAAATCCAAAATGACATTGAAGGTTTAGCAACTACCTTCACATTTTTTAATTATGTGCTCATACCAATCAAAAACCATACAATTATTCAAACATCTTCATAGTCTTTCAAAACTAGCACACAAGGTCTATACTCTCACATATCGTATTCTACCATCACACGTACTACTATGTCTCTTATAACGGTCATGCTTCATCCGGTGTCTCTAATATTCGTGCAGATGATTGCACCAAGTCTCCTCCTTCTCCTCCACCAGTTGCCTCTGCTTGATCATGTGCACTTGGTCCATTGATTGGACTCATTGGAGGCGAAGAGATAAACTGCAACGGCGTATCCACCATGGTGCTTGCAACGGGTGTTGTCACTTCTTCTGATAAAGTTGGCGTCAGAGAAGGTCCTTCCAAGATGGAAGTCACTCGGTGATAAATGTAATGTGGTCCTTCACCTGTCCGAGTGAATCGAACGTTGTCCCTATTACGATAATATCCCTCACCATCCGGGATGAAGCTCATTTGATCCAATTGACTGAATGCTGACAACGCTGACATGGACTCCGTTCGTGTTGTTGTATCTGCATTTTCTCCCATGCCCTCTTCAACTTGTTCCGGTTCCATGTTGTCCACCTCCTCAACTACTTCTGGAACAACAAAATCCGGGTCTTGCTCTACTTCCATCAAGTTTGCTTGGTCCCCATGGGCGTCACTGACTGCATCAGTGTCACGAGAACCTAAACTTCGGCCAGCACTTGGTAATCTATCAGACTGTGTCCTCTCGGCATCACTCTCATCTTCGTTCGTCGATGAGGCTCCCGAATCAACTGCTTTAGCTTTCTCGTTGCGATGTCCCCGTCTATTCACTTGACCTCTCCCTTCTTCATCGGAGGAGTCCCTAGATGACCGCGGTAGTCTTTCAACTCTACTAGGTGGCACACCTCCATCTGTTTCAGAAACACCAGGACCAGGCAACCTCTCTTCTCTAGTCAACCCCTGTGAGGGTCTGCGTTCGGCGGCCATACTCACACTGTTCACCATCACCAACTTCTCCCCATACATCGATTGCAATTTGTCGTACACGAATTGCGTTTTCAACGAGACACCTTCCATAATGATAACATCATTGCCCACATATCATGTCTCCAAAATCCCTGGCACTGCCATTGTGATGCCTAGTGTTACCAACCCCTAATTCCGCGGCAAATACATTTGCACCAATCTCTTCAACTCCATTGGTGTCCTTTCAAACTTGTCTTGCGTTCGAGGCATCACTTCTGTACTCCAAAAGTCTTGAAATATAACATGTAAGTCATCCGTAACGCTAGGAAGGTTTTCCATGAACCCACTCTCTTTGGGATAATTCATGATGATGACAATGCCACCAACAGGTTGTACACCACGGCGTCGTTGCTCGCCATGACGCAGATCATTCATATATGAGGACACCGTTTCTACTTGAAATATCCAAGAACCTTGCAGCACGTGGCAGCCCTTTGGCAATGCCATCCTCGACTCCATCGCTTTGTCAAAGGATACGCCAGGCGGAAACAAAAACACAGCATTCCAACAAAAAATGCAAGACATCCAATTTTTGAGTTGCTGCACAACCTTGCTGTAATCCTCGTTCAACCATGGTATGTCCATCCCTTGTGAACCTCCACGTCTACAATCAAAAATCCATAAACATGGTTTGCCAAGTTCAATGTACTCATCCTCAAAGAACCCTCCTCTACATCTCACGTGAAATGAGGCTTCACGCTCTTCGTGTTGCACTACTGAGATTGCAACTTGCCAATTCCAACGAGTATTGGATACATCCTCGACGTCTCGACCATATCCCGCATAACCTCTGCGACCCGCTCGGATATCCACAAAGTGTTGTCTGACAAAAGCTAGGGCGGCACTCTCCAAACTGCTAAGCATTTGAACCATCGTCACTGCAGGAAAATACCACGAGGTCTTCGTGTCATTATCCAATGTCCTCCCCATCAAGATGAACTGCCTTCCTTCCGAATCTCCATACTTGCTTGCATTGATAGAGAAGAAATCATCCATGGACGATGGATTTTCATCCCCTGCTTCTACCATAAGAAACCGAATTTGGTTTCCGATGGCATCTTTCCGCTGTACTCTGTCCACCGCATACGCTATTGTGCCTTTGGAGGGGTTTGCAGAAGCAGCATCATTGAAATAGTATTGCTGTGAAGGACGCTTTCCATTCACCACATCCTTTGCAGACATCTCTTTGACCACACGTACATAGCTCTCCGTAGAGATGCTGTTCAACGGCCTCCACCAGGTCTTCTTCATCCTCTTCCGCTTCGGGTTTTCATCCACTGTGACATCAAGATTCTGATCTCTAGCCATCTTCTTCCATTTATTTTCTGCCTTCTTGTTGAAAAATAGTTTTCCGTCCTCATAATCTTTGCACACCCGCAAGATAGCCTTATAGGACTCCTCGTCTTCATGCTAAGTATGGCGTGTATAGTCCACCATCTTCCTCGACAACTCCCCCAACGATACATGCTTTGATAAGCTTTGACTTAAATGTAATGCATTCGTTGTCATTGTCAATGCTTTTGCTCTGTATGCATCATCAGCTCGAGTAGCAACACTTAGACTTCCACACGCTTTCCATATATTGCGCAGTTTGATGAGATTTTTGTAATGCGTTGTGAAAAATTCCATGTCAAACTCCTTTGCATTAATTTTGACCGACGCTTCGATATAAAACTATGGGTTGTTGTACACCACAAACTTTGCTTTCCGACTCACAAACTGCGCATGATACTCTTCATTGGATAAATGTCCCTCTTCCTTCTCCCGTTCAGCTTGTTTACAAGCACCAACAATATGTTGGCCATCTACTGGCTCCCAAACAATATTGCTCTCCATCCACCTCCTCTGCAATGCGGTGCTCGAGAGCGATGAATCCGCTTGGCAATGTTTCAAATACACGGCTTCGAATTCACGTGCAGCCCCTTCTTGGCTAAACGGTACCTCTGTCACCTCCGTCTGTCCCTCGACATTCCTAATGTCATAGCGATACACAATGGGACGAAGGGTAATCGCGCTTACTCCATCAGCTTCGGATCCCTTGAGGCGCTCGTACATTTCATTCACACGCCAATCCATTAGCACCCTGTGGTTTGTCTCTGCGTTAGCCACATCGCGGATGCTATCGATCCTTGCATCAAAAATCAGACTTTGTCCCCATATGTATCTTGCTTTGTATTCAGTCTCAGTAGGAAAAACAACAAATGCTTTTGTAATGCTCTTCGGCAATACTCTTCTAGGCTCTTGTTCTGGTTCACCTTCAGAGGAATCATCATCAATAACATCATTTTTGCCATCATTTCCTTGTGGAGGACGACTTTGTAAGGCTGCTCTTTGACAACGTATCTGTGCTGCTGTTCGCTTCCTGGCGCCTTGCTCTTCTCCAGCATCCGTTGCACGAGTGCAACGCCGTCTTTGGTCTTCTACGACATTTTCCACTGTAGAAGCATGTTGCACCTCACCCCCACCATGTTCTCTACCAATAGCACGTCCTGTAACAACTCGTCTTCCACTAGCACCACGTCCCCTAACAGCACCACGTCCAGCACGATTGGCAATCCTTGCAGCATCCACGTTGGCCACTACAACATGTAACCTGTAAACTCTTGCACCTGAGCCAACTCTTGGTTGTCTTGATCTTGATCCATCTTCCGTGATTGTGGTTGGACCTCCTTCTTCTCCTTCACTTGGAAGCTCAGGAAAAACTACGATTTCACTGGATACAAGATTTTCAGTTCCCTCCCCCCTCGATTGCAATGATTCTTCTGCAAATGAAGACTCCACTACTGGTGGCCTCCCTGCTGCAATCGCTTGCACTTGTACCTCTTCAGTATCACTTGTAGGTTGAACAACAACATCGGTTGCTGCAGATTGGAAGCGTTGACGTTGTGCCCTCAGTCCACCATAATTAACCCCCTCATTTGCATGCATTCCTAATCCCCTTTCAACAGCAGCTTGCTTGCGGTTCCGTTCATCCGGTGGAACCCAATTTGGATTAACTGGCGTAGCAAGATCCCGATATACTTCATTCAAGTCCTCTGGATCTCTTGGTGCAGGCCACTCTTGCACAACACCTGGGTTCATCCTTTCTAATTCTTCACGGCTTAGAATCTCCCGGTATCGATGACGCAATGCTTGCACTTGTTCAAAGGTCATCCCCATGAATTTCTGAACCGCTCCCTCTCGTTTAACCTGCAATTCATGAGGCACTTTCTTCCAATCTTTTGCCACTCTTCAAGCTACACATCGGAATAAGAACTAAAAGAAGTTGTGGCGGAACCGGAGCCATCATCAATATCTTCTTCAGTTTATACTTCTCAAGCGTTGTTTCTGTTGTGGTCACCGACACAGTCAGTCCTCCGTCAGTGGTTCCCGTGAGGCCCTCAATGACTCCACGTGAGGACGCCAATGCAGACTCATAACGCCCCTACCCAATTGGAAAATATGTGATCCACAAAGAAGACCTGTCGTTGTCGTTTACTACGATCCACCATCCGTGCTCCAACCACTTCAAGTGCATCTTCGGTGCCATAATCCCCTGAAAATGAAAGTTTAACAACACTTTAGCATTCATTGATGTTTTCAAAAAAATTTAAATGCATTAGAATAAATTAAAATAAATAATTCCAATTGTATCAAATTTGAAAAACTCACTACTGTTATCGTGAATTTTTATAAACTCATTCATTAAGACAAACGAATATTCTTTCCAGGGTACTAAATGTAATTACATAAAGGTCCTAACTTACCAATGAAAAAAAAAGAAACAATTCCAACAACAATCCAATTTATGAAATCAAATCCAATTATTTTCCAATAACATTTGTTTTACGCATGACAATGAATATCACATTACTTTATCTAATAAATTCACTACACTTTCAATCCAAAAAAACTCAACATGATTGGGATGTGAAAATCTTATATATCTCTTCTCAGTGGAACATTACATGTATGATTTTATCATTACCTTTATATATTGTTCCTTGGTCTATCAAATAAAGTAAAATCATTTCCACACTTGAAAGTAAAAGTTAACTTACAATAAACTTTCAATCTGTTTTTCAATTCCTGAACTCCCAATTCAAAAATCATTTATCTTATTTAAATGAGTATTTGTAGATATTGTTATGTTTCTCTGTGACAATGTGTTTAAGTTTAATAAAACTACATAAAAGATCTAATGTCTATTTGCTTTCAGTGTCTCATTTGTTGATAGTAGCTCAAGAAATTGTATATGTAAATGATGGACATCACTTCTACTATAAATTTATAAATGAAAACAAACAACAAGAATCCAACTTCAGTGTAATTTCAATATACGTAAAATATTTGTATACAATCCTCCAACAGCAAAACAAATTGAAGAACCACTTACACAATAACAACGGCTCAAAAAGAAAAGCAAAAGAAATTTTATGCAGAGCAAAAAATAAGTAATTCAAAAAAAATTCAATTTCAAATAATTGTGCTTTTGAACCTCCAAAATATAAGGCAGTTCTACTGGAATACTTTTTAAACTACTGATAGACAACTTCATCATACGTAGTATATTTACATACCTTCTAGCTGTTATTGAATATGAACTCATACAAATTTTGTAATATAAAATTCCCCCTTTGTTCTTTGTAGTGTACACTTATCCATTCTAACTTCAACATGTTCCTCAATTACTTCAATAAAAATATTGAACATTCATTCAATCCTTGTTACCTTATTTTTTCGTGCAATTCAGATACACAATAGCTGAGGTGACCCGTTTCCAAGAAACAATCATACATTTCACTTGTATAGAACATTAGTGCTCTTAGATGTTCTAAAATAGAACCTCTAAAATACATGTATATCGCTACAACAAATTCTACATGATTGCAGAGGTTCCATTATTCTTGGTTCTTCATGGGGGTTTCCTGAATTTTTTTGTAGGTGTTAAATTTTTTTTAATTGTAGATAATATAATTCTTAGTTGTCAGTGACATTTCTCTGGAACGATCATCATTACGACTTCCAAAAAGCAATGATCTAAGTAAATCAGATGAGAGAATAAGGAATGGATCAATACATCTCACTTGCCTACAACTTCAAAATTATTCATAACATGCATTTTTCCATAAAATTTCATAGAGGGGTTTGAAAGGATTTTTTTGGACATTTATGAGATACATCCTCTCTGAAATTTGTCCATAACTTTTGATTGGAAGATCTAAATCTAAAACGGATTTTTGGAGATGAAACTTACTTTGATTCCACAACTTTTTTTAATTCAAATGTTTTAAAAAAAAGGTATTTCACTATGCCTAAACAATTTATTAAATTATAATTTTAACACAATTCCTACTTTAGACTTAGTTATGAGCGGTTGAGAAATTACAAACTCTAAATTACATATCCCACACAGTTTGTTCTATCTCCCACCACCCCAAGTGTGCATAAAAAACTTCTCTTGCCGCCAAAAAAATCAAAATAAGTTGTTGATGGCAAATGGTTAGATTTCATTGGTATAATACTCAGGGCCGGTTCATACTTTGGGCCGGATTGAAGGCCGGCTGGAACTCTCTAAGTTTGAACCAAGAAGATAGCTCAATTTCTCCAAATCTGGCCCAAGGGCTTTATACTAGGGCCGGATTGAAACCACCACTCATCCTACGTGTCCTCTTAGGTGGCATAGTTTTGGCGCCAAACCATTCGGCCCCAAACGAGCAATGGGGATGAGGATTTGGGTGGCCCGATTTCCCATCTACAACCGGATTGGGTTCAAGGTTGGGCTCTTCCGTTAGATTGAACGAATCTCCACCATTGATGAAAAGAATTTAATTTTTTATTTAATTTACGAACTCTTTGATTTTACAAATAAACAAGATAAGAAGTGAAACAAGAGAGTTCTGGTCTGCTTGTTTTGTCAGACTAAAGATTTACGTTCTGTCGCTGAATTTAATCAGTAATCAATAATTATTTTTCATTTATGGGATTACAGATTTGCAACGAAGGCAGTGACTAGCCATATGTTAATAAAGCCCCTGGAAGGCTGGAAATAATTGTAATGAAATTTTCTAGAAGATTTTTTTATATTTTTAAATTAAAAAAGAATAATTTAAAAAAGAATTTCAACATAAGAAAAAAACTTCAAGAAAAAACATTAGAATTTTTATTTTTATTTTTATTTTCCACTAAAATATTCTATAAATAAAATACACATGCTTTGCACCTTGAGTCTAGACCCATTTCTTTGCCCAAAAATATTTAAAAAATAATTAGGGCTATTTGTATAAGTGTCAATATAGAATTGAGACTAAACTTGAAAGTAAGGAATAATACTAATGATACTAAGATAAATTTGCATATGATAGACAAACCACCTATGATATGCACCTAGGAAATGACCCATTAGAGTCTTACATAAACCCATGACAAAAAAAATTCAATAGATGAAATTAGGACTTCATTAGGTTGGTTAGTGGCCAAAATCAATGTCTTGGGTGATGGTTATGGAGCTATTAGTGATTAATTTAGAAACTTCTACCTTTTTAGTACCAATTCATCAAAGTAATTGATTTTTTTCTTCCTTTATGTTGTGACCTTGTTATAAAATATTGTAACTGCTTTAGGTAGAAGGATAGCCATCAAACATACACTAACTTTTTGTTGGTTTTGGAGTAGTGTATAAACTCTTTTAAGCCAATTGGACAATATACTTCAAAAATTTATAAATAATTTGTACTTTGTAAATAAAAAATTCAACTACTCTCTTTATTTCTCACTATTATGTTTGTATGGAAAAAAATTTGAATTATTTTGCCAAATGTAATAAAGGTAAAACACTCATTATGTCTTACATAGGCATGTTTACTTTAAAACATTCTGCATTTGTATAGTCACCATGTTGCAAAAGTAGGAAAATAGGGAATGTGACTTAATGTACAATGACTACATAAATAATCAAATTTTTTTATTATAATCAATGAAGTCTACTTTCATTTAAATATGATTTAAAAAAATTAAAAATTAAATAGAAAAAATAAGAAAGGAAAGGACAAGTTCCAAGCTTTTGTTTCTGTTTTTAATTCTTCCTTTTGGCAAAGGCAGCCTCTCTGAAGGCTTTTGAATGTTATGTTCATGAAAAAAATTGAAAAAAACTATTTTTTCCTTTCTATACTTTTTATTTATTTTATTAATCCTAACTTTCATTACAGGATAATAAGACCATTGCCTTCCTGACTAAGGATAAGAAGAGCACTAACTCCGGAATACATAAACAGCAACGGAAAATGAGGTACGGAAAATGAAGTACCAAAAATGCAAGAGATTGGGAATCTTCAAATCACTCGCCACTTCTGAATTTGCAATTACGGCGAATTCTGCAAGTAGATTGGGACAGTGAGAGAAATCCTTGTAAGTGTACAAGCGACCTGTTCAACTTCCTAGCAAAATTACATTTGTTTGCGGCCTTGATTGTATGATGGCTAGGTGTAGCGAGTAGCCGAATTGAATTCAGTCCGTGATAACAAAAGAAATTCTTTGCTGTCGATCGAGTAGTCACTACTTGGGATCCTAGTTCAAGCTCTTTGAATGTGCATTTGTCCACGACCTTGGTCGCTCTATTACAGTACAAGCCGTATCTATGTGACTTCAATTGAAACACTTTCAATGACTTGTCAATTCCCGGAAAAATAATGGACTATGAAATCCATTGCATCTCAATTGATCACCGAAAACTTCATTCAGTTTCCACAAAGTTAGCTAGGTACTGCGTGTTCTGTTCGAAGCGCTGGAAATGGCCGGCGGGGATGTCGACGCTGACTCATGCTAAGCAAATTGACCAGTTACGAACATTGGAAATGGCATCACAAGAAATGAAAATGAACCCCTGTCCAAGGCAACTATCTAGCTTCGCAAGTGTGTGTGCAGCTACGTAATTAGTATTTGAATTATTGCCTTAGTCTTCGTGGGATGTTGGATTTGAAATTCAGAAATGAGCTTCATGAAATTGTTCTCTCTCTTTGCAAAATATAGTTAGTATTGTTCTGTTCTGCTAGGTGTGGCAGAATCTAAGCATATTAATTTGCTTTGAATGGAGTATAGCAAGCCAGGCGTCACATACAAAGACGCCCAAAACAGCCCAGCAGTATTTATTCAATCGAATGGAACTACAAACTTCAAAACTTCATGAGAGTCTGAAGTTGACCCAGGAATATTCGTTACCAGTTGAAGCTCGAAAAAATGTTTGTTTCTTCCCTGCCATGCACTCGCGATGTGCAAGCAACGTGACCAGTAAGTTTAGAATCCCCCGCCGCTTGACTTCCTTACCTTCATTACGCAGACAAGCATTGTACTCAAGCTATTTAGTTTTAATTTCCCTCAATGCTTATCACTCTACCTGGATTGCAGGATAAGAAGACCAGCGGAATTGCAAAACACATCGACAGCAACGGGAAGTCAAGAAAGGTACTGAAATTTCAAACGCTGTGAAAGTCTGAAAATCTTCAATTCCCTGCTTCCTTGTTCGGCGCATTCTGCAAGCTGATTACGGAAAGGGGAACGAATCCTTCTCTAACTAACGCTTAGCTGTTCAGCTTCTTGTCGAAATTTAATAGCCTCATGTTCCCTATGGAAATCAAGATTTATTTGTTGAAATTACCTCTGCAACTCGGGTCCTCCTATGACGATGCAGACGTTCACCAGTGAACTCAAACGGAGCGATGAATTTGTGCTCTTTCGCTCCAAAAATTCTGCTGCACGCTTGAATCGCAGGTTGCAACTGGAGAAGGACGAATGTAATTGACTGCTGAAGACGGTAGGCGACGGTGGAGCGAGCAGCGGAGGAACGATTGCTGCAATTCAACGCGTGGTCCCGCGTTCTTCAGGTATGTCACATTCGCACAGCCTTCCATCTGCAAAACTAACCCCAGAGAGCGGGCGGCTACTGTTTAATTTGAAAACGAGGGATCTACATGTCTCTCAACTTCTGCTCTATGCGGGAACAGTGATTGTCATCAGACCCCCTCCACGCGCGGGGGGTCTGATGACAATCACTGTTCCCACACCGTAAACCCTTCCCAACGTACATCTCAGTGAGGACAAACTTGACGAGAGTACAGAGGGAGATCTTACGGAGAAAACGACGTAGGCGCTGAAGGTTCTTTGTTTTGAAGCTTTCGCAGATAGACGCCTCTACACCGTGTAGGTTTAGCAGATTCACCGCCGCGTTGAACTAGCACCGTCGCTTTGCTGTCTAAATCGACCCTCTGTTCTGCAGAATGCAATCTTTGCAAATTCTGAATTTTTCACTGTCGCTCTGCACTGTGCGTGCCCACCGTCGCTGTACAACAGTGAGGTTGACTCTGTCGAGCTAGAACTCGAGGTGGCCGCCAGAGTGTTCGTCGTAGAATTTGGCCACATGGTTTGTCGAGCTAGAAGTCTACCTGATTGTGTCGACACAACTGAGTGTTTGTCGAGGTAGAAGTCAAGCTGGCCGCATGAGTGTTTGTCTTAAAATTCGGCTAGATGGTTTGTCAAGCTAGAGGTCTAGCTGATTGTGTCGACACAGTCATTTGATTTTTTGTCGAGGTAGAAGTTGAGCTGGCCGCCGGAGCGTTTGTCGTAAAAGTCGGCCAGATTATTTGTCGAGCTACAAGTCTACCTGAAAGTGTCGACAGAGCTCATTGTTTGTCGAGCTAAAAGTCTAGCTGGCTGGCAGATTGTGTGTCATAAAAGTCGGCCACATTGTTTGTCGAGGTAGAAGTTGAGGTGATTGTGTCGACAGAATCGAGCTCTCGGAAGTCAAGAGGAAATACTTCCTTAAGTTATCACAGTCTATCTTTCTCGGGACAAAGTAAAATGTAAGGCGAACTAACAGATATAATAACTCTGAGCATTGCACATCGGAAATCTGGCACAGGCTAACTAGAAAAGTGACATATAAAGTACTATGCATTTCAGTCTTCATTGATGAGCTCCTGGAGAAATTGATGACGAATTTAACCCAAGTGCTTTTGTATTTTTCCAATCGTTTTAGAATTACTTATGAATTTTCAAACAAGTTGGGTCATAGGTCCCTATTTGTGACCCCAGGTCTTTCATAAACGGTTCACTTGCAATTCTAAATAAAAATGGGAATAGCGAAGAGAATGATTGGCTCTTGCAAGTAATTAGACTTTTTCTTGATTCATTCAATGAATGTACTAGTGCATTTCACAACCATCTCATGTCCATTTCACAGCCATTTATAGGGTCCATTCTTAACCTCTAAAGGTTTTTGACTATGTTTTCACCAAAAACGCTCCCGAACTGCCATGTTTAGTACAATTACGAAATTTTTGAAATTTTTTTTTTTTGGATACATGTGACCGTAGGATCTTGTATTAAAGTAGTTTTAGAAGATATGGGAAAAATTCCAGAAATTTCCACCGTGTAGATTGCAAGATATTAGCATTTGAAGTGACAAAAACCCTTTTTTTGTCTCTGCGAAAAACCTGACAGCTGCACTTCACATGGTCACATTTGTATGAAAAAATGTCAAAAATGGTGGTAACTCTTTGGATTCATTCTTCAAATCCAATTAGGTACGTGCTTGAAAAATTTCAGATTATTTGGAAATGTACAACATATAGGAAAAAAATAGTAAGTAGAAAGAAGTAGAAAATGATTCAAAACACTAATTATTTTGTGTGGATCATACTTTGTAAATACTTAGTATATTTGTAGATAACATTGGTCCCATACCAATATTGAAGACTAATGAATGAATAAAAATACTTTTAGCAATTGGTGAACAATGCTCTCTTCAATTTAACAAGGAACCTCACCTACAATTGGTGAATAATGTTATGTACAAAAATTATTGGTAAAAGTAAAAATGATTCTCGCTTTTTCATATACTTCATCTCATGCATGGAGAGACTAACCATTCATTCCAACTAAGTTTACTCACATGCTTACTTGATTGAGCAATACATTTTTAGAAATGTTTTTTGTAATTATTTTGTTCTAGCTACAAAGTGAGCCGATGTACCTTCATGCATCTTGCGCTAAAAATGAGTATCAAACAAGGCCAAAAAACAACAAGAGTAATATACCACCTTCAATTTGAGCAATAAAACTAGTTAAAACTTTAAATGCCATCTCTTGGCCCAATTGGTACCCCAAGGGAGAATAAAACATTTCTTTAGAGTGGGACATGAATCTTGCTCCTTGCATAGGTTTGTGTAGTCAAAGCATGCAAAATTGATCAATGAACAATGGTTTGGCCTTGCATCTTAAATGTGGTGCTTAACAAGCCTTATTTTCATTAGAATTTGGTCTAGTAGATTGAAACATTCCAAAATAAATAATTTCTAAAGCCACTTTTTATCAAAAATTCACTTAAAACCAAGACTAAGGGGCTTGACATGTTGTTTCAAGGATTAAGATATGCATACTCAACGTTGACCCTTAACCCAAATGCGTCCCTAATTATATGTAGTTTTCTTACATTTGTTGGAATGAAATATTAAAAATTTGTAGATAGGAACTCAATTGGGTTTAGAGTTGATTGACAATGGATATGCATACCCTAAAGCAAGTACTAGGGTTGCACAACAAATATCAACATTAAGTATTTTTTATTGCACATTCAAAACTCTTAAATCTAAACAGCAGATAATCATGCTTGTTGCTTAGTTGTACCAAGATAAGCATGAGCTTCTAAAATTTGATATTATGGTCATGTAAAAAACATGAGTTTAAAGGGAGCATTATGCATCATTGTAATTGATTTATTCCATTTCAAAATCTATATTATAATTTTTTTAAGTGAATAAACAATGAGACTATTCATCAAGTATTACTATCAGGACTACTATATTTGAGACTCATCTCCAAAAGCCTTAAGCACTAAAAAATTAGTTTTGCAATAGACATCATTGTACAAAAACTTGATTAGAAAAAAATGTAAACAATTGTCTTTAGAATTTTCTAGAAATAATATTTACTAATACTTAAAATCAACTTGAGAGATTATGTACCATTTTACAAATAAAAAAATAGACATTTTACACAATTTCATTAACTTCAAAGTTTTGTCAATGCCAAATTTGGGTACCTGACACATTTAGAGTCTATAGTTGCTTCTCTAACACACTATCAAATTCTTAAGAAAAAAAATCAAGTGATATTTCATCAATCCGCTCAATTGTTGTAGCAAAACGCTATTGTTCTTCCCATATCAAATTAATGCATCCCCTCTATTCACTTCCATTACTCAACTATAGTCATCGTTCCAAGTATTCTTATAGGAAAAAATCCGGAACATTGTTCCAAATTTTTTACTTCAAAAACATTGCAAGAATTTAATTGTTTAAAATAGATGATCAAATTTGGAAATTTTGCATTTATATCTGAAATTTTGAATTCATATTAGGAATTAAATTCCCCAAATTAACTAAGCAATGAAAAAAATAAAAATTTAACCACTCCATATTAGTGAACAATTTAAAAAAATAAAAATTGGCTTAGCCCCTAAATGCCCCAAGCCTTTTTTATACTTCTAGGAATTTGCTCTAAATTCAACAAAAAATCAACTTTTTTGATAAGTTATATCAGTATTTTTGAATTGTAACCGTACAAATTCAAACTAGATATGTCACATAGGAAAAAAACCCACAACAATATCACTTATGGATTGAAAGATCACAACGTTTGATCAAAACGGTGCTAAAACTTGCAAAAATGATTTGAAGTCTTTCAATCTTCTTTTCACATGTCAAATCTAAAATTTGGTCACCAAAAAAATATGAGGATGAAGGGTCTCACATGAACAAACTCATTCAATTTATGGCTTCTCAAAATCTACTCTATAAATTTTTTAAGTGAATTTCTAATGCGATTTTTTCTCCAACATCTAGTATATTTGAGTCCCATTTCCAAGAGCCCTCAACACTACAAAAAGTCAAGATTGCAATAGACACCATTGCACAACATCTTGAATAGAAAATGCATATTCACTTATTTTGGGAATCATATCTTTGATGCTAAAACCAGACTTCAGAAAGAATCTTTAAAAAAATATAAACTACTAAAAATAGTAATTTGGTAAGGTTTTATTTAGCTTCAAATTTTTTTCCACACCACATTTGGGTGCCTTAGGCATTTAGGGGTTAAACAATGGGAGAAAAAATAATTCTTATAATGCTCGTAGCACTAAGGTAGGTGGCTCAAAGAATGACCTTCTTCTTCAAACAACCATACATGGAGCTCTGGAATAGAGAGTAAATGGTTCTAAAATGGATTGCCTACTTCTCTTAGTGCACGGTATTGCATAATTAAGGGTTGTCAATGGATGGAATAAGAGCTAGGGAAGGTCCCCTTCAAAGCCAAGGTATCTCCACTTGATTTTTCTAAATGGAAATTGATTGCCCAATTGCCTTCTTACAAATGTTAAAAGAATGTAGGGTCAATTTAAGCTTAGTAAGGGGCGCATTTTGGAACCTTATGTATTACTTTTTTAATGTGGCAATGCTTGTTTTTGGTCAAGCCATATCTTTTTTCAGATCACACATGTGTGAGTTATACCAAGTCTAGGATCACAAATAGGTGCCTTTGGCAAAATTCTTTGGAAACTCATAAGCAATTCATAAATGCTTTGAAAAATATGAAACCACTTGTATTAGATTCCACATCCATTTTCCTTCAAGTGAAAAGTAAGGGAAATTCTTTTCGGGCACTTGAAACCCAATAAAAAGGCCCAAAAGCCCTTAAAGGATCGGTTTGGGAGCCACCTACCTTACGGCTAGTACAGAACTCACGTCGTTCCCAACATTGCCACCATACACTAGAGGACAATGACCAGAGAGCTACGTTCGTCCAAATTGCTCATTCATCCATTTAGCACCTAGTGTCGGTCCTCAACTCCTCACCCACTGGGGTACAGGTTTTTTTCCTGGCTACTGATTGGTGGAACTCGAAAGATATTTCCTTGAGAAGCAGGTAGTTGTTTCGACTTTTGAGGTTTCAAACCGTTGGGATCTGATTGGGGGGACCATGGGGGACCAATTGAAAGTCCTAAAGACTTTCAAATGTTTATGGATAAAGTATAATTTTCAATAAAAACTAGAGATTGAATGTGTTGAGTTTATGTCGGTGCACATAAGTTTTGTTTTGTTTTGTTTTCCTTTGTTCAAAAGTGTCACTTCAACAATTTTATTAGCAATTTAAATGGTGCAAATATTTATAGGCTATATATTCAATTGCAATGTGATCATTTGTATTTTACATGCATTTTTATACCAATTATTGTCAAAATAAAGTTAATTTGTTGAAGAAGATAGGATTTTTCAATAGGATTCCAAGTAACTTACCCTTGCCATTGTTATTGCAATGATGTCCTCTGTATGGCAATTGCAAATTTTTCTCAATATGTGAAAGTTTATGAAGATTTGGTTATGGAATTTAAGTAACTCTCACTTGGTCCTATGAACAAAACCTTCAATGTATTACATAAATTTACAAGCTATGGAATTAACATGTTGTGTAAAGATTTGCAATTGATATATTGAATGAAAAGCATGCCGATACGAAGTGGATGAAATGAAGAAATTCAAAGGAGATGGATTTGTTGTCATGCCATTGGTATTTGTCACTTTGTCAAGATTATATCTTTGCATAAGACATGCATCTTTTTTGAAAACGTGATTGTGCTTTGGAAAATACACCTTCCTAAATGTGTTAACAAAATCTATTTTTAAATTGTTTTTGGTTGACTCTCATTATTGAATATCAGTACAATATTCGAATTTGGATTCCATCCATGCACCTCAAAATTACAAAGAATAGTAAAAAAAATTTAGTACTACTTGAGGTGCAAAAAAACTTTTGAGTTTTTGAATTGTTATTTGAAATATTGTTAAATACAAGCGTACATAAGCTACCCAACTATCATATCAATCTTAAAACATAAATTTGAATTTTATACTTTCACTTTATATTTTAGAGGTTAGAAAGCTAAATTTTGTATGTAATATTTTTTAATCTTTGACATTGAAGGTGCATGGATTGACATGTATAGTATCAATAAAAGTTTATACATATACATGCTGAGGTGAATCCAATGACCTATGACACTCTTGATTTGGATCATGCATTTATTTCATGTCTCACGAAGTTCTAAAACTGGTCTTATGTTCTATGTATATATTTTGTATTTGAGCATGATAAGGTTTAGATAATAAAATGACATCCAAACAAAATATTTTAATCATTGAATTATCAATCCAAAGGTATGTATATCTTGTCATAGTTTTATACATAATTCATATTCCAAAAGTCAAATACAATACCATATATACAATTCTCCACCAACCTTTAAGGTCTATGCTAAGTTGACTTTGAGTCTTGGATAATGAGCTATTGGAGTGCCAAAGTTCTAATTCTTTTTTCTACATATCTTAACTAATAATATAGAAATGATTAATTCATTCCAAAATATTCTCTTTTATCACATGCCAATTTTATAAATATTCCATCAACATTCCTTTCCACTGTACAAGCTTTCAAAAAAATTCATTTTCATTGATTTTTTAGAGATATTTTGTATGGACATGTGCTATAGATTCAATATCGTAAACGGCAACTATATTTAGCACATAAAATTCTTTTCAATCTAGCTTTACCCCCTATAATCCTAGAAAATGAAGTATTGATTACTGAGTACCTCTAGAAGGTGTATTGGAGACGCTTCACACCTAGAAGTCCAGCCAATTCCCCTTAAAGCCAATTTCCCAGTTTCAACAATTTGTCCAGTCACAAGTGAGGGTCTTGCACAACAAATTGACATGGTGTCGTTATGTAGGCCGTTTTAGTTTAAAATAGGCATCTACATATTTTGTGTTAGTTTTTTATAATAAAAATTTAGAATTCAAGAGTTGATAGGTGGTTGCTTTAAAGTTTACTTTTACGCTAACTTTTTTGTTTTGAAGTGCTTTTACTTTATTTAGTAGATTAAAAACTAGTATATAAAGGCAATAGTGAGGGCATTAATAAATATATTTGTATAGAAAATAAAAGATATTAAGAGGAAATATATTAGGTTTTATATATTAGTTTGAAGGTTATAGGTGTATTGAATTTGCTAATGCAAGAGCGGGATTTTCTTTAATCGGTAAGACAAGTGTTTGGAAATTTGGTTTCATTTGGATATTGTGATTGGATTGATTTCTTGGTCATTGGCATTTTTAGTTCGTTTGCAAACATCTACTACAACTAGAAATTGTGTGCTTTTCTAGAAACACTACGAACTTCATGACACCAACCTTTAAGTATAAAACGTCACTAAGTTAATTTTTATACTTATAAGTACTTACCACAATGGCGACCACTCCGCATGTCAAGGAACACAAAAATCCCTAGTTCTAATTAAGAATTTGATGCACAAAAGTGCCAATATTGAAGGTCTATACCGTCTTAAATTAGCAACAGTATGACGCGAGACACTTATTTCTATTTAATTAATTTTCTAAGTAAAAAATGACTTAATTTGAATCATTTCGGACCCTCAGATAGGGTAAGTGTTACATCACACTAGGCACCTTTCTCCAGTAATTTAAAAGCCCAATCATTAGAAATGTAAATTGACGATATCGATTCATCGTTAATTTGGATCGGAGTTGGTTCCGCGATTGTGGGACCGTGGTTCCGGGATTGAATGAGCAACTTTACAGAATCCCTGCGCGAGTCGCTAGATATAGTGTAGCACTGTCCTTCAGTGAAATTTCAACGTCAAGGTCCGTCGCCACCAGCTTCATCGCGTCACAAAATCTCTTCCTCTTTGTCCGCCAGAGCTCCTCCGTCCAATAGATCAATTGTGTTGTTCCTGGGGATCGAATCCCTCTTCATCTCATGACACAGCATCATTAAGCCTCTCTTTCTTACCAACTAGTGCTCGCCATTCTGTTTTTAGTTCTTGCGTGGATCCGCGTGTCGTCGTCGTCTTGACTGATCCCCTGTCAACCTTGTGGCGTGTGCGTACTAATTGCGCTCTGTTGCTAGCCAGTTCCGATTTCTTTCGTAGGATAAAGTGATAAACTATTTAAATTCGCTCTCTGTGTTGTATGAGGTTGTGTGTTTTGCATGCGTGAGTGAGCTTGATCCGCGGTTTCGATGAGATTTAGCCTTCGTCTCTCCGTTTTTCATTACCAAGGTAATGACCAGGTTTTGAAAAACGGCAGTCTTGGCAGGCGTTTTGGTTTTGATTTGAATTGTTTGTTTGTCAGTCGGATTCATGATGGATTAGATGTGGCCTTCGTATTCTAATTATTTGCATTTCGGTTTCTCTTTGCAGATTGAACAATTTGAAGGAGATTGAAATTTTGTATTGCGCAAGGGTCAGGGTGGTGTGAGGAAAGAGGAGTTTTTTTTTGATGGGGATGACGACAATGCACGAAGTGGAGGTGAAGGAGTTTCTGGCTCAGTGCAAGGTTTCAGGCGACAATGCGTACAATGTGATCAAGGGAGTGCTGGAGAGGTTACATAACGAAGACACGCGTGTAGACGCCCGGAAGCTTCTGGCTGCTGTGGAGAAGTATGTGCAGAAAGAAGAGCCCGTCGTAGACACCATGGCTGTCTACCACTTTCGACTGCATCAACTCTCGCTTTCTGATTATGAAGGTATGGTCAACTGCCTTCAGTATCTATATGACTTGTGAAGCAGTGACTCTTCATGTACAATGAATTTGACCATCTGGCTTTCGTCTTGGCCTCCTCATCTACGCATGTGGACCTTGTGTGTTTGATCAATCATATGCTCGGGGAAGTGTTACCGTGAACTCGAGTCAATGCTGATTGTATTGACCTCTCTCATATCGCTGAAATGATTTTCGAGCTCAAAGACTGTCTTAATGCCAAGAGTGCTGACCTTTTGTGTCAAAGAATGTTGTTTGTTGTTGTGCTTTTGTCCGATTAATTAATTTGTGGAACATGCTTACAACGTTGAAGTAGTATATGAAACATTTAAACAGGAAATGTAAGGGAGCTCAATAATCACGCAGTCAGCTCTACTTCTCCCCGAACTGACCTTCTACTGTCTCTTGATTAGGTTTCGACGTGAAAAAGAAAAGTCTGACGTTGCTAGAATTGCCGAGCATTTTCATTCCAGAGGATTGGTCGTTCACTTTCTTCGAAGGCATAAGTAGGCATCCAGATACAGGATTTAGAAATCGGGATGTAACAGAGCTGGGTTGCGGCAATGGGTGGGTGTCAATTGCGATGGCAGAGCGATGGCAGCCACGAAAGGTATGCTTTGGTTGGATTGCTGCCGTTACGGCTCTGCCCTTCTGATTTTGATTCTCTGAGTTAGATTTTTGTCCGATTGATGAACTTGAGTATGCAGGAAATAAAATGGATGATTGTGGGATTCATTTTCAGGTCATCGGGCTTGATATTAATCCTAGGGCAATCAAGGTGGCGTGGATTAACCTGTACTTGAATGCACTGAACGATGATGGCTTGCCTGTCTTAGACCATGAGGACAAGAGTCTGCTGGATAGAGTGGAATTTCATGTTTCGGACTTGCTCAGCTACTGCAGATAGCAGAAGTTGACAATGGACCTCATCGTCGGTTGTATACCACAGGTACTGTAGTTCTGTCATACTTGAGGGTATTCCGTTGGAGAATCTTTTTTGAATAGCAAATGTTGTTCAATGTTCACGTTTTTTCCCCTCCAAATTGAGTGCTTATGTGCATTTTTTATATTTGAGATGCCAGCTATGATACCTAAGTGATTTCCTCTGTGTAGATCCTGAATCCTGATCCGACGGCGATGTCCAAGCTTGTCAGTGAGAATGCTAGTGAAGAGTTCCTGCATTCTCTGAGCAACTACTGTGGTCTTCAGGTTTGTATTATTATGGACTCCATCTTCATTATATTGCAAAAAGAGTCATGATTGTATGCTTTCTTTTCAGTAGGCAGAAACCCCCGATGCACGGGGACTACGTCGTTGTAGTGTGAAGTTCTACTGTTTTGTATTTACATCTGGCGAATTCTAATTCTAATTGTAAAGCTAAAAGAGCAAGCAAGGAGCCGTGACAAAGTTGCTCTATCATACATTAAAGTTATGCGAGTTCTCGATTGCAGGGTTTTGTTGAGGATCAGTTTGGTTTAGGTTTGATTGCAAGAGCCGCAGAGGAGGGCATTTTGGTCATCAGACCCACTGGGAGGCTCATTTTCAATATTGGAGGAAGACCTGGCCAAGCCGTGACAGAACGTGTATTCAACAGGCGTGGATTTCACATCAACAAACTTTGGCAAACTAGAGTGAACCAGGTTAGTTTTTCACCTAAATATTTCTACATTATTCCTCCGTGTTTCCTTGGCTTCTGAAACTTTCTTAGGACTGTGGCTAATAGAACCAATCACTTTTACTTTCATGTCGCAAAATTAAGTTTTCAAATTACAGAGCTTAGAATGCAATGGAAATACTATACTGAAGCAGATAGATTTTGACCTTGCCAATGATAAGGGCAAGTGCTAGTAGAGTTGTGACCCTAGAAAAAAATTTGTTCATATTTGAAGTAACCACTATTTTCCTTTCTTAGGCACCAGACACCGACATATTAGCCCTAGTAGAAATTGAGAAGAACACACGACATCGGTTTGAGTTTTTCATGGGACGTGTAAGTGAAGAGCCTATTAGTGCAAGATCAATGTATGCCTTTTTGAAGTCAGGAGGCGAGATCTCCCATGGACTTTCAGTGTATGAATGCACACTAAGGATGCCAAATCAAGTTTGTTCATTGTTGAAACATGTTGGGTCTAGATCCTGAGCACGGTAGTTTGCATATGTCAATGGTTGTATTACGGTTTCAAATTTTTATCTCCTTATGCAATTGTTGGTTCCTACAATGCCAAATCATGATCAAATATATCTTTTTTTGCCCATATTTGCATGAGTTTACTAAGAGTAGAGCACACTTTGGAATTCATGAATCAGCATGTTTATCAATAGCTTTAGAAGATATCTATTATTGGCATGAAGGTTTGTAGAGTGTCCGTGAGAATATTCTCTTTTGACTGATTTCAACAATTCCTTCCTGTATATTAGTAACCCAAGAAGGATCTGAATGTCACAGGTTAAGACAATATCAAAGTTTTTGAGCAATGGATTTCAAGAAACTCGGAGCGCCTTGGACCTCTCTTTTAGTGATGAATCAGCGGCCGAAGAAAAAATACCTTTTTTGGCACATCTTGCCCGTGCCCTTGAAGATCTTTCCTATTTTCCACATGAGTCCCCGACGGGAAGCTCTCAATTTAGAAATCTTATTGCGGGCTTCATGAGGATCTACCATCGTATCCCACTCACTCCTGCTGTAAGTCTACCGAGATGCACCGTACTGTTGAACAATCTTAGTACTATTTTCAAATTTTTTTACACTTTTGTAGCTCTTTATCTAGTTTGAGCTGCTCACCCTCTTTTCAAGAATTTTTGGCTAACTCTTGTTGGCATTCCAGAGTGTAGTGGTTCTTCCTTCAAGGGCTGTGGCGATTGAGAACTTACTTCGTGTATATTCGCCTCAATTAGCACTGGTGGATGCCTCTCTCACCCGTTGGTTGCCTAAGAAATGGTTGACGACTTTGCCTGCTGAGGTGTGCCCCACTCAATCCATGCACAATTTTTAACTTGATAATGAAAACTCACTTCGTATGTTTTCAAGAAATGATTTTTACTGCTTGCGTTTATACCTTACAAATATTTGAACAACGCCATATTATTAGTGCTGACAACTTGGACATTGTAGGGATCAAGTGGAGGTTCCATTTCTCAATCCAACAACACAGTGACAGTGGTGGAAGCGCCTCGTCGCTCCGACCTTGTGGTCCAATTATTGAAGAATCTCAAGCCTCAGCTTGTTGTTACGAGTCTCGCAGATTACAAGATGCGGACATCAACTACTTTTGAACTCCTTTTGGATGCAACAGCCGGTATAGGAGCATGTTTGGTTTTGGACATTTCGGAATATCTGGAGCTTTCAAGTTTACCAAGGACAAACGGAGTTCTGCAGTTCTTGGCCTCCCATCCAATGCCCATGCACGCCACCGTCGTCTGTGGTCTGGTCAAAAATCAGGTATCTAGAGACTCAGGCTTGTGGCCTCTTGTCACTCACTTGTACCGTCTTCACTAGTGCAACGAAAAGGGATGCCTACTAAAAGTCAGCTTGAATTTAGATCAACAGGCACTTCATATCCTTGAAATGGATCATCTCAGCTTTCAACCATTTAGACCGTTAGATCCTCAAGTCTTTTTCTCCATTTTTTGAATGGTCTCCAAAAGGAAGCTTATCCTAGTTTCCTAGTTTGTATTAAGTGGAGAGGACCGTCATCTAACCATATGAATGCGGACCGTCATATTCATGTCTGTTTTTCTTTTTGAAGTAAGTTTCATATTGACATATGTCTGGATGTTTGCTCACTTTGCAGGTTTATTCAGACCTTGAAGTTGCCTTTATTCTTTCGGAGAACCAGACCCTATTGAATGCATTGGCCAAAGTTGGAGATATTACATATGGTTGCACTGCCATCTCAAGCCAATTCTACTATGGCTGCCTCTTCCATGGGCTTCTAAGCTTTCAACTGCCTGAACGTCATACCAGCGAGCAGATACGGAGTTGATTATTTAATCAGAAACCTTATAGATTCTTGTCAGGGCATGTTTTTTTGGGTTCAAAAAATATTATTTGTGTTTTTAAGGAAATGCTGGAAGTTATCAAATGGAATAATTTCCGAGTCAGCCGAGACCCGTTTTGCTTGTATAGGAGCATAATAGCTAGTAAATGTTGTTTTGAAATTTCTTTGGCTTTTAGGAGTCATAGATTTTGTCTTGTCCATGGTTTTCAATGGTGATATTTGTTGTGAAAGATTTAGAGCGTAGTTGATTTTGTATAGTAGCTGCCATTGCCTCTTTGTTGGTCATAATGTTCTTTTATCTTTGCTCAGAATATTCTTGGTCAAATCAATTCTTACATTATTAACCTTTTGTTGCGATGATTTGCAGAGGCTACCCAGAGAGGAAAAGTCTTCAAGTTTTATTAGCCTTTCGCCAAGCTCAGTTGAAGCACTTAGTGGAGTAGAGAATGTCAATCTCAATCAACCACCACCAATGATTTGCATGGACTTCAACGAGAACCTTCTCCAAGTCCCTGCAGCAGTCAAAGTATCTATCTTTGAAGGGTTTGCACGACAAAACATATCCGAGGACGAGATGGACCCCAAGCCAGAGATCCTTGATTATTTGCAAAGCAAATATGGAGTTCCACAATCCCACACAAAGGAGCTTTTCTTAAGTGACACATCTACTTCCTTATTCACCAAGTTGGTTCTAGCTTGTGTTGAGGAGAGTGGAACTCTTGTTTTCCCGATGGGTTCATGTGGCACTTATGTCTCCGTTGCTAAGTTTCTTGAGGCAGACTTCAAGAGATTACCTACGGAAGCCTCCAATTCTTTCAAGGTCATTGCTGGACAAGTAGACACCTTCTTGAAGGACATCAAAAAGCCTTGGATTTACATTCCAGGCCCCACCATCAATCCAACGGGCCAGACCTACTCCAACTCTGAGATCAATGAGATCCTAGCTGTGTGCAAGAGCCACGGGGCTCGAGTAATACTTGACACCTCCTATTCTGGGTTGGAATACAACAAGTCATCAAAGTGGGATCTCAAGCACATTGGCGTTAGATCCAACGAAGGATCATCCTACGCTATTGCCATCTTGGGAGGCTTCTCAACGGGTCTTATGACTGGGGGATTGGAGTTTGGGTTTGCTGCTGTGATGGACCCAATGTTCATAGAAGCCTTCAACATCATATCTATTAAAATGGGAGTCCTAGACCCTCCCAAAATAATATTGTTCATTTCTAGGCCGAGAAATTGAAATGGAGCCGAAGTACTTTTAAGTTGAATTGAAGGAATTATAAGTGGGAGGTAGTTGGATGTAGTGATATAAGGTACAATTTCCATTAAAATGGGAGTTGAGGCCACTCACAATGCCTTGTACAAACTACGGTTGATTATTATTTCAGTGTTTAGGATATATAAATTCATATTTTGTTCACTGTTGGGCACCAAGTCATGAGCTGAACGGTTGGTTGTAAGAGGCTAATCATCTCATTTAGGTGGTCCAAGTTCGATTCTCATTGACTTCGTATGAGCAGCTATGAGATGTACATGACTTGGTGCTGCTTAGTGAGCTTTGCAGGCAGGAAAGTGTTAACAACCAACCAAGCCTATCCCCAGAACTATGAAAAGTGCTAAATGCATTAACAGAATAAAAAGTGGTCTTACCCACTACCACTTTTTTGTACTCCTATTCTATTTTCAAAAGAAATTTATAAAATACATACATTATGAAAATGAGGTAAACATAGATAGAATTGAGTATAGATAGAAATAAATGTACTTGCTTCGCAAGGTACTTTGTACAATATAGAATAAAACTTTCAATACACATTAATGAATTAAAATCATTCATTAAATTCCAAACTATACTATCTACTCTATCAAAATCATATAAAATCATATGTGGTTATGCAAAGGCAAAACCACGAAATAGAACATCAAATACAAACTATCAAACGTATTTTAAAATACTACAAAGTATCTCCAAAGTACCCCCGACATGCTCAATTAGAGGGGCTTGAAGCCAAACTCTCTTTGATAATATCAATCTGAGTCAATGGGATTTTGAAGATTGGATCCACTTTGTCCTTCTTCACCCGAGGCTTCCATGCCGTGAGTAGACCTTTTGTGTCTTCCCAGACCGGATCCTCTGCCTCATTCACTTTCCAATGCAATCCTTTGGCGGAGTCCCATCCAGAATAGGATGCTTGGATATGTCACTCTCGTGCTGTGGACTTCAAGTACTGAATGTGTACACAGCTAGGATGATTTGGGTTTGTAAAAGGATCGGACAAGGCTATAGCAATCCATATGGGTTTCGTATCCTCCGGACGAAGGGCGACAAGATACCCCTTGTAAACATCACGCGCCACTCGGAAAGACGGCAACGGGCGGTTGGGGAGTTGCCCCACAAAAGCATCATCCTCAGCAAATTCCTCACAAACTTCACCATCTTCATCCAGCTCATCCCCCTCCGCTGTTTCGATTCGAGAAGAAGGCCAGAATCCATCCGTCAAAGCTATAGCCAGTTCGATCGGCTCCTTCAAAGCTGCATTTCACAGCCCGCCAATAGAACACCAAATGCTCAAAACGCCTCCTATATTCCCCACTTCCGTCTTCATTGCATAATGCCTCCCAATATTTGATGAATCCAGATAACCCTTTATAAATGTCATCTACCATGCGCATTGGAAGGTGGACAACCGGCAACGGCTCCCCACGAGGCCACAAACAACGTCCTTCGGAATCCTCTTGCCACAATTTGATCCCTCCACCTTCCTGTGGTAGCCAATCAGTATCAGTACAATACAACTTGTACTTCATGATAGGGACGCCAGCAGAATTCAAATAAAACTTGAATTGTTGTGCCTTTGTATGGCCAACAAGTGCATCCTCCCCTTCCAAAAGCGAACCTTCTATGAAGGCTTTGAAATCAGGTACCTCTTCAATGAGGTGAGGAATTGTAGGAACAGAATCCACATCCATGAAGGACTTCATGAGGGATGGGATGGTTGGGAACTTCTCCTTCTTCAATTGCATACTCCATCTTCCAAACAAGGCGTCAATGTCATCATGCGTGTGACCGACCAACATGAAACTCACATAAACCTCACGAAAGATCTTCTTAGCAACAAGGAGAGACCAAAACGCAAACACAAATCTGTTTTTGTTGTCTCCCGTGGCGTTGTCCATTTGCACATTCAGAATCGGAGGAAGAGGGGTGCCTGGAATTGGAACTTCCGGAGCAGGTCGAAGCGATGACTTGCACATATCACCTCCTTCCAGTACCGCGCAAAATAACGGAGTCGAGCCAGAACCAACAAACAACTCTCGAGAAGAATATTTTGGAGGCAGCTCAAGGTCCCTTAAGAGCTTCGCTAACGACCCCACCGTGTAGTTCAAGTCATGAAGGAAGATATCAAGACCATAATGTGCGTAACGCACATCAGCGTGCCCATGGGCAATCATGCCCGTCACTGACACCGGTAGTTTCATAAGTCCGTCAAGTTGCTTGCTTTTGTGTGAGAACACAGGAGAAGCCGTCTTAGCATGATCCATTTTGTCATGCATAATCGTCAAGCACTCATCAGGGTAGGCACTTGACCTGTACCGATTGGCATAGTACTGGTCCCGGTGTGCCCGAGCTATCGCCAAATGCTTCTCTAAGAGAACGGTCCATTTCCTTTGTAAGCCAGCAACGGAGGTCTTCTTCAAGGTCTGCAACCTATCACATTTGGATCAACGTGCGAAATTGTCTCCAGGTTTCTTGGCACTAAATTCAGGGAAATTCAACTTCCTTATTTTGCTGATATTAGAAGCTGAAACTTCTTTTAACCCAAACACAGCATTAGCAGCGTTGACTTCGGGTATTGTCTACTTCCACTTGAAGGTCGCCGGTAATACCATAGACACCACCTTCTCTCCAGATGGAAGTGTATGCGAGCGATGTGGCATATGGTCTGCCGACTTTTGAAGCACGCACTTCAACGTCGCAGTGGCCTGAAGCGTATGCTTTCTAGGCTTCAGTGTGCCCCAATTACCGTGAGGTTGAGCTTGTTCACCATTCGCAGCAAACCCTTGAAAACGATGAAAGGTAGTCTCTGAAACACCTGCAATGTGCCTCCATGCCGCCAAGCAAATATCGGTCCCTTCGATAGTAACCACCCTCTTCCCTTCAGCATTCCTATGGACTTGTCGATGAACGTCCAATTTCATGTGGTACCGGAATTCGAATGTTGATTTGTCGTACATACGCTCTCGAAATGCCCGGATTTTCTCTCTCGAAAAGGGTTGAACATAGTTATTCAAGCAACACGTTTTGCTCGAAACAGAATTGATCGATTCTTGGGAGAGCAATGATTTTGACTTCACACAGGTCTCGCGTGGAGGATTTCTGATCAAGCTCGTGTATGGTCTACCTTGTGAAGTTGAAGGTCGCAAAAGATGGGTTTGACAAATGTTGTACTTGTCCCGTAGATCATGATCGCGTAGGCTTACCCCATTCAAATACACCCTCTCAATGGGCCATGCTCGAAGAGAGTACCTCCACTCGTCCGGAACTTCTATAGCATGCAGTGATTTCGAGATTTGGACCGCAACAAGAGAGTCACCGAGGGGACCATCAGAACCGAGAACAAGATTAGAATTCACGCTGTGACAAATTCCCTCAGCCACAGGCACATCATTCACATTACGCAACTCCACAAGCTTAGTCATCCACAGATTACGAGCAATCCCCTCGCAGTCAGGAACATCAATATTCTCATCAGGAACAATCTGAATCTCGCCCTCATCCGAGGAGTACCCTTGTACCAGCTGTCCATCGATATCCATAGTGTCTGCACAAACACCAAAGACTGTTACGAGACAGAAATTCCCGAAAACGAGATGTACATTGCATCACACAAGATACTCCAAAATATTATAATCAACTCGACCCGAGTTAAATTACACTCGAGCAGAAGACTGTCTACCTCAGAACTCAGCTGAACTACAGGAACACAAACAATCAAACCAGTAACCAATCCCCGGAGGCCACAGACATAGTCCTCAAAGGTACATCATCCAAAGTACTCCGCACTCTATCCCAAAAAAGTACTTAGAAGCATCAGAGGATCTCCAACTAAGATTAAACCATACCGAGGAAAGACATCTTCACAAAAATAAAATATTAATAGAAACAAAAACCACCATACAAATAACGAAAGCATCTAAAGAAACAATCCAATAAACGGAAGCCTGACAGTCCGAACTGCACTAAGCCTCTCAAGAGTATCAGAATCAACATCCTCAACTCGACACGAGTTAAGCAGAAACAGCTAAGACAGCGTCAGGTATTATACATCACATATGAAGACCGTAGAAATAAATAACCCGTTTTATTAGTTTGACTGCGCTCAGTCAAGCATTTAACTCAAATCGAGTTAAACACCGGTCCGATACTAGAAGAAGACTACAGACATTCGGCAATCACACTCTGTCATCACGTTCTGCCAATCACATTTAACTCGGACCGAGTTAAATACCGATCCGGCACTAGAAGGGCTCTACAGACATTCGGATATCGTCGCAAATTATAACAGATGCACTCCATCTAGAAAATCAATCTTCACAGGGAAACCGTTAACTCGAGTCGAGTTGAAACCGTTGGTCACATTATTGACCTCGAGAAACTGAAGGTGTTACTGTTCACATGATCAGCTGAAGGTATTACTGTTCACATGTTCAATTGAAGGTATTACTATTCAAGCTTCTCCACTTCAACTGTTCATCAAGGATATCACTGCCATTCCGTAAAAACCGGCATAATTGTCGGAAGCAGAAAATCACCCAGCATCCGTCATCAACTCCAAATACAAGTCGAAGCACGATTTGTGACATTCAAGAAATTGACACTAGAATCAATGTACTCATAGTACAATAAGCTCGAGAAAGACACTAGTATCGACTGCAACACTCTGATAAGAAAACCCCACTGAATGCGACATCAATTGTCCAGAAACCGAGACTTTCATTCAGGTAGTATTGTTCACTGCTTAAGAACATACCAACGCATAACAAAGTACAACTCGGGAGACGTTTCTCTCGGTCACAGAACACCTATAGGCAAAAAATTCACTCACCGCACAGGGTCCACAAGTATACAAAACAAACGCACTCCACACAGACGCACAAGGAACTTGAACAGGAGCAAGAAGCTAACAAGAAAACAATGGACACGAAAAGTCCTTGGCCAACAGCAAGCACACAATTGCAAGTACGCGGGAGAACCATGGCGGGATGAGTTGGAGGGAGTTTCGAACGGCTGTATGGGGTATTATTGTAAAGGAATCCTGTTTTCTTGAAATCGGGTAAGATGTCATCAATGAGGAAGGCATTTCGGAGGTCGTGCAGCTGCCACATTCCTCATTCATGTAAATATAAAATCTGCCGCTCTAATACGGCCACGCTCTGTCTATGTTTAGGAGACTCAATCGCGAGCATGTGGCTAGAGTTCTCAGTCTCTGACATTTGACTACAGTTCACTCTTTTTCCAACTATTAATGGTATTTTCACATGACCGACTCAGTCTAAATGAGTCTTATAAGACTCGGGATTGAAATCGGCAACATCTAGGAAGTCATTAAGCAGAATTGCAAATAGAATAAAAGCACTTCTTCTGCAGTTTCTTTAGGACTCTGTATACGTCGCATTCACCTGGGTAATAAGGCAGTATTGGCCTTTCTGACCTCATTGTCCACCCCAAATATACCCACTGTTAGAAATACCTTAGTGCGGGACTGTATCCATCCATCTATTGCAAATATCGGCCTACTGCAATCGGGGCACTAGGATAAAGAATACAAAATACATAAGCATGGTTGCAAGAATTGGGGCTTCCAAATACAGAATACAAAAGAATTAAGCATGGTTGCACGAATTGGGGCTTCCAAGTATAGAATACAAAAGAATTAAGCATGGTTGCAGGATTTAGGGTTAAGGGTTTAGGGCTTAGCGGAATTAGGGTGCCACAGTTCTTACGAATAAGGATTATAATTTCTTCACATTCACTTTCATGAACATAACATACACCACAATGGTTTTAATTAATTTCACTACTTCATACGAATGCAGAATACGCAGAAGTTCTTGAACTTTCAGTAATAGAATTATAAAAGATTTCAATCCTAAATAACCAATGCACCAACAATGACATTTCCAATTGAGATCAATAAACTACCGGGGACGTTTTATCCTTTTAATCTTATATTCAAGTAGTAAAATTACCATGATGCGGCAAGAGTAGAACATCCACTTGGATTCTACATGTGGGAATTATTTACAACTTGTACATTTTTTCGGACCGTCCAATTGCCAACAAATTTCATGACATTTGGCGTTGGGATCCGTTAACTACAGGCCAAGGCAGATCCCGTTAATATTTCATTCACGTAGTAAAATTAGCATTTTGCGGCATAAGTAAAATCCCCACATGGATTCTACATGTGGGGATTATTTACAACTTGTACATTTTTTTGGACCGTCCAATTGCAAACAAATTCCATGTCATTTGGCATTGGGATCCGTTAACTACAGGCCATGGCAGATCCCGTTAATATTTCATTCACGTAGTAAAATTAGCATTTTGCGGCATAAATAAAATCCCCACATGGATTCTACATGTGGGGATTATTTACAACTTATACATATTTTTGGACCGTCCAATTGCCAACAAATTCCATGACATTTGGTGTTGGCATCCGTTAACTACAGGCCATGGCAGATCCCGTTAATATTTCATTCACGTAGTAAAATTAGCATTTTGCGGCATAAATAAAATCCCCACATGGATTCTACATGTGGGGATTATTTACAACTTGTACATATTTTTGGACCGTCCAATTGCCAACAAATTCCATGTCATTTGGCATTGGGATCCGTAAACTAAAGGCCATGGCAGATCCCGTTAATATTTCATTCATGTAGTAAAATTAGCATTTTGCGGCATAAATAAAATCCCCACATGGATTCTACATGTGGGGATTATTTACAACTTGTACATATTTTTGGACCGTCCAATTGCCAACAAATTCCATGACATTTGGTGTTGGGATCCGTTAACTACAGGCCATGGCAGATCCCGTTAATATTTCATTCACGTAGTAAAATTAGCATTTTGCGGCATAAATAAAATCCCCACATGGATTCTACATGTGGGGATTATTTACAACTTGTACATTTTTTTGGACCATCCAATTGCCAACAAATTCCATGACATTTGGTGTTGGGATCCGTTAACTACAGGCCATGGCAGATCCCGTTAATATTTCATTCATGTAGTAAAATTAGCATTTTGCGGCATAAATAAAATCCCCACATGGATTCTACATGTGGGGATTATTTACAACTTGTACATATTTTTGGACCGTCCAATTGCCAACAAATTCCATGACATTTGGTGTTGGGATCCGTTAACTACGCAGATCCCGTTAATATTTCATTCACGTAGTAAAATTAGCATTTTGCGGCATAAATAAAATCCCCACATGGATTCTACATGTGGGGATTATTTACAACTTGTACATTTTTTTGGACCGTCCAATTGCCAACAAATTCCATGACAATTGGTGTTGGGATCCGTTAACTACAGGCCATGGCAGATCCCGTTAATATTTCATTCACGTAGTAAAATTAGCATTTTGCGGCATAAATAAAATCCCCACATGGATTCTACATGTGGGGATTATTTACAACTTGTACATATTTTTGGACCGTCCAATTGCCAACAAATTCCATGACATTTGGTGTTGGGATCCGTTAACTACAGGCCATGGCAGATCCCGTTAATATTTCATTCACGTAGTAAAATTAGCATTTTGCGGCATAAATAAAATCCCCACATGGATTCTACATGTGGGGATTATTTACAACTTGTACATATTTTTGGACCATCCAATTGCCAACAAATTCCATGTCATTTGGCATTGGGATCCGTAAACTAAAGGCCATGGCAGATCCCTTTAATATTTTATTCACGTAGTAAAATTAGCATTTTGCGGCATAAATAAAATCCCCACATGGATTCTATGTGTGGGGATTATTGCAACTTGTACATTTTTTTGGACCCTTCAATTGCCAACAAATTCGATGACATTTGGCAATGGAATCCATAAACTACAAGCTATGGCAGATTCTTTTTATATTTCATTCACGTATAAAATTAGCATTTTGCGACAAGAAAAAAATCTTTACATGGATTCTCTATTAATGGCCCAAATTGGTAAACCTCATGGAATTTGATACATGCATCATGCATGCATGGAATTTAATTTAGGAAGTTGTATTCACCTTTAGACTTTGGATTCTAGTAGACAGTAGTTAAATGTCTTGGCGATTTGATAATTCATCTCCATGGGATACTCAAAAAATCGGGATTGAATTGGACCATTTCTTGGAATGGTTCTAAATTTGAAAATGTCATGAAATTTTATAGATTTATGCATACAAATTAATTTAGGAAGTTTTTGTTTTCTTTAAGCTTGAGAGTGTACCAGCATTTGAAATTCAAAGGGGCATGCAGAAGATTTAGTTTAGGAATTTTTAATCGCCCCTAAGTAGAATCATTAGATCACTTAATTGTTTGTTAAAATATCGTTTAGAAGGATAAGATTGAATGACAAAAACAACTATAATAAGTAAAACAATACCATATTTTCAAATTGTTTTCGGAAAAATAAGAATATGAAAAACATTTATAATATCTTTAAATGCTTTAAGGATTTCGTCATTATTGTGTGCAACTTAACTTGAATTGGATTATAGAATTTTGAACTTCTTACAACACTTTGACTTTCAATGAGTGCTTGTCCATTATTTTAAGCAACAAATTTTAACGATATATAATAATTAGGATGATTTCCATGGTGATTAGAACGTCCATTCCACGTTAATTAATTTTGGACATTTCCAGATTTTTTAAATTCTTTTAGGGGTGCGTAAGTCGAAATTCCCCACTTGGTTTGGGGTTAGGATTCCCGGCTATAGGGTTCCACGGCTATAGGGTCCTTAGCTGTAGGGGACCAAAATAGGAGGGTTCCATTTTGAGGGCGGCGCGAGGAAGGGTTGTTTTCTGAATCTCGAGAACCCGCAGCGATTCCCGCTTCTGTGTTTGCTTGCTTCGTTGTCGTCATTCCACGTTGTCGTGATTGTCGTCTTGATTCCTGTTAGGCCCTTTGTCTTCTTGTTGGTCACTGGAGCTTGCAGCAAGGCGAGTCTGGCGCGGCGAGTCTGTGGTTTCAGCGCGGCGAGTCTAGGGTTTAGGGTCCGACAGCTTTGGTGCTACGAGAGTGGTGGGAGTTTCTTGAAGTTCGGAGGTCGGAGTTGCGCGTACGCGCTGCGGCGTGAGGCGACGGAGGTGCCAGGCGCGGCGAGGGTTTTTTACGAAGTGTTCAGGTAAGGGTTTGATGCACGTACGTTCAATTTTCAGGTTTGTTTCGGCATTTTAGGAGTATGCTTGCAATTGTTCAAACTGTTGAAGGTGTCAAACTTTTTTGGGTTTGTTGGAGTGAATTCTGGGTTTCTGGGTTTTTGGGTTTCTGGAGTGAATTCTGGGTTTTTGGACACGTTGAACGCTCAGGGTTACAGTTGGATTGAACTCTGGGTTTCTAGAGTGAATTTGGTTACAGTTGGAGTGAATTGCTTTAGGATTTCAGGAATTCAATTGCTTGAATTTGGGGTGGTTAGTGTGATGATTTCAAGCAATTCTTGCAATTCTTTCAATTGTGCTTTAGAGTTTTCTGGGTTTAAGGATTCCGTTTTCTTTCTTCTTGTTGACACGCTGAGGGTTACGGTTATAGAGTTTAGACAATAAATCAAATGCTGATTCAAGAGGTTTAGGTTGCAGCCTGCCGAGGATTGAGAGACTGGCTCCTTGTCTAATTTTTGTGGCAATTTCTGCGTGGGCTACATTTGTAAATTGAGAAGCAATTTGTGCAATGTGCGAGTGGACAATTCATTCCGGTCACTCTTTGCAATTCTTCAAAGACTATAGGGTGTCTTTGTTACAGCTTTCTTGTTTTTTGCATTTTGCATTTGGTATTCTTGCTGTGGCTTTTAAGGCTTGTTGGAAACTGGTATTATGAGGGTTTAGGGTAATTGATGTCAGTGAGGATCAATACGTTAGTTTAGGGCCAGGGTGCAAATGAATGAGTTGAAGTTATTTAAATCAATGAGGAATTAACGATTCTTCATTGTCAATGCTGGCAGATTGTCAATGCAATTGCGCTGTTCTATTGTCTGCAAGATTTCTGTTAGCTGTAAGCAAGTTTCCTGCTTTCATCGAGAAGACAACATTCCCGGATAAGAGATCCCGCGACAGCTACTTCTATTCTTTTCTTGTCGGTTGGTGTGCAAGCCGCTTCAAGCTCTTGCAAGGACGCTTGGCTGCATTCCAAGGTAAGCTATCTGTATGCATATTATACGAGAGCCACTGCATTAATCGCTGTTTAACTTTGTTGTTATAGTGTAAGCATTTGGACTCCAGAACTGTCGGTGTAGTTGTAGTAGAACCCTCAAGAGAGAGGTAATAGACCTCTGTGATGTTCACATCCCTCTCGGTGGATGTCAAATTCACCCAAAATCCGTGCCAACTCATATCGACAATAGTATTGTTTTTCCCAAAACGAGAGAGGAAAAGATAACATTTGAATAAAATGCAAACAAGTCAAATTAGTCAATACAATTAAATTCATACCGAAAGAATAGACGAGCCATTCCCGCAAGAATTTAAGTCGACTCGAGTTAAAATGCAACCCATTCAATTCATCTGAAATTCAAGACAAGTTAGTAGTCGAGCTAAAACCGCAAGGATTTAAGTCGACTCGAGCTAAAATACAACCCATTCAGCTCATTCGGAGCTCCAGACATGCTATTAGTCAAGCTAAAACCGCAAGGACTTAAGTCGAGTCGAGTTAAAATGAAACCCACGCAACCCAGACAACCCAAGCTAATCCCGTTCCGATTAAGTTCGACCCAAGTTGATCTGAAAAATAAATTTCGCAGGAGACAATGAACTCGACTCGAGATAAAACAAGTAACCCGGATTCGAGACCAGACACCAGTCAAAGCGTCTTGACAAAGGTTAACACCAATCTAGTCGAACCATGACAAGGACACTGGAATTAGCAAACCAGGACGAGAAGATTTTAAGTCGACCCGAGTTAAAAGAAGATGATTATGCGGTACAAGACTCAGTGAAAAAACATGCACAATAGTATACTTGACCCGAGGAAAAAACTAGGACCTAAGGTAGTCGATTGTAGCCCAGTTTTGGTTATGCTGCATTGATCAAGGCTAACCGATTCTGACTAGCGTAACATAGGAACCTAGTATCTCGGTACTGAATTTAACTCGCCTCGAGTTAAAAAGAAGTAATGCTGGCAAGTCTAATTGAGCCTCTTGAACAACCTAATTAAATATTTTCAGCCGTCCCGCTGTATGAGTTCAAAGCGAGATTTGCTCATGGCGAGATTTACTAATTGATGATCCTGTTATTTTGTACAAATGGAGTCGCAAAAGGAGAAACTGCAGACACATTTCAAGATTTTCAACATACCCGACGAAGATGCAGAAGAATACGGTGATCTCGACATCCTCGGCGAATGCTGGCAGTGGAAGGAGCCTGAGCAAGTGGAGTTCTGGACGACCATGCTCGTCCCAATGTCAACAGAGCTGAGTTTCATGACTAAGTACCTCAGATCCGAAGCGAACCTCCCAGTGTCCCTACATGAGTCAATCAGGGAGGTGACGACAGGACCAAACGGGATCATATTTATCTGCTGCAAGACTACGGACCCAGATCAGAGTGCTGAATACTTGTTTTCGTACGTTGTGCATTCTAGGAGAACCATCTACTCTGTGTCGACGTACTACAACAGCTTGACGAATTCAAGCTTCCAAGATCTTCAGAAAGAACTTGAGAAAAACATCGCTGATAAGAAGTGGGTAGCCAGGGACGGAGGGCCACTAATTTGGAAATCACTGGCATCTAAACTAAACGCTCTTATCAAGTCATTTGACTACATGAAGGTCAGCGTAGATGAGAAGTTGAAAAGAATGGCTCCACTATCCCTCACACGGGATTACAGCGTCCAGGGTGGCAGCCAGTCATCGCTAGTTGTGGCGACTCCAGAGACGGGTCGGAGCCACACAAGAAGGAAAGCCACTGACCACTATGCTCGAGGTAACCCAGTTGAAACCTCTCCACCAGTTCCTAAGGGACGAGCAACAAAGACCATTTCGGTAGGTGGAAATTCACTACTAGGTGAAGGCAGTATGGCTTCGGAGGTATTGGACATTCCAGAGGATGTTGGAGGTCATGTGAAGGATATCAAGTACGAGGAGTCCTGCAAATCCTTTGATGATTATTGGGCGGCATGCACGGATTCATATATCACGGGAATTGGAGACAGACATAAAATTCCACTGGAGCAGCTGGAGACGCCGCCACAAAATCTGAACATCCGGGAGCTGGAGGAGGCCGGCGTGAAGAAGACTTTGAATTACCTTCTCAATATGCCCGATCCAGACAAGAAGATGACCCTTTGCGTAATGCCGCAGGGTCACACAAAGAAGCCCGAGAAGTTCGAAGACGTCAAGGACTGCAAGTTTTGGATGGTCAATGGCCAGCATTGCGTAGAAGCAGCTCGGAGGATGCAAAAGATGGACAGAATTTCGTCTTCCAAGGCCGAGAAGTTCCTGGTCTGGGAGTGCTTTGTTGTTTGGAACAAAGACGACAAGATCATCCGTAAAATTTCAGCATATTATAACTGGGTGAATCATTTCCAGAATTTTATGCCAACATGGGCTACAAATATCATTGGGGCACGCTTCGTTTGGACACAGATGGGGAGTCCCTGGCCTCCTCGGGAGCCAACAGAATTGGGCAAACCGGTGAAACAACAGAGGCAAACTATCAAAGACATTAACAATGCAAATTTGTACGCTGTAAGGACTTTAACTCGGGTCGAGTTGATTTTGGTATTTTCTGTATGCATTGGGAGCTTCTAGTATTCTGATTATGTAGCACAGGCTTCTGTTCTGTTATCAGGAAATTTCCTCTCGGTGCGAGTTACATGCTCTCACTAATAATGTTTCCCATACCTTTACCAGGACTTCAAGGATGCTGTTAGGCTGCGGTTCTCTATGATTGACATAAAGAAGAACCAGAGGGATATGAGCCAGAAGAAGGAGATAGACATCCACAACGAAATCAAGATAATCACTGTGGCTCCCGACGTGTACGAGCTTTGGAGCCAAGTTATCTCTACTCATGCCCAAGGCGAGCTAATCAGCCCCGACTCCAAAACCAATTTCAAGCATACGAAGGGCTAGGATGCGGAGAAAAACGGTGTTATAACCCGAGAGTTTTTTAAATGGATGGGGAACTGCTCCGAGGCCGATCTGAAGCGACTTGCATTACATCTGTTGAACAGGACCAAGGGTAGAACTTTGGGGTACCCGAAGGTCACTATGAAAGCAACAAAAGGGATCTTCCAAGACTGCTATACGGCAAAGGATTGGCTGGAGAGATGCAAGCGGAAGCAGGCAGTAAAGAGGCAACTCCATCACTTGAAGCCGAGCCTTCGACTTTTCGATAGTGAGGGAAATTATAGGAAGAAGGAGTGGAAGAAGTTCAAAATCGATTATAACGTGACCAAGGCCATGAAAAATACTCTGCTCACCACTCCCGGGGAGCAATTCTTCTCATTGTCAAAGATGCCCTCAAACAAGTTCAAGAGCATCGGCGAGCTGTCTGGTATAGCCAAGGAGTTCTTCAAGGTCTTCTTGGAGAGCAAAGGTCGATTTGTGAAGCCTGAAGCAAAGGCGTTTTTTAGACCCTACGAAATGAAAGATGATGAGCTTGGAGATTGGGACTCCAATGTCTGGGATGAGACCAAAAAGTCGACATTGAAGTTGGCAATCATGGACTTCAGGAACATTCCTGGGATAGATGAGAAGAACATGTCCGCAGATTGTCCTTCATATTATATAAACTTTCTTTCTATTCTGGAAACGCACTTTGACCCCGAGGTTACCGATCCACAGGTCTGGCTATGGATATGTGGAGAGAAAGAGGTCGAACTGGACCTCCGCAATTACATTCAAAAATCTCCCTATGGAAAGACATATATGGTGCATTATGCTGAATACATTCCCGAGCTGTTTGAGCGGGTTGGTGATCTCCCGGAGAGGAGCACTCGTGCAAAGGATCCCATTCAGTTACTATTCCTGGTTAAGAACGGGACCACACCGAAGACCACGAGAATTCCGAAGCGATTTGTGGTAGCTCCTAAGTCCAGGCACGATACTCGCAGGCAAGGTTACGAAATTGATTACAGGTTGTACAGCATAGAGCTCCGAATGGAGTTTTATCTGAAGGTCTTGGACCTGTTTGTCGCACCCAGAGAAGATGTTCTCTTGATTTTTGTTGGTGGGAAACTAATCTGTGCTGCCTGGGTATGTTATCATCAATCATTATTGAATTAACTCGACTCGAGTTCAATCTGACCCTTCTATTCATCTCAGGTCCCCGAGATTAACTAGCACCTCATGTTGATGGTTGATTTTGTCTGGAGTGTATTCTTTGAGATATTAAATCGTATGGTGTTCATGGTTATATGATTTGTCTAACAGTCCATACATCGTGGCTGCAGATGAACTCAATGGACCATTACGTCATAGGGAGCAGTTATAACAAGGAAGATTTTCTCAACCTCTGAGTGAATTCGGAGAGCATGGATAGAGACGATTTCCTCGACTCCCAGTACTTCCTTGACGAGGAAAACTTTGGTACTAAACAAGGGAGAGCAGCTCTGTCCTCCAGGAAAGCGAATGCGCCTGTTGAACTTGATGATGATGATGACGTTGACGACGCGTCTGCGGGAGGAGCCACATTTAATGTGCACTCAGAAGTGCAGGAGCCAATGAGGGATTCGGAGGACCCAATGACTACGATGCTGGAAATGACGCAAACATGTGGTCATGGATCAGCTGCGTATTTGGAGACCAGCGACATGCGGGGATCTTCTGGATCTTCTGCGCAGCGAGATCATACACCAGTTTCTGATCGTCGCGTCTTGCAGAAGAAGAAAGCGCCTCAAACACGAAGGAGTTCGCATGAAGAACCTCAGCAATGGGTGCTCGAGCTCGTCAATCAGCAAATGGAGGAGAGCGCAAGAATGCGAGAGGAGCAGAGGGAGGAGAACAAGAGGGCCCGTCTAGAGAACAAGGAAATGATGAAGGATTTCTTGGCCACACTTCCTAGCGTCGTTGCTAGCACGTTGCTATCGGTAAAACCTTTGATGATGCAAGATCCTTCATCACAATCTCCACCGATGCAGATCGCCGGCCACGCTCATGCTTCCGTTGATAGTAAGAGGCAGGAACACACTGGATCTGGCACGGGTTCAGGTAGTCAGACCGTCCCGGAAGTGGTTGTTGCTCATGAGTCTTCAGCATCTGCATCGAACAAGGCGGAGTCCGTGGTTGTCGCAAATGATGGCAAAGGCGAGCATATGCAAGGGGAACTCCCTACGACAATGGTGGCGGCAGATACCGTTGGTTTCCGAGACGCAGAACAGGAGATCGATGGCGCTCGTGTTTCAGATGGAATAGAGGCCGAGCAGTCACAGGACCCTATTACTAGTGATCCTCCAGGTTGTTCCCTGTGACTCTCTGCCTCTATTTCAACTCGGCCTGAGTTGAAATTTTTTTTCCTTTACATCATTTAGTTAAATGTGCAGTTATATAGTGTTAGTTCGATCGGAGCTTGATCTATGTATTTTTTTGTGACACTTCCTCTTTTGAGGGTTTTTAAATATATGGTAATCTTACAGACTTTTCTTATATATGTCAAACTCGCAGGCCCAGTGACTATATCCAGTTGTTTACCTATGTTGCCGAGCTCTGGTATTGTCGATTGTCTTGCGCCATGTTCTGAGCATGACTACAAGGCGTCATTGTTTCCACATGATGAATCCTTCGTAGACATTCAGGAGCCAGAACCGTCGTTGGCTGTGGGGAGAGTGGTGCGAGATGGACATGATATACCAGATGATGAACTTCTGAAGATGCACATTCTTTCTCCTAGGATGGTTGTGGATGCTGTCGTAGTGTCTCCTAGGACTCTGGTGACTGATTCTGTAAGTGCAACCGCTTGGATGTTTCTTTCCTATGTTGTCGTAGTCTCTTCCTTTCTAAAATTGTATTCCCTTACCGATGTGGGCATTTATTTTCCGCTTTTATTATGATGTTATGACGTTCCTGGGAAATTCAGCGGTTTAACTGCCCACACATGTTGTAATTTTTCTACAGGATAGCATTGACGCATGCGTTTCGAGAGGAGAGGCGGAGGACCATGTCCTCCCTCCATTCACGTCCGGGGTGGCGGAAAAATGGCTTAATGTCGTCCTGGATCTGAATGGGGTACTCTGTGTCTGTGAGGATAAGAAATACAATTTCAGGGAGAACAGATACATGGAACCTGAGAAAATGTATTCGGACTTACAATCAGTCATCATTGGTGTCAAGAAAGTCACAATTCGACCCCACTGTCTAGCTGTTCTGCGGGAGTTATCCAAGATCGCAAATCTATCGGTCTGGATCTCTATGAAGAGGTCCACAGTTAGGTCTATCTGCGATTACTTGTTCTCAGGTTTAGACCCCCCCGTGCATATTTTCGGGCAAGAACAATGTGACATTTTGAAGTGCACTCTTAGAAATGGAAAGTCAGGCACGTACAAGGTGAAGGGAACAAACAAAGACTTGTTTCTTAAACCGCTGGACAGATTGTTCCAAATGAGTGGTTCTATTTTCACTAGTGAAAATACGCTTATAGTGGACGACAGTCCTGCAAAGCATGTAACCAATCACCCAAAGAATGTGATTCTTTTAGAGACGTGGTCGTACCGGGATTATGGAGCGTTCAATGGAATTCTCATTGACCATTTTCTTCCTTACATCCAGCATTTGCATGCGGCCAAGCCAGAGGAATTATATCGCTTCCGGAGAGACAATATTTTTGGGCGTTTGCACCTTTTTTACGAGGAGGATCAAACCAAATTTAAAGAACTCACTGAGGCAGTGGAGTACTCGAATAGGATTTATTTTCAACTCAGCGTAGGAAATCCTAATTATTCTTCGACGTTTGAGAAGTCTAGGAGACCCCAACATAGAGAGGTCAAAGTCGATCAGCTAGGTCTCGTATATTACCACTTGTCAGAGTCACTGTGATTGAACTTGTAGGAATCGCCTTGTAATAAAATCATATGTTCCTGTGAACTATTTATAATTTTGCGAATTGCAAATATATTATGTCTATGTTATTATTGTCTTGCTTGTATCCGTAGGATTGATTGCTGCAACGTGTGTACTCCTTCTATTGACTCTATTTCTAGCTCTGGACAGTTCGTCGTATCACAACATGCTTTGAAGCATGTCTTGTATTCAGAGTTCACTACGCAATCAACAATGGATTATTCCATGATGCCTGTCGATGATGGGGTCGTGGATAGTCCTCCAAAAGAAAGAAAGCGCGCTAAACCTTTGAGCTCCCCTTCTTCATTCAAATGTTGTCCACTAACCAACTCGCCGAGGAATGGAATGACACAGAGGAAGCTGTATGGCGATGAAATGGATGTAGCCGCTGTCGTTCAGGTAATGCGCTGGATTCCTTGTAGTTGGCAACCCATCCCGTCTTTCGTTATTGGGTATTTCATGTTTTGAAATGTTTGTTCAATGTGTCATTTCATTTGTTTTTTCAGGGTGATGACATACGTGATGAGTCAATTGACTTCCGCATTATCGGTTCTCGCGATTCAGCGTCTTGTCCTTTCAAGTATCCAGAGCGGACTATGTTGCGTACTGTTCTTCGACGTACTTTGCCGAGGGACAGTTCTCTAGGGGTGCGACGTTGCAATCCTAAATCCCGTGAAGTTAATCCTGTATCCGTGCATTTAGGACGCCGTGCATGGGATGCTTGGGAGTTGAGGTCCTTGAAGAAACAAAGGCAAGAACATTTAATCCAAAGATCTGCAAAATTTATCGGATACAGTCGAGGACCTGAGATATTTGCGGCAATGGAGAAGCTAAAGTGTACACCGCACTTGTAGTACTTAGATTTTATGTTGTACAATACATCTTTGTCTTCATTAGAGTGAAGATGGATACTAGTGTAGGTACCAATTTCACTCAAGTATTGTTGAGTGATATAGAACTTTCTATAGCAAACGCTCAAATTTAAATTGGTAGTCAAAATAGTACATCTTCATTGCTCGTGGTGGTCTTCCAAATAGAGGTTTGGGATGAAGAGGCCATGAAATTGAAGAATAAAGTACACGTTGAGCTTTGGATTGGATCTAAGTACAAGAATTATGTAGACAAACTAATCAAAGAGTGTAACGGTAGGCAATGCTTGTACAAATGCTAGTCTTTAACTTCACATTGTAGAGTACATAATGTACATATCATTAAAAGAAATACATATTGTTCGAAAATGTGTGTTCACTTGATGATTACCTTCTATATAATTCTAAGTATTTTGAATTATTACATGAATTTCTTGGATTTTTCACTTACATACGTGCTTTGAATGACTTTGTGTTGCTTATTTAATAATTACTGATTCAAGATTCTTCTAAATTTGTAGTTCATAGTTGCTTCCAAAACTACCATAACCTTGGAAAACTCCTGTTTTAATGAATATGATGTTCTTCAAAGATGCACCTACTATGAGCCGACCTCATGGAACTTTGAAGTACATGATTAAGAAGTTGCTTGGCCAGTTGAGCCATAAATCTAACGATTTGGTTATTGGTTTAGAGGAGCAAAAGAAGACTCTATAGCTTCAATCACAGCAATTGTGCAAGGTATAGTGAAGTTGTTATGTCCCCTTCGTAAAGCATTCATTTGAGGCACAAAGTATTAGTTGTTTCAAGAGTAAGGTGGTCCGTTGGTGGAGTTTGTGAAGTTTAGAAGTGGGGGAGTTTATAAAAGTCTTGCTCTTTGAGTTAGTTCAAACATTGAAGACCCGATGCATGTAGTTTACAATTTGTGTTTGATATCAAGTCCTTGGAATGTATTAATACCTTTCTCTAGCTTGTTTTAAGACCTTCTATTTGGTTACAACAATAGTTTTAGATGCATCCTTCCATTGGTCTTTTTGGTAAGTTTTCCATGTCATCTTGCACTAGACCTTTTATATGTTTAGTGTTTAGAGTTGCTTGATCCATGCGAGATTTTAACTTGTGTAATTTATCTTGCAGCTTTTGAAAGAGTGCGGTTGGGACGTTGTTGAGCCTCTAGGAGGTATATCTATGGTGGTGAGTCCTTCGGCCTATGAAGGAAAAGTTGTGAAAGGAGACAACTATAGCACCGAGGCACTAGGCAGTGACAATATTCGAGATGCAATCCTCAAGGTCACAGGCTTGTCTATCAACAGCAGCTCTTGGACTGGGATCCCTAACTATTGCCGTTTCATGCTTGCTCTTAGTGACGATGACTTTGCAGCAGCGTGCAAGGCTCTTCAACAATTTAAAGATCTTGTACTTGACTAGTGGTTGCTACTTCATTTTGCAAGTGCGCCAACTGTGAAGGATCACAATAGATGCAACAGCATTATCCATCAATTTGACCATGAACAAAGTCTTGGTCTTGGGATAAATTGCAAAATGTACAAAGTGCATTGTTGCATGTAGTTGCCGAGCTATTTTGGTTCTCCTCCATAAATACAACAATAGGATAGAAAGAAGCTATAAAATAGTCACCGCAATGTAGAGTCTCAAATGTAGCTGTAGCAGGCACAAGTTTGCTCGTCTCATTCTTTGTCTTCAATCATTTGACGAGTTTGTATTGTGCTCAAGTTCCACCTATTCTTTAATAGTTGTAGTGTAGAGATTATTATTTACAATGATGCACTTACCAATACTTGTACTTTGGTTGTAACTTCAAATCCAAAACTGTTGTGGGATGTATATGGATACTTCCCCAAAATTCATTGAATTTCTGAATCTGCCATCTCTGTTTGTGATGGCATTTAATTGTTTTTCACGTATAAATATAAATGTGATGTTGATTGGTTTTGTTTTTTCTGTTATTTCTATAGAGGTTAGCAGTATGGTATGGGTTCAATAGCTTGACTTCTTCAAAAGTAATGTTTTCTTTTCCAATAAAATGTAGTGCTTGCTTGTCAACAAACAACTTGTGGGGCAGCCTCAAAAAAATCACAAAAAGTTGAATTTTCTTAATTCTTTAATTTTTTTCCTGAGAGATTGTATTTATATTCTACATTTGATGCTTCAATTCATTCTATTTGGATTAGTGTTGAAAAAGTTATGGACAATCTTATTTTTCAGGCAATCTAAATCCTTTCTAAAAAGAATCATTTATAGATTTTATTTTTTAATGCAATTTTTATAATTTTTCAAAAAAACAATTGTTAGGCAAGGTTAAGTTTGCTTGCTAAAACAATCTCACCGTTGTGATTATTATTTTTCAGTTCCATCTTAGAGATATTAACGGTTTAGTTTTCTCTTCATTTTTAAACCTACATCTATTTAATAATTTTTTAATGAGTGAAAATTAAGTGTTTTTATTGTTGAATTTTTTTCTTAGATTTTCAACTCAATTCTTCAATATAAAAAATTTAAAATTTAAAATCAGTATTGCAAAAAATTTAAGTTAAGAAGATGTAAAGTCAAAGAATCTAATCAAGCAAGGTGTAAAAAAAACTTGTTTTCTTCACTTTAAATACAAATATCTTGCAATCTATGCTGTCAAAGTTTTTGAAATTTTTTCCACACATTCTTATACTAGTGTAGGACAAGATCATATAGTTAGTTATGTAAAAAAACATTAAAGTTTTTTGCTCAGTGCAATAGAAATGGCAATTTTTGATTGTTTTTTGATGGAAAAAGGCCTTGGAACTTTAGGGGTTAATTCTTTGTTTTGCCTAATATTTTTTCTATTAATATTAATAATAATAATAAATTTAATTAATGACTATCTAAAACTGTTATAACTTCATATCAATGTAGAAGATGATTGCAAAGCATTTTTCATCCAATTCTTATTTGGGAGTTGTTTGAATGGAAGTTCTTTTGGATGATGGTGGAAATTGCCTCATGGGGTATTTCTGACCTTTTAATACATGAAGATGCAACAAAAACAAATCACAAGATACATTATTCTAGTGTAATTTGGAAACTTATTGTTCTTTGCTCTAAATTCAAAGTTTTTACATAGAAAATGATAAATTTTGAAATTATGCTCAACTAATGAAATGAAGGTCATCAATTCTAGTTCCTTCTTCAATTTGAAAATTTCAGAAATTTCCTAAATTAAATACTTATAACAATTAAAATTGTGGACATCTCTTCATTGTCTATTGATTTCTATTTATAGAGTGCCAGAAAATTTTATTTGCACTATGATGTTCTTCACTAAAATATGAGCTATGGTTGAATATTCAGACTTTTTGAGATAATTTTTTATTTGATATGATTTTTCTTTACTTTTTCTTCAAAAACTATTAAGAAATTCAGTCTTTTGTGAAAAAATCTAAAATTTGTGTGACATAAAAAAGACATGTGCTTTCATCTCTAAGAAAATAAAAATAAAAATCCTCATAATTTTTCAACCCAAACCATTCCTTCAATTGGGATACACTGCTTTGAATATTTTCATTTAGCTCACCTAATCAATAGTGATTACTCAATTTTCTTTAACCCCTAAAGGATTGTTTGTCCCCTCGGGGGACAATTTGGGTCCTGGTAGGTTCCTACAACCTCAATTTTTAGTAAATTTTTTTGAGGATGTGCAGTTTTGCAAGAGCTTTGTGGATATATAGTTTTTATTTCAATTGGTGCCCAAGAGATAAAGTTATGGCACAATAAGCCCAAAATGGAGGTTGGTGGGCAACACAAAAAAATCACAAAAATTCAAAATAAATTTAATTTTCTTTTCTTTCTAAAACTATATATTTTTGTCTACATTTGAAGCTTTGATTCATTCTATTTGGACTCGTGATGAGAAAGTTATGATCAATCTTAGTTTTTTGGGCAATCTAAGCATCTTCTTGAAAAAATAACTTATAGGATTTATTTTTTAATGCAATTTTTATAGTTTTCCAAAAAAATTGCTAGACAGGGTTCTGTTTGCTTGTTAGAACAATCTCACCGTTGGAATTATTGTATTTCAATTTCATCTTAGAGCTATTAATGATTTATTTTTTCCCTCAATCTTGAATCTACTTCTACTTAACAAATGAGTAAAAATTAAGTTTTCTTTTCTTGGAATTTTTTCCTAGATTCTCAACTCAATTGTTCAACATAAAAACTTAGAAAATCAAAATTGATAGTACAAAAAATTTAAGTTAAGAAGATTCAAAGCCCAAAATTTTAGTCAAGCAAGGTGCAAAATTACTTGTTTTCTTCACTTTGGATGCAAATATTTTACAATCTATGTGGTCAGAGTTTCTGAAATTTCTTGCATACATTCTTCTACTAGTCTATTATAAGATCCTACGGTTAGATATGCCAAAGAAAACAACTTTTAAATTTTTTTGCTCTTTGCAATAGAAATGGCAGTTTTGAGTGTGTTTTGATGGAGAAAAGGCCTCGGTCCTTTAGTAGTTAGCCAAAGCAACTTCTTTAATAAATCTTATCTGAAATAATACACGGAAGAGCAATTTTGATTCCATAATTCTCATTTCCATATTCATCTTTTTTTTTTTATAATAAATGAGTTATTGTGAGAAATTATAACTCAATGTTCACAGCTCCACATATCAATTCAAAGCTTAACCACCCTTGTCAATACCATTCAGTCTATGTGGCATGACAATTAATATTTATCTCGTCAATATTAGGGCCGCTTCACATTCAGTTAGTGGAAGTGGCAGGGGGGTGCATGAAGCAAGCTCTCTCATTAGCCAGTTATGTTATTCATGTTATGCATTGAATGAAAACTTTGTAGAGTTGGCATGCCACTTGTCATAGTTGTCCCACGGCAGAGAGTTTGTCATTTTCCTTTAACCCATTAAGGACCGGTCGACCATTCTGTGGTCGATTTGGGTCCTTTTTGGTTTGTAGAGAGAGCATGTCAATGACTTTGATGACGTGGCAAAGGGGACGGGTCTGGAGAATTGGGAAGTGAAGAGTTTAGGACAATAACTAGGTCAATCCGAGGTGGCATGTGGCCAGAGGGTTGAAAAAACCAAGACAACAGGGGCTGAAAGTACACCAAGATTTGCTAAAAGTTCTTGCTTTACAACGCACCTTCACCAAAAATTTCAATGCTAAATCTTATATCATGCGCAACACTTCCATCCATACAGTTAGATCTCCAATAGGCACTTGCATTCAAAAGTTTTAAAATTGCTCCCAATTGGCCATACAAAGGATTGCCCACCCCCCAAATCAACCACGGTCCTTAATGGGTTAAGGTAGGAGGCTCTTAAAGCAAACCTTTAAGAGTTGATTGCATTTTTAGGGAAGCTAAACTCCTTCAAACAATTTTCAGTAAATTTGACTAGGAAGAAAAATGGAATTGGCATCTAATCCAAGTCGTTTCATATTTTTTGGAGCTTTGTGGAATTAGTTACAAATTGTTGAAGTTGAAATGCAATGGTTTCTAAAAGCGCCCCTCTCCTGAAATGTACAATGCTGGTACATTGAAGAAAGTAAAATGTACCTCTGTGTTAGAGGTCGCTTTTAGAGCCAGGTCGTTTTTAGAGACACCTACCTTACACATGGCTTTTTGTCTCTTGGATAGTTGTACCTTAACAACAATGTTCTCTCTACCTTCACATCACTTTCGGTCTTCTAGGTCACTTGGTAATCCTATATTGCTTACTAAATTTTTTATTAGTTTCTCTAAATGTCTGGAGTCTTTTCCAGAATTAACGATTTGGGAAAAAACATTATAAAGTTCTATTTGGAAGAATATTTTGGAATTGATACTCAATTGAAAGTTGTAGGTTTTTTGAATTCTAGATTCCATCCAAACAGTTAGATTCACCAATGCGAATACCAATATTTTTTTTTATGAATTTTGAAAGGAAAATATTAAAACTCCTTCAAAAGTTGATTACAAGCAAAATATTATCATTTTTAGAGTTAAATTTGTTGGAATGGATTTGAAAGGAGGTTCTCTTGGCATGGTGAATTTTTTTGTAATTTTTGTGTTCTTTACATCTATGACTTCATTTTTGCAAATCTAATTTTGAACTAGAGTCAATGCAATTTTGGCTTGGTCAACCAATTGACATACTTTCACATTTGTAATTTCAGGAAAATATGTATTCTAGTAACACCAAATCCAACCGATAGATAGGACAAAAACTTGATAAAGTATCTCCACAAATTAGGATGACTGTCATCCAAGGAGCAACGAGAAAGAAATAAGAATATAAATATCTTCGTTGTCAAGAAATTGGACGCCGGAGCACTTAAGGGTTAAGTGTGCTTAAAAAGTGTTTCATTAAGATATGAAAGCCTTTGAAGGCATCTTCAAAGTAATTTTGTTCCTTGTAGCGAACAATTACAGATAGCAGATGTGACTTCGCTAGGATATGGTTCAAAGATTAGGTACATTGCATTGTTAAGGTAACAGGTACAGAAATCGCCCACCTAAGAGCTGAAACTGAATTTTGGAAAGGCAAAACTTCTTGAAATATTTTTCAGTAAATTTTCCTTGAAAGAGAAGTGGATTTGGCATCTAACCTAAGTCCTTTCATATTTTTTGAAGCTTTTTGAAATTAGTTATGAAAATTTGAAGTTGAACTGGCATAGGGCTCTAAAATTTTCCACCCCTAAAATGTACATTGTTTGTACATCAATGAAGGCTATGAAAAAACAGCATGTACATTTTACAGGTGGGCAGTTCTTAATGCCCGAACTATTCTTGGACCTGTTACCTTAGTGATTTGTATTGTGCTGTTTTTGTAATTAGAAGGAGCCTTTGAATTTCTCAAATTTTATGAGCACCTTAGTGTTTTAATCAGGTTTAGAAAAATTATATATGTTTGCTAAACTCTCTCTAAAAGTACAAATACTGTATTGTATGGATTCATGTAATGACTCCATACTGAGTCATGTTGTATAAAACACCGAATTAGACATTCTTGCACTTGAGGGGTGCGACATTGTACTTGCCTCGTACGAGAGTCAATATAGTCCTTTTCAAATGTTGGGGGGGGGGGGGGGGTTGCTAATGAAAATCACCATTTTCTCTTTATAAGAAAAAAAGGTTCGTGAATTTTTTTGAAATGTTGCTTCTTTTATAATTACTTCATGAAAACCTTGTACACTTTTCACTCCATACTACTTTTAAAGCATAATCCTTTCAACTACACATTGAAGTACATCTACATCTGAAGCCTACAACTAGAAGGCCGACAATATACTACATAGGATAATAACCCACTAACACATATTCAAATCATTCTACAAGCGTTCATCATCCAGGTCCTCCATCTGCATCGCTAGATACTCTATAAGGTGCGGTTTAGCCTCGGGCGGGATGATAATGGTCTCTTCTGTTTACACACCATACAAAGTAATATTTGAATGTAAAACATGACCACCTCTATCTCAACGTGGAACATCCACCCAAGAATATATAGCGGCTTCCTTCTCAATCCATGCGAACCTCTCACCAGATGGTTCCCATGTAGATTCCATGCAGTTCCTATACCTCACTCTGTTACCACCTGCTTCAATTTCTGCTCCAGGTCTCATTGTAGGCCAATACCACAAAATCTTCATCTTCGATGCCCACGTCCTCTGCCCAAATTCGAGCACCTTCCCTATGAAAAAAGGTACCCTTCTCTTACTTCCGTTAGCTCAACTGTAAGAGCTACATATTGATCCACAACAATATCGTTATCTGGATTGAATGGCGGAAATGCATCTTTGTTTGCATCTTGTGTTACTTCTGGTAAAACTGCATTTCTTCTGCCTCTCCTCCTCCCTCCAGTCACTCTCCGTGATGCTTGTTGTGCGGGTCTGTCTCTACGGGGTCCAAAGTAACCCCTCCTCTCAGGATTTGGCATGGTTGCCAGAATGACGTCCGCGGCTGCACTCTCCACTTCTGTCCCATTTGCATTGTCTGTTCCATTTGAAACTGTATCTGCTTCTTGCACATTCGATGCAGTACCACCAATCTCATTTCCATTCACAACATCGCTCGGCCAAAACGGTAAATCACGGAAGCCTTCTCTACTTCGTCCTGGACAATCCTTCAAATACTCCTTGAATTGATTTGTTTCATCCACTACTTCCATGTCCCTGATGCGGTTGTTCCTTCTCAACACCATCTTCTCCTTGTATGCAACAAACTCGTCCAATGCTTTCAGTTCTCTCTGATCAGCAGCAAAGACCTCTGCAAGGTCCGGTTTCTCTAGTACGCTTGGTAATGAACTCAAACATGAATGTCCCCCTGCTGGGCCCCATTCATTTGAGCAAAAATGTTTGTGTTGCACACGGACCAAACCATTCTCCACGTAAAACCTCATATGGTGCGGAAAAGTTATGCCCGTCAACTGCTCTCCCCCTCTCAACAAATGAGGTGTGATAAATGCCTTCCAATCGCGGATGTGCTCAAGCTTGCGAGCACTCACAAAAGCCTCCGTATATGATGTCCCTTTCTGCACTAGTTGCAACATTTCCTCCAACGTATCTATATCTTTCCTCTTCAATACATTGGAAATGACACTGAATCTCTGATCAATGTCCTCATGGGTGTGGCCCACTATCAAAAAGCAAAGATGCACTTCCTTGAAGAAACCCAACCCAACCAGTGCAGCGCACATGGCAAACATGTAAATGTTCTTGTTTTCCCTTGTGGTGTTATCCGCTTGAATCCTCAACGTCGGTGGCAAACATCCCTTCCTTCGCTTGACGTCGCATATTACATTCATCACTGATGTTATGACTTGATTGCTATCGTGCTTGTGGTGAGCATCTATCCACACATCTGCGTACAAGCCGATACCGTGCACAAGTACACCACACAGATGAGTCTTCACGAATTGAGATTCGATGTTCTTCACTGTCTGCCTCATCTTCGGTATCATGGTCGTATTTTGATCCATACCATCCACAATCAAACACATAAAAAAATCCGGAGTGATCATTGCAGATCTCTTTAATATCCAATAATCTCGCCTCTCTTCCATTTGATATTGGATGTGCAACATCTACAACTCCTTTATCTTCACCTTCGCTAATGCATTTGTCGTAGATTCCATTCTGCACTTGTACTCCCAACAGTGATAGCACTTAGAGAATCTGGAGAACGGTGGAATTTGGACGTGTGGGAACTCCTTCCGCCAAAGTCAATGGAATGAGCTCAGAGACAATTCCGATCCGTCCACTAGTTTCTTCACTTCTTCATTCACATAACGAAAAACATCCAGCTTGCTCGTATTCATTGGCAAGAAAATCAACGGTAACACCGCATTGTCTGTTTTCCTGCATACCGATCGATCATCGATGCGGTTGTTGACATCTAGCTTCATTCACAAAAACGTTAAGGCTTTCTCTAGCTGCTGACATTTTAGCACTTTCCCTTCCTTTACAAGTATTTCCATGAACGGCTGCCACTCTGCCGTACACAACGTGTGCGGTCTTCAATTGTTTCAAACGCCTCTGAGAATAACCCAATGCCGCAGCGTAACATGCATTACAAACAACTGCACCATCTAATTTTGTCACGTATTTGTCTCTTATGGGACCATCGGTGCGAGTATAGAAGGCATTCAGCATCTGCATTATCCAAGTTGCCCGCGCTTCATACTTTTGCCCCCATGCCATATACCGTTGATCCAATATGTATTTGGCATCAACATCACGCAGACAATTCCGTTTACATGCTCCTTTCTCCTTTGCACACATAACACTGTCCAGGGTAACTTTATGACTCGCTGACTCTCCCCTTTCTCTGGGTCTTCTCACTCTAGCCCTTCGATTTTCCATTGAATAACTCTTCCTTCCAGTGTGCTGCGCTAATCCTCCTCCTCTATTGAAATTTGCAGTGCTACCTTCAGAGCTTTGCGTATGAACAGAACTTCTCTCTAGTGTATTTCTTCCAGCAGTACTTGGCGGTGTCACCTGTGAAGTGCTCGGGATGTCCTCCACGTCATTAAAATCAAATTGAGGTGCACTAACCGGGGGAAAAGCAAAAAATTTCCCCTCTCCTGAAGTCATGCTTGTTGTTCTCACTTCTGAAGAAAGTGGCCAACGAACAAAAGCACGACGCCATCGTATAACTTTCTCTACACAATCTCCCATATACTTCCCCACCAATTCACCAACCCATTATGTTCTTCGCACAACATGTGTAATATGAATTGCAATTTCAAAAGGGCGTAATTTCATTGTGTGCAGTTCATCACTATATGTGAAGCTAGAATCCACCATCCCAAATGCCACAACGCCGCCATCATTTCCAATGAGTTTGACCATGCCATCGGTACATTGTGGTTGCTCAGCAACAACTGCATTGTCTTCATCTTGGAATAGTCTACCTCGCACCACATGTGCCAATCTCTGTCCTTCGATTCTTCGCTTTGTGGCAACCAACGTCGCTCCTACCGCATTAAATACCACTGGACTTCCAAACGCTTGTGCTGCCATTTTCTTCAGTTATTGCTTCTTCACTAGTACCATTTTTGGTACATAACTTGGTGCATACACTTTTTTGGGAAACCACTGACTTGTATGCCGTACATTAATTGAAAAAATTAATATTCAAAGTCTTCTGTTGTTTCCTTAGAAAGACTTGAAGACATTAAAAACTAACAAATCCAGAACAGTAGTAACAGTATTAGCTTTTTCGATTTCGTATTCCTTGGTGTAAGCAACAATCTCTATGACGTTTTTTGGTGTCAGTATTTTATGCTTTAAAAAAAATAAAAATAAAATCCTGATCCCACAAAAAAGAATTAAATAAGAGCAATGCAAAGTAACAACGACAGCTTTGTAGTGTTCACATAGTGCACCACAAACATTGAATACCTATATTGGTTCTACAAATACATTTAACACCTTTTTTATATAAACTATCAATGCCATTTTCCATAAATGTACTTCACTTCATGATCTTAACCAACAATTTTCTATAACAAACAAAATTTAAAGTCTAAGCGTTCCATAGACATAGTACCATTCAATTAAAGAATGAAATCTAAAATGCATGACCACATGGTTTAAAAATATTTTTGCAGACGTGTGTAAGCATTACATCAATAAACTTAACTGCGAACTATAAAAATTAAATGCCTCTACTGTTCTATATTACCTCTGCAAGTAAAAATTCAAAATTACTTTGAAAATGTAGGACAGAAAACAAAAAATAAAACATTCAATTTTAATTCATTACGACATAAAGTAGTACAAAAAGGTTTATGATTGAAGAAATAACTAAACCATTAGTAGCTCTACGTTTGGAATTCAAACATTAGAATCCCAATTATGAGGTCTATTTAGTAAGAAAATGAAACACTCCCAAAAACATTAAGGGGACTACAAGTGAAATCTGCAAAAATAAATAAATTCTATACGTTATTTTCCCTAAAATACAATTGTTGTGCCCAATAACTAAGATTGCTCTTAAGTTTCTCGTCACTAGTTCAAATAAAATGAGCTAAACCTTCAAATGTTTGCAACAATACAATATTTGAGTATAAAAGTTAAAACAATAAAAATTAAACTTCTTGTTACTCTTGTTCGCATGTCCCTCAGATTTCCTATTGTACTCACTGTGGCATAACTTCTACTCTGAAGCACATATTTAAATTAAAATTATATTCACATAAAGCTACTCTTATTTCTTAATCTTCATAAATTTAAAAAAAAAAAAACTCAAGCAAAAAAATTAATTCATTGAGACATGTCCCAAACCCCATAAGTCCCTCTAGAAACTTCATATTTAAACAAAAATGACCTTGGAATTTTAGAGGTTAAAGGACAAATGTGCCCGAGGGGCTTAGTTTTTGAATCAAATTTAAATTTTAAGTAGTTTTTTATTTTCAATATCTTGGAGATTGACTAAACAAAAATTTAGTTTTGATAATCTGTTTTATTTTCTTTTAAATATAGAAAACTATTGAAAATAAAAAATTGTGGAGAACTATGTTTTCATAATTAATGAAGTTTGACCAAATGAAAACATGGAATGTCCTTTAACTCCGTAACGCCTCAATCTTTTTTCAAATTTTAGAGCATTTTTGCTTATATCTTTGTACAAAATATCATTTATCATGATTTTATGAAATTGAGCATTAAAGAAGGTTGTCTTTTCAAAATTCAAGTGTCACTTTGGATGAATGAGAAATAAATTAGATGAAACAGTGCCTACAAGCCCTCTGTTCATTGCCTAGAAAGTGAACGTCGATGCAATTAAGTGTTAAAGGTTAATCCTTTTAGTTTCCAAAGAACCAAAATTGTTTTTCACAATGTGAAAAAAAAACAAAACTCTTACTCTTAATCCCTAGGACCATTTGGACCTTCGGGACACATGAAAGTTTGAATAGGTTCCCATAGTCTCAATTTTTGGTTTGATTGTTTCAAAAAGATTTGAATGTTTGTAGAAAAATAAATGAGCTCTATGAGGATTTTATTTTTATTTTAATCAATGACCAAGAACAAGAACAAATATTACGTGGCTTTGGTCACAATATGTTCTTTTTTTGGTTCAGTGGGCAAAAAAAACCCAACAAAAAATTGAATTTTATGTGTCTCATGCATTGATAATAGAAATGTTGCAAACCATCTTGTTTTGTGGGCAATTATAGAAACTTTGGAAGAAAAAAACACATTGGATTTGTTTCTAACTCAATTTTTACAGTTTTCTGAAATAAAAAGTTCGAAAAGGTGAGAGGATTTTATTTTCTTGCTATTAAAATCTCATCATTCAAATTTTTTAGTTTCAATTCCATCTCAGAGTATTTAATCCCTAAAGGATTAGGCATTGAAATTTTGAAAAATGAATGAACGCAAACACATTCTAATCATTCAAAAACATATATTTTCATCCATTGATTTAAAATTAAATTTTTATACTATTTCTTTAACATTTGTATGATATAGATTCTAAAGACTTTTCTTTGCAAATACTCTATTATCCATTAGGTATTGATAGGTTTGGACTAAATAAATAAATTTTTTAGTTGAAAAAATGACCTTTCAAAAACAACTTGAATAAAAATATTAAACTAAAATCTTCAATAAACACTATGATTAGAACTCAACATTTTAAACTTCAAGACAAAAATTCTTTTGAAAATCACAAACATTCAATCTACAATTGATTTTAGAAACAATTTCCAATGTTTGGCTTCAAAGGAAAAAATTGGTTTGTGTACTAGTTGATCTAATCATATGGATATGATCTAGTGTACAACTGTTGTTTGAAAACCGCCATAAAATTATTAATCTATGTTGCATTTTATTATATATTTTCACAATTTAGAATTTTTTTGATAATCCTATACTCCTCATGAAGGCAAGGATTTAGTTTGTTCTTTCAATCTCAAACCTAGTTCTATTTAATAATTTTTTAAGAAATAAAAATTAAATCTTTTTTAATTTATTAATTTTCCAAACTCTCAACTCAATTCTTCAACATAAAAAACTAAAAAAATGAAATGTAAAGTGCATTAATTTTAAGTTAAGAAGATTCAAAGTCTTATAATCTACGCACTCAAGATGCTAAAAAACTTTGTTTTCTTCACTTTCAATGCAAATATGTTACCTCGTATCTTACATTTTATGCGGTTGAAATTTCTTCTCCACATTCATATAATGCTAGGCTAGTGCAAGAACATGTAAAAAGATATGTTAAAAACAACAATTTTCAAGATACTTTATCTTTACACTAGATACGGCAATTGTAAGTGTTTTTTGCCCAAAATAAATCCTTGAGTTGGTCCTTTAGAAATTAAAGTAATTGGGAGTGAATTAGGAAATGGAGGTTACTTGATAGAGGATGAATTGGAACAATTAAATTTAAAATATATAATTGCATGTAATACTCATGTATATTTATTCAAGAGCATGTATACTCATTTGTATATTTTACATGCACTAAAACAACCCTTAGACCTAAAGGATTAATTAAAGGCTCAATCGCAGGGGAAAATAGTTAAATTTTTAATTTGCCACATATCATATCCTTTTGATATTGTAAATTCATATTTCAAATTCAAGGCTCCAAACTTGCTTTCATAAGTGAAGAATAATCAAATAAAATAGGAGGTTCTACATTGGAGCGGGTTCTAAAATAAATCAGGCTCCAGAGGTACATTTTGCACTTCCCAATGTACAAGTGGTGTGCATTTGAGGAGGTGATCGGTTTTAGAGCCCACAAAAATGCACTTTTCTGCAGAAATTCATAACTAATTCGACAAAGGTTCAAAAAATATGAAACAACTGGGGTTACATGCCAATTTCTCTTGCCCTTCAATGAAAATTTACTGAATTTTTTTTTATTAAGTTCTACCTTCCCCAAATTGACCTTCAGCTCTTAGTTGAGCGGTTCATGGACCTCCTACCGTAACGTGGCAAAGAATTTTAAGGGCCACTTCTGTCTAAATCGATAAAGCTTAACGCAACGACGGGGTATTTTCTCCCTTCCCGGCATGCTGCCTCACCATGAAAGTAACTGCGATTGCGATCGTCGCTGCAGGCCGTCCGATTCTGCCTCAACATCTCCGCCGTCGGGGAAGCAGACCAACCTCGGAGTAAACCTGTCTGCTAACGGTTACTCATTGTGCCGCCCGCCTAAACCCTAACTAGCGCTCTTCATTGTCAGACGTAGTTTCAATTTTTGCTGCTCTAATTGTTCCTGCTGCTAGTTGTGGAGTTGAATTCTACCTGCGCATTGAGGGAAATCGCGGTTTGTTGAAGTGCAGGTGGAGGCGCATGCGGAATTGCAACAGCACGGGGTCTCAGCTGTCGACGTCTCTATGCCGAAATTCTCGGCAGGTACTGTTCATTTGAACAGTAATTCATGTCATCATGACATGAAAACGAAAAGAATTGCAACAGTCTTGAAACAGTGCGGCGGCAGTTACTTTTGCCCGCTACACCACAGCAAGACTATTTCAAACACACTGCAGTATTGCAACAATATCTTCTGTTGCAATCTTGTTTCTATAGAATTCTTGCAACGACATTGAAACTGTATATAAAGTAACAATTTTTATAAGCAGATCTGTTACAATAATGAAATGAGGACTAATTTTTTTAGTACTGTTGCATTATTGAATGGTGACGTCTTTTGTTGTTTTTCAGTTTTGAAATGCAATTGAAACAATGTAAAAAAATGAGTGTTTCAACACTGCAACAGTTGTTAAATGCTTCAATATTGTTGCAATACTGTTTCATTTCTTTCTTAATTGTAAATTATTATATTGTTTAAGGATTGTTTTAGTATAGAAATTAGCTTGCAAGCAATGCACTTTCATTATTAGTATTTGCAATTGAATCCAACTAGAAATTCTCTTGTTGTTATCTAAATTAAGAAACTACTGTTGTAGTGTTACAAACTAAAAACATGTTAAGACTACAATTATATTGTTACAAAATCAAAAGTTTAGGTTCACTAAATTTATTATTTTCTATGTACCTCATACTCTTTTTGCACACCAATTTTTTTGTTTCCTCTCCTGAGGCTAATTTCAATTACGTAGGTCAAATTAAATATCTTGACATGCAATATTATTGCAAAAGAGAGAGATGTTTTTAACGGAATTGGCAAGTCATCACATATTGAACATTTTTTTTTTATAAATTCCTTGTCATACAATTTTAATTTCCTACTACGCAAATACTTGAAAATAGAAGTTTTAGAACAATATTAAATTTGGAGACTCTTGATGCAATACAAACTCTTTGACCTCACAATGTGACAAATCAACAGAAAATAATTTTAAAAATATATACATTTTTTAATTTTTAAGGGAAAAATGATCTAATTACCATCAAGTTAGACATCTACAATAAAAACTAAAAGTGCATGAAATTTCTACTCTAGACATTCTTCAAATATTTTTCAAGAAGATTTAAAGTCATTGTCATTTGACATAGAATCACTATTTCTTGTTTTATTCTTTGTTTTTTAGTTCCTTGTTATGATTATTATTAACAAAATATTTTTTCTTGTTTACAACGAATAAAATAACTTCTACTCGCTTCCCACATACATCATCATCATACTAATAAAATCATAACTCCCTCTATAATATCACAAATGGTACCATTAATAATAGGGGACAAAGGTTGCTACAGTACACATTAACTGTATCACATATTAGTCAAATTTTGATATATTTCAATGCAATACATGATATCGATTTTAATAAGTCTTTGAAATAATTAATTTTAATATTTTGTGAAAATATTTTCAATCATGCATACATAAAAATTATATTTTTTATAATGTTATATTACATAAATAGAGTACTAGTTTGCAATCACCTGTGTAATATCACTATCAGAGCTTTTATGCTTTCAAAATGATATTGCTACTACTAAATGATTTGAGAAATTTATTCAAACAAAACGATTCTGGATTTCAAAACAACTAAGTTGTTCATGAAGTTCTTGAAGTTTACAATTTTTTTTTTTTTAATCCACCAAATTCTTCTGTTTCCATTATTAGTAACAATTGAGTCAACTTTTGAATGCATTTTAATAAATGTGTATCTTCTACAATATTCACCATTGCATATATTTCATTCATCATTCAATAAAATCCTATTGTACATTTCAGCATATGCTTACTTATATTGAAAATTATACAAAGATTTTAGTAATTTTTATTTGAAGACTTATTGAAATTTTTGTTCTTCATTTATATAATACATAAAAATTCTAATAAAATTCTAATGATGAATGCGTGGCACAGCAAGCGCCAACCACTAGTAAAACTCAGAAAAAACAATTTGAATTAAATTTTTTGTATTTAAAAACAATTGTTTTGTCTGGCGAGTCTACATTGTCCAGAGTGAAAACCAAACTACATATTAGGCCATAATTTATAATACATGTTTTCAAGTTCATTAAAATGTAGCGCACTTTGTTGTCCACACTTTCTATTACAGTTTGGGTCAAAAAAAGGAAATTCTATAGTCCACATACCTTTTCACAATTCATATGTTGCCTACAACCGTGTCTTTCTCTTTTATGGCTTATTACTTACTCATTTTATTTATCATTATCCAAATACATCTCACTTTCCAAAATAATTGAAAATTAGTAAAGTGATAGTAAATGACAACATTGGTTAGACTGGTGTACTTTCAAAATTTATAAATATTCACAAAATATTGACCTACATTCCGAAAATCTGGCACAATGTGGATAGACTTCATTATTCTACTTATTTCTATGACCTCATGTGATCCTTGTATATCTTCTACCTTTTTCAATACAGGACAGTTCACTGTATTGTCAAGGCCTATCTCTTCATACATTTTTATTAAACATAGTTCTTTGGTTACATAATTATCTCCGTCTTCTTTCACATTGCACTTGAAAAGCAGGCGGAGTTGAGCATAACATGTCCTTTCCATTTCATTTTGTTCCTCCATTTTTATTGAAATGTTGCCAAACCATTCTTTTGCATGGAAAGATGTTGTTGCGTGAGAAAATGTTGGAGTTGTTTCAAACCTTGAGCTTTGACCAGGACATAGAGCAACAGATCTATACACTTGTATTATCTGTAAGCAAAATCACACAATGATACACATTTAACACTATATTCACATGCATTTTCATTTAATGTTTAAAAGATATAACAAACAATTCATGTATGAAAGACTTATGTGCAAATACAAACCTGGCTTCCTATCATGTCACTTTTGTGCAGATAAGCCTCTAAACATATCCTCAAGTTTGAAACAATGTCTTGTTGTGATATTATGTTCACAAGTTGTTGTTGCTGGAGGATTCTTGATTGTGTGGATGGATTTGTTGCTGGTGTAGTCCATTGTAGTTGTTCTATATTCAAATTCGTTAAAAATCCTGCTAGAATATGTTTTCCGCTCTCTAAAGTCTGCAAAACCATCCTCCCCCCTTTCTTTTTAATTTCTTTGAAATACTATAACACATTCGAGATCTATTTATATTCAATTTAACATAATCATATTCATGAAAAAAAAAAATACTAAGAAATAAGTACATAGCACAATTCATGCAATACTTGATTTCCATGTACCTTTTCCAACGTTGCACTCTTTCCAATTGAACGAGAATAAGCTCCATTCCTCATTGCGTCTTTTCTCAAAGCCTCCAGTCTTCGATTGCTTTTCACAATGTGATCCAGAAATTTTTTCCTATTGCTTATCCTATAACCTGTTTTCACAATCGCTATGTGAAGATGCTCATACATATTTGTACTATATTCGACAGGAGCTCCGGATTGTCTTATCGAACTTGCATAGTGTTTCATATTATGAACTTTTATCAAATTAAAATTTGATTTTTGCCATGTCCCTAAATGTATTTTAAATAACTCAACAGTCCTGCAACAAATAAACGATTTCTAACCATTAACTTTTCTTGGAAAAAAAGAAAGTACATTTTTACATTTTCATACTGTAAATAGTAAAACATTTTATTTTTAAATTCTGATTCAACAACACTGACATTATACATACCTCCTCATGCAATTTTCCATAAATAACAACTTGTTTTCATCAAATTCTCTTTGACAGCAAGCCACTTCATACCATTCCAGAAAGCTTACAATGGCTTGAACAAAAAAATTTGGCACTAATCCCAACAAGCAAAATACAATAACCTACACACACAACAATTTAGTCATTAAATATTGAATGAAAATATTTTAACAAAATGTGAAAGACACTTCATAATCTTAAAACATGTTACGATAATTTTAAATTAAATTAATTCAATGAACATTCCAATCATTTTTTCTTACAGAGTAACAAAATAAACAAAGTGCAGTCAACGTGAATTACTTGATGTACTATCAACTTTCAAATTTTAAATGTTACAAGTTAGAATAGTTTTTTCTGTCCATCAACTCTGTAATTGTATTACCTGCATTACTAAACGATGCTCAAAGACAGCAAAGTTCGCGTTCGATGTGAAATACCCTCTTCGTGATGAACCAGGCAACCGAAAATGAAAAAATCTTGCCGATTCCTTGATTGCCATTATCCTCTCATCTAATTGTGATATTGGATTAGGATTCAGTTCTTTTGACATCTCTTGTAGAACATCCATCATTGTTTTGAAAACACCCAAGTTTGCCTGATGTAACATGTCGACATTGATGGCTCTATAAGGATTGCCAATTTCCGTCTCTCCTCTTGCAAACCCCCAAAGTGCACACTATTCCACAAAATCCAATTTTCATTGCTGTTAGAATCAAATTTCATTAAAAAAACAACGATTACATATTAAAATTATAGTTAAAAACAAAACAAAAGAGTATTTATATAAATACTCATTTACATTTCTATAAATAAGAGTGTTTTGTGATTTACACTTTATAATCAAGACAAAATCATGAGCACATTCCTCCTACACATGAATTTCAAAATTGCATCAGAATTTATGATAACTTAATTACCTCCACAGGATGCAATGAGTTCTCTTTTGAAATGGTCATGCGATTACTTCGAGATGCTTCCATCATTTGGTTGTAGATTACTTTCATTGTTGGCTCCGTACGGTAATCAAATGTTTTTTGCACATTCACCAATTCTTCAGCTGGACACATGCACATACTGCATGGAAAGTTGCATCTGTTTGTTGTATACGTGCAAGTCACCTGTTCACGGATTCTAAATATATGAATTTGTGTGATGTTCCAAAGAAATTTAAAAAAAATACATTATCAATAGTGATGCATTTTTTTACAATTCACTACATTTTCATACATACAACATATAAAATACCCACATGTCAGTCTTCTTCAAAAAAATTGGTTTAATAAATTCACTATCCAAAACTAAATATCACTACCTGCACATGTGATCTTCCCAGGCACTTTTCAAAGCAAAATCACTTTTACCATACAAGAGAACAATGGTAGTTTCAATGAAATTAAATCCCACTTTATTTTTATTTAATCAACAATATGTGTTCATTGGTAATGAACGACACATCATATAATTAAATTTTTTTGAATAACACATTCTTTATTTCAATAATCACCAATTTCTTACCGTACATGATTCTTCATGGTCGCATACATAAGCATACAATCTTAGATAAACTCTTTGTTCTTTGCCAAATGGATCAATCAGCAACAATCCGCTGTTCAAGAAAACATAAAAACGCTTATTTTCTTTCAAATCAGAATAACCAAGCACCAACTTCCCTTGTAGTGTTTTCACTTCATATGTCTAGATTCATTATCTTACATTCATCATCAACAGTTCAAATTTCAAAATGGCTCAATACACTTTGTAACTATTCACTTACATGTAACTACATTCCTTCAATGGTTGAAGGATATGTGAGAGACAATCTTGAAATGCTTGCAAACGTTGCAGAGGTGTTGATTTAGGAACTTTGAAGTTCGGCAATAGTGCCAACAGACAGTGGCCTCCTTCAATGTGTCTATCTTCGCATGCTATGTTTCCAATTGTAAAGTAATTGGATGTCCACTAATTTTTCCGTCTTTAGATAATGCGGTTTTATCACTGGAAAAAATTAATGGAACAACTATGCCACCTCCGTGTTCCAAATTAACTTGTTCCTGTTCAGAACCCATAAACTTGATTATACTATATTCCAACTGCTAATAAACAATGCTTAATATTCTTAATATGCTGAAAATTGAAACTTTTGTTATAGAATAATTTAGGAGACTCTAATACAACATGGTATCATATAAAAAGGCTTTGAATCTATTGATAAATGTAAATGTGTATAAATACTTACCTGCATAAAGTGCCACCAATCTCCAATTGATGGCGTTGAATATTCTTTTTCTCGAGGACTTTGAATTTTAGGCTTCAATGTAAAATTATCAGCAAACTTGGGAGACGAAAACAGTGATTCCACTGCATTCACCGGATTTCGGTAGCGTAGAACAAGTTCACCAATGTTTGTTTTTTCCCATCCATCGTCCTCATTATAAACAGATCTCTCAAATTTATCTACATCATATGCAGATTTTATAGAAACATCGTTCAACTTGAAATTTGGATGAAATAAAACATCTGCAAATAATTTATCTATGTCCAAATTTGACAAGCCTGAAGATTTTTTCACTGTTCTGATCCACCGGATGAGACTTAAATTCGAATTATATGCAAACGTGGAGGCTTCTACAGAAGGAAAGTTCAAAAACTCTTCATCTACACAATCATCATCATCGTCTAGATGTAGATCATCCAAATCAAAAGGAACAATTTCATATGGTTCACTATGTTCACTTGGTCCTGCCACATCACTAAAGTCCGGTGTTGCCATCTCTCGTGCTCAATGAATACTCCTCCCTCTTGAAGAAGATTCCACACGTGCAATCTTATTTCCTATACAAGTTGCTCTATGAGTGGCTAAGGCTCTAGTAGTTCTAAAAGAGCTGCTACATAAATTGCACTGATGGGAATCCATTCAAACCTATTGATAACAAAGAAAACAACAAATTATACTTTTTTAAATAACTAAGGCAATACAATTTATTGTATATCTTTACCCAAAAACTCAAATATTCAATTACGAAATAAATGAGTACATATAGAATGCCAATAACATATTGACCTTAGAATAGAGTCTTTCTGTTACTTATATAGAGATTGTCTATTCAAAAATAATTAAAAAGTAAAAGAGTTATACTAATAGAATACAAAAGCAAAATAATTGTTGAGGTAGATGCTACTCCAAACCCTTTTTCTGGATTGGTACTAGTAGTTCTTCTTATTTGAAAAAAGAAAGCTACTACTACTACTACTAATTCGATTCAACTATTATTAATAAATATGGTGGTCACTGTAGCTCATGGGGCTTAGAATTTACAGGCTTAATGACATGTCACTTAAGGAAAAACGGATTACTCTCATGATTTGTTACCACTTCTAAGTAACTAACCCCTGAAGTACTAAACTATGTTTTTTTGGCAACATAGCAATTTAAAAGCAGTTCATTACGAAAGTAGTTTATGTTTTTTTGCTTCAAAATTTTTTAAAAGTAAGTGCCCAAGGAGTACCTTATGGCCCAACATTTTTTATAACTTTTGTCTAACTGGTTAAAAAGTTTTGGTATGATATGTTGTTTTCATTGTTCGACAGACAGTTCGGACAGCAAAAAAGGCTTCTTTAAATTTAAAATTTTCTTTAAATTTAAATTTGGATTTGGTTCTACAGATTTATGTATACATGTAAAGCTTTTAATATTCAATTCGGATTAATGACATAAAAGTCATGGAAGTTCAGATTTGCATGTAGCTCGCGGGTCCTTCCGAAGTCTCTACTCTAAGATAAACTTAGAAGCCCTTTATTTAATTCAGTTATAAATATTTTGAAAAAAAACAACACAGTACATGTAGATTATTTACTACAACATTGCAAAACATTGGGATTGGGAGTTTTCTATTCCATGAATAAATTATTAACAATTTATTATTTTGAATAATTTTATACTTCTTTCTAATTATTATTTTTTCCTATATGTTGTACAATTCCGGATGACCTTAAAAATTTCAAGCTTGGAGCCAACTTGCCTTCATTAATGAATCCAAAGATAAACCACCATTCTGAGCATTTTTTCATACAAATCTAACCATCTGAAGTGCAACTTCACAACTCTCGAAGTGCCAAAAAAAGTTTTTTTTGGCACTTCAAATGCTAATATCCTGCAATGTACATGATGAAAATTCTAGGAAAAATTTGAATTAAAGGTTTTCGACTATGCTTTAATCAAAATACTCCAAAATTGTCATTCGTAATGAAATATCAAGTTTTCTTTCAATTTTTTTTAAAACAAGTATAATAGACTCTTAGAATCTAAAAATCCAAGTACTTAATAGTTTTAAGATGAGATTGGAACACAATAAATCACCATTTTGAGAGTATTCTACCAAGCAAATACCTTGCTCTCTAATAATATTTTTTAGAATATTATTAAAAGTGCATTCCAAAATAGATCATTTCAATATTTTTTTTCAAAAGAATGCTTAAATTGCCCGAAAAAAGAAGATTGCCATAACTTTCTCATCACTAGGTCAAACAGAATAAATCAAAGCTTCAAATGTAGACCAAGATACATACAATCATTTAAAAAAATTTAAAAGAATTATTTTGGCTTTTTTTCAAGTGTTGTTGCTGTCCATCAACCTCCATTTCAGTCAAAACTTTTTCTTTTGAGCACCGTCTGAAATAAGAAATAAATATCCACAAAACTTTTGCAAAATCACACATCCTCACCAACATCCAAACTGTTGCACTAAATATAGAATTCAAAGGAACCTCCCATGACCGAAATTGTCCCTCTAGGATACAACTGGTTTTCTAGGCATTAAGATTTTGTGTACGGGTTTTCATTGCAGTCTTTACTTTCCACTTCAATGAGAGATCTTGGAAATGAGCCTCAAACATACCGCAGTTCAAAGAGCAATTATTGTTAAATTTTTTTTATAGGAAATTGTATATTAGATTTTAAGGAACTAAAAATTGATTGAAGGTACACATGTTAGGTCTTTCATTCTCATATTTCCTTGGTGACCAAAGTTTGGTGTTTGACATGTATAAAGAGAACTGAAAGACTTCAAAACACTTTACTAGTTCAAAACTAGATGTGCAAAAATGAGGTCAAAGATACAAAGGTCACAAAAATTTCAAAAAATCACCATATCAAGAGAACCTCATTTCAAATCCATTACAACAAGTTTTACTAAAAAACAAAAATATTGTGCTTGAAAATGAATTCAGAAGGAATTTTGAAAGTTTTATTTCAAAATTTATAGAAAAATCTTGGTGATAGCATTAGTGGATCTAACCATATGGTTAGAATTTAAAAATCTAAATCTAAAACTTTCATTTATATACTAATTCTAAAATATTCTTCGAAATCATACTTTATAATGTTATTTTCCAAACTGTCAATTTTGGAGCTGAATCCGTACGTTTAGGGGTTAATTTTCCGACACCTGTGTTTTGGTTCATTTACTTTTAGGGTTTGCAGCTCGCCGCTCGCCGCTCTTAAACTCAATTACTACAGTCTAACGGTTTAGTCACTACTGTTAGCACCCTGTTAGCATGCCGTGGACCCATAGTGCGTAGAGTACGTTGCTCCGAAGTATGGATACCGAAGAAGATACATTGCGGCGGGGAGTGCATCGACCACATCCGTATCGCGCGCCGCGTCCTGTTCCGCTTCTGAGTCGCTCTCCATTGCTGCGTGCATCACAAATGCAAGACATAGGAAACGGTGAGTTAGGTTTCTTATGTGATTTTTGTATTGCAAGTCCAATTTCTCTTTTCCATCAATTAGCTCCAGGGCATAGTTTCAAGGTTGAAGGCAACGAGAGAGCAGTGTCCAGCGCCATGCCATTTTGCTTTCACCCAAATTCGATTCACCTTCTCTGTGCAACGCCGTTTTTACTTGGTCGCGTCTTCAATTGCATCGCTGCTTCAGGTAAACTTTGCACCTGCAGTATTTATGTTCTTTAGAGCCTTCTTGAATTTTCTTGGTCTTGCCCTGCACGCTCATGTAGGTGACTTGGAGCTTGGACCGATAATGTCGTTGGAATATTTGCATTGACGTGAAACAGGTACCCAACTGCTGTGGAACAAGTCTGACTGTGAAGAGTGTTTGTGTAGCGAAGGATTTGGTGAAAATTCATCGAATCGCATGACTTACCGTTGAGTTAGGGTTTCGGTGCGGAAGAGGTGTTGTGGCGGACAATGTGGAGGATTCCAAAATCCAAAAAAACTACACACCGACGACGCTTTAAAAATTTCAGATAACCTGAAGGTGCTTGCGAACCTTCAAGAAGCAAGAGCCAAAGCCAACCAAATTGTGCTTGAAGATGGGTCCGTATGGCGTGGAAAGTCCTTCGGAGCCACTGGCACCCAAGTGGGAGAGGTGGTCTTTAACACTTCTTTGACTGGGTACGTTCATTGCATTGATTAATCCTTTAGTGTGTGCGACACAAGTTTACCAAAGTTGAAGTATTTTAAATTAGGGCAAGATGAGATATTTCTGTATTGTTCTAATTTCCATAGAACAAATTTTTTGCAGTGTTGTTACTTTTGCAGGTTACACTAATTTAGGTGTCATTTGTATGATAAATCACTTTGCATATCTTGGTAATTTGCGTTCTGGGAGGGTTCTTCTTTATAATGGTAGAAAGAACTGAATTTGAACTGGAGTTTCTTCTTTTTCATATTTTCAAGGACGAGTTAATGTAGAGAATTTGTTACTTTACTGTTCAAGATAATGGAGTACGTCGTTTTCCTGCTCCTTTTGTTATTGAACGACCCGATGAAAATTATGTTTATGTCTCTATCCCAAAGGAGAGAGACCAAGAAATGGTTGGAAAACGTAGGAAGTTACGGTGCTTATTGGAAATGAAACATGTGTTGCAAGCAATAATAGCATGTCGTGGTATTCTAAGATTGCGAAATAGGGTTTTTGAAAATTTCAAGCACTGAGGATTGTACCAATTCTACATATCTATTTGCGATAGAGACACTTACGATTGATTACTCGTTCCATAATGGGAATCTCGGGAATTCCGTGAAGCAGTTGAAATGAGTGGAGAATGACACTGCTATTAGGCTTTGGAATACTGAAGGGTGGTTTACCTTTGTATTTCAAATCAATTGACAGGTATCAAGAAATCCTGACGGATCCAAGCTACGCTGGCCAATTTGTGCTCATGACGCAACCTCATATTGGCAATGTTCACAGGGATAAACCTTGGTACAAGTTCCAAGCCTTTTTTCCCAATTGTGATTTTGTACAAGCTCCTTATGTTTGACACGGCATTGTGACCTTGTTAAGAATTCTTTTGTTCTAAGAGAATTCAGGGTTCTCTGTTTTGTGTTTCCAATGTAAGGCATGCTGATTCCATAACGCAAATTATGTTCTCGTTTTCTTTCCTACAGGTGATGAGGAGTCTGGCCAGTGCTTCATGGGCGGCTTGGTCATTCGCAGCCTTAGCAACGTGTGCGTGTATTTTCCTCTTCGTCTTCGCATTGTTCAATTTGAAACTGTTGTAGAAGTGGACTTCAGGGCCCATCACTACCCACTTCAAAAAGTCATGTGTGTCTATAGAGGGTTGAATCTCGAACGTGCAATCAATTATAAAAAAAAATGAACTGTATTGTGCCTGACCTGGTTAAGTATCTGTTGAACAAATTAGACTTGTGTGACATGTGTATTAAATTAATTTTGTTGGAAGGCGTATTCTGATAGGGATATGCGTTATAATTAGCGTGTAAACATCTTGAAATTTTCATCTCTTTCTTATGTTCTCTTGTCTGTTTCAATGCACTTGGGATTTGTCCTCGAGAAGTTTTTCTACATCTTATGGATTGAGGTATCATTTCATATTCCGTTTCTAACGCTGCCTTGATTTCAGTGTGTCAAACTGGCGGTCATTGGAGACTCTTCCTGAGTATTTGGAAGAGGAATGTTATGGGCATTTGTAAGTATCTTGAGTTCTAAACGTCTTTGTGACAAATTGTGTTGATTCGTTTCTAGTAATACATAGGTGTAAGTGATTTTTACAAGCTGTTCGTTGAAAGTTTTTCCCTGACTTGCTTCATCCACTCAATGAATGTATTTTCTTTGCAAATTTTCAAAATACTAGTGTTGTAATCTGTTCGTACGCTCATCACTGCTCGCGTTCTAATTGCAGCTGATATCGACACCCGAGCTATAACTAGACACTTGCGAGAAGTTGGTAGCTTGATTGGAGTTCTGACTATGGACAAATCCAAAACTGATGATGATCTAATTGAGATTTCTAAAACCTGGAGTATTGTGGGTGAGTGGTCTTTCTTTGTGAAGTACACATTGTTTCATTTTTCTAATCTTCCTACTAGCCAAGGTGAACGTGGCAACATATTTTTCTCTGACCCATCTTTGAAATTTATGATGCTTATGTGGCCCTAAGCCATCGACCTTTGTTCTTTAGTAGGGTAGGGTTCATACTTTTCGATAGAACTTCGTCGTCTTCCATATCCTATAGAAGCCGGGTCTGTACAACAAGTTCTCTTTACTATTCCTGTCTCGATATGTTGTCTGTCAGTATTGCGCCATGTTGACAGTGCATGTGGGAATGGAGCAGGTAAGGACTTGATTACCGATGTGAGCTGCAGCGAACCTTATGAATGGAAAGATCAAACTGATGGCGAGTGGGAATTTAGTGCAACTATTCCTGATTCTGACGCTCAGAAGTTCCACGTAAGTCCTTTAAAACTTTCTTTAAAGACTCATGAAAGATCATTTCCCATTATCTTTCCTCATTACTGATTCTTGTGATGTATTTCAGGTGATAGCATACGATTTTGGCGTAAAGTAGAATATTCTAAGGAGACTGACCTCTTATGGATGCAAAATTTTGACTGTGATTTGATTCAATTGTGTTGATTCTTTAGATGAGCAGATGCCGCTATTTTCTTTTGTGCGGTGCAGGATATTACTGAGCAATGCCGTATGTCAGGCTTTTCATTGGATTCTGGCATGCACTTTCAACCTAGTACAAAGATGGGACTTTACCAAAATCCATCATGAGGTGTCCTTGGATCGTTTCCGTCCAGTTGGGAGAAGCGCTCTGATAGTGTTACTGGTCTGCTGTTCTACATTGATCGCAATACGGGAACCAGAACATGGAATCACCCCTGCCAATCTGCCATGGAAAAGATTTGACTTGACCATTGCTTGGCTTCGACATTCGGCTCTGCGATGGCCTATTGCTCATATGGCTGATTTGTTTTCAATCGCCTGGAGATATTCATGCTATGCTGTACGCAGGTTGAATTGTTACTTTGTGTTTTGCTAGTAAATTTGTCAGCAACTTTTCCTTATTTGTGTAGTTATTTTTTATTTCTTGTTTTATTCTTTCTGCAGCTGAATTAAAAATTCCATGTTTGTAGATTTGCACTATGCTCTTAGGTATTGAAATTAGTATGTACTGGCATTAATTTCAAATATTGTGTTCCACCTGTTCATGTACTGTGGGACGTAGAGTTCTCAGGCGTCTTCTGATTATTCTTAATTTTGAAAAGTATTTGCTTTGATGTATTGCAGGTTCTAGAGCAAAGCATAGCAATATCATTGAAATTTTTTTTGAAGAAGCAAAAAGTAAGAAATCAGCAGCACAAAATATTGCTATCACGTTTTAACGAAGATATCGAAATGTGGTAGCGGACAGCACCTGTCAGAAACAACTTGAACTGGTCGTTGGCCTTCGACATTACAAGAATCTTCCAAAGCTTCCGGAGCTGCCATAACAGGTACACCCGTTATATATCCATGTTCAATACATTACTGTGAAGATGCTCTGGAACGCATTACTAGTTGAATCTTATTTGATACATACATAGCTTGATCTTGAAAAAAATTCTTGTTGCATCTTCAGTTTGACTCCAATTGAGTAAGAGTTCTATTTTATTTCTAGTTGTCTTTGTTTTTTTCTGGACGATTTTTATGTTGCCTAATTTATCCTGGTGAAGTTCTATGTCATGTTCAAATTAGAAGACAGTAGTGTAAGACAGTGGATAATCATTTGGTGTTCAGTGTTATAATTAATGTTTGTGTGACATTGCTGATTTGTAACTTGCAGCTTCAAGTACTTGGGTTGCTCGATACTTTGGGGCAGCTTGTGGATTAGATTAACTTGGTGGTATTTATGTGGGATGGGACTGTGGTACTTGCTACTTTTATAAAGAACCTCATTGATGCAAACATGTAAGAGAACAGTCTGAAAATGAGATGCTGCAGAAAGTTTGGATGTCCTGCGGGAGGCTAATTTGCATCTAATTTGGACTTGTCATTATTGCAGGGACATGGTGACCCCATATGGAAATGCAGAGTATTCACTGCGAGAAGAAAATGAAGATTACCAATTTCCAGGGGACAAATTGATTAGACATTACATTGTATTATCTATTAATACTAACTGTGTGCTTGATGTGCAGGAGATGAAGGTACTCCTAGAACTAGGGATGATCACACGGATCGAAGTATTGGAGGTATTGCAAATGAAGACACTCATGTAGGCAACGTTTCACGTCAAGGTGGGAGTCCTAATTATCGTGTTGGAGCTCTACCAAGCAACGGAGTAATAAGGATGTTGCAACAGCAAACAACGGACTTGAGAGCGCATGTGCAGTCCTTACAGGCGCAAATGGAGACGCAGAAATTTGTACAAGCACAGTATCATGTGTGTTCATGGGAACATGTAAAGCCTTACATGCGCTTAATTCCAAAGCGCCTAATGTTGGGGCTTAATCCAGAGCGGTGTAAAATGAAACCATCTGAAAAACACATGAAACAAGCAATTTTAGAAGAGTTTGATGTTGCTTTTAATGACAGGGAGCAACGAAAAGCCTTTGACCGAGCATGGGTGAGGGAAATTAAGAAGAAAGTATTGACAACCTTTAACAATCGTCGTGGTTGTTTTTCTACAAGTGCTTGCAATGAACTTTGGAGGATTTTGGGAGTCTCAAAACCCATAAATGGTAGTGAGCAACAAAAGCAAGACTGGATGCGCAGCTTACAAGCCCTTGAAAGGGGTAAGTCACTTTTGTAAAGTTTAAAAAAAAATTGGATTGTATTGTAACATTTAATTTGTATTCATTATTTTTAAAATTTTCTTCAATTGTCAATGATGTACAGATATGTCATGGAGGGTGGAAGGGGATGATCCTTATGGAGCAGAGGCATTTTGTGGTGCAATTGGCTATGTGAAGTTTGGAAGAAACTACAACCACTCAACGCGTTTGCGATTATTACCAGGACAACTAGCTTGGTTTGCTTACGTGGTATGTTTGTGTTGTGGATGTATTTTTTGTTCTGAAATTGCTACAATAAAGCAATTTCTACTTCACTTGTTTACTAAATTTTTTGTTCATTTGGACTTGGCAATGCAGGGAGATTCAAATCTCAAAAACAATAGAAATCATGATACTGAAATCGAGCGGTACAAAGAAGACATCATGAAAGAAAGCGAGAGAATTGCAAAAATTGATTTGGTTGTGGAGGGGGAAGTTGAAGAAAATGCAGATGAGGCTCTTTGGGAGGAAAGGGACGGGGATTTGTGAATTTAGTTTGCTACATGCATGGCAATTGGTATGGGGGATCTTCAAGACATCATGTACATATTTTTTTCTTTTCTAAATGTACCACCTATTTATCCATAGTGAGGGAACAACTTATATTGAAGAGTAAAGGTGGTTTCAGATTTTTAGTGTTCCGTTTTGTGGGTTTTTCTTATTATGAATGATTGAAGTCTACAGTTTCAAAAACAGTTTTGAAGATGGTCAGAATATTTGGGTTTTGTGAAGAATTTCAGCTTCAACCCATTGGAGAGAACCATCAGGAAGAGGTGAGTTTATTTCACTATGATCTTGGTTTTTTCTTACGTATTCTTGAAATTTGCAATTAATGCCATGAAAAACATGTAATTTGATAGTTTGAACTACAAAGTATTTTTTGAATCTATTTTATAGGAATTTTGTACATTTGTAGTAGAGTCTCTGTGTAGGTTTTTGATGCTCTCTATTGCTTTGTTTGCAGGAAATTGGTGTTTTCATGTGTTCAGTTGCTAAGAAGTAAGAGGAGCTTAATTTTGTTCAACTCCGAGTAGGTGGAAATACCTTCTGTTGAGGTTCTTTGGATTTATAGAATAAATCTACGTTGCAGGATCTTACATATTGTGGTAGAGTGTAGATTGTAACTGATATGTACATTAATATAGAAGTACTTGCTATGTAAGACTGGTACATTTTGAAATACTGGAATGTATTGCTTTTGTACAGTTGGAATCTCATCCCAAATTGTTTTGGAACATGTAATTCTTTTGTACATCTTGAAATGCTTGCAGTCTACTGTAATCAGACATTTCAGAATGAATCAATCTAGCCCTTTCGTACATGAAGATATTTAAATCTACAAGAGCAAGGAATTAAAAACTCTCAAGTTGGCTCAGTTGCAATTGAAACAGTACTATTGCAGTACCGATGTAATATGAATAAATAACAATGGCAATACAAAGGCAATAATGTAATGTGAATTGCAACAAACAACCGGGAACTTGAAATTAATATAATTGTCAATATTGAAATACTACTGTTTCAATACTGTTGCAATATGGCAGCACTATTGCAACAATACAACAGTTTGCAATTGAAAGCAATACTGCTGCAGTTTGCAACAGTACTAGACTGTTAAGTAAACCGCTCAGCATTGCAAATGTATTGCAACAATACTGTTTCAATCGCAATCTTTTTCCCGATGATACCCTCTGCGCGCGCGGAGGGTCTGACTTGAAATACTGTTCATGACTTTTCATTTCTTCGTATCGACTTCGTCGATTTCCATCTAGTTTCTAAATGTTGCTAATACTGATGTTGTCGAAATCTTACCTTATCGTCGAAAGTCTTGTTTCCTGTTGCGCCGCTCCTCGCCTCCTTGACTCCTGCCTGCCGTGCTCGCAGATTGCAGGGACGGGCTTCGTAACTTTTGCCTGCATTGGTCGCGACGATCTTCTTGCGGTGCAGCAGCTCCTCCTGCTGTTGGGGCACACGGTTGAAATTTAGCCAATTCGCCCAAGCTCAGTTCGCCCAAGCTCAGTTCACACCAGCCAAATCGCACTACGCCAATTCGAAGTAGGCAGACCCTAAACTCACGTGGGTATTTCTTGTTGTGCCGTAACTTCCTGTCTTGCCTCGCGTAGGGTTTGCTTTATTGGTTGCATTGATTTGTTTGCGTTAGAGTTCTACATTGAGCTCTCAATTGAGGGCTAGTTTAGTAAGTCAGATTCCACGCAAAGGAAACAATGAGATTCACTTTTCCAGAAACCTATAATCTGAATAGAAACGATTAATTTCTTGGACGCAATTTGATCGTTCTGTAAATCTCAATGCAGATTTTCAGTGAATTGTAAGCCATCACTTGCGATCATTTAAGAGGCACACAGAATCAGAGATTCTCGAGGGAGCTCGTCCCGGGAAGCTGCCGCGCTAGGAAGTTGACCGCCGGCAATCTGCACCGACAGGAAGTTGCACGCTGGAGACTCCTACTGCTGTCGCGAGCGCCGAAGAATTCAAGGCTAGTATACCTGCTGTCGGGGACGCCGAAGAATTCAAGGCCAGCACAGTGCAGAAATTACAGGTTAATTTACGATTTCATGTTTGAATCACCATTTACGTTTGCAAGACCTTTATGGACATTGTGGAACTTTGATTCACTTAAATTGTTTCAGCGTGGAAAACAATGCAGGGTTTAATATCGGACGCACAAACATGCATCTGCAGTAGGGAATTCAAAGAGAATATTTGAAAACACTTGAAAACGTACCTGGTTTTTGTTGCACCAACTTCCTCTCGCACAGAATTTAGAGAGACACTTAAAAAATGAGACCCACCAAGTCAGGTTTTGTGAGGAGAAAACCATCCCACTCTCTTATTTGTTGTTTCAGTAGACGCCGCATGTATTCTAGCTTTGTGATACCTGGTTCATCGACACTTTCAAATTCATCCTTCTTCGGCTTCTGCAGGCATCATTAATCACGCGAGTCAATTTACGGTCAGTGTAGTGTGTGTTCATTTATACCTGTAAAGATTTCCATCCCACAATATTGAAGACTCCACTGTAAAGAGTTCCATATTTCAATCACCCAGTTGATCTAAACTGCCGTACAGTTCATACTGTAATTTTTCACAAATCTTAGAAAGAATGAGAGCACAGAATTACCGTCACCTCTACTTTCATGGTTTGTTTCCGCTTGAGATGTTATTTCTTTGAGAGTTCTATAAGCGCCGCTCTTCATTTGTACATGATACTCTCCCTGTAAGGTAGTAGGCACTAAAAGCGACCCTTTAAGGGCTGATTCGCCTTTTTCATATGTTTTCATGTTTAAAAATATTTTTACCTCATTTTTCAGAGATAGTCAAATAGATGCCGAATGTAACACAAGTGGTTTATTATTTTTTGAAGCATTTTTGAATTAGTTATGAATTTTCAAAGATTTATGTTGTAGATATCTATTTGTGACCCTAGGTCTCACAAAATCTGACTCCTTGCAACTTCTAAAGTGATTTGAGGAAATCAAGATCAATGATTGGCTTCTGCAATAGAAAAACATTTTTTCCTTGATGTATTTAATAGCTAAAGTGGTCCATTCAAGGATCACCTGCAATCCATTATACAACTAATTATAGGGTTGCTAATGAAAAAGAAAGTCGCAAGTACAGCACACTAAGGTAGTATGCTCTAAACGCGCTCATGTTCTAAATGCGATCATGGCACGGAGGTAAATTTTGCTTTCTTCAATGTACGAACTGTGTACATTTCAGAAGGTGGTCGCTTTTAGAAACCACTGTGTTTGAACTTCAAAAAATCATAACTAATGCTACAAAGGTCTGAAAAATACAAAACGACTTGGGTTATATGCCAATTCCATTTTTCTTCCTATATAAATTTACTGAAAATTGTTTCAATAAGTTTAACTTCCCTGAAAAGGCGATCTGCTCTTAAATGGTCGCTTTAAGAGTATACTACCTTACCTTAGGCAGTGTTTTGGTTTGCTTCTTTATAGCGTTGTGGAAGTGAAATCGTTTATTTAATTCTGGTTCCTTTTGTTGTAAAATGACTTTTATTTTGTTCTTCTTGCTTTTAAGTAGGTAAGAGTTTCTTGCTGTCATTTTATTCCTTTCCAACTATGTTATAAACATTTTTTCATTGTACCCTTACTTTGATATCTTAGTTTTTGTCGTCGCTGCAAGGTTCCTCTTTATAATAAGGAGAAATGAATGTTGTTAGTGACAGACTCTTTTCTCCGTCACATCTACAAAAATTTCATCTCATTGCCATCATGATTGTTGTTCAGTTCCTCATTTATGTTAGGAAATCATTCCTCTGTGACCATCCAACTGATGTATTGCTGGTCTCAAATCCACTGCAGATACAACACTACCTTGTAAAAGACACAAGAACAGCAGAAGTAACTTACACTGGTGAGGCATACACTTTTGCCGCGATAGTGGCAGTTACGTTTGGCTTTTCGTTGCACCAACTTGTTGACATTCTGTAATTACACCTTCATTAAAAGAAAATTGATTCACCTGTAAAGTTTAAAGATATCTAAATTCACCAATTAAAGTATAAAAGCTTCAAAATGTAGCACTAAACAAACTTTGTACTCTTACAATACAGTGTCTACTTCATGAACAAGGCATCTATTCATTATAGTAAACAAATCGGTAATTGCATGTGTGTCTTCAGTTAAGAATTACCCGAACTTGGGGGAGGTAGTCTGCTTTTGTTTATTAATAGAACATTGATATTTTTCAAAGTGAATAAGTGGCCACTCGATAAGGAACATTAAGCACATGTCATAGCCTCATTGTCAATGAGGCTCTTGAATTACATTAAAGCTAATCTCCTAGCTTACGATAGGTCAGTAGGGATCTATGCAGCTAGGCAGCTTGGAAGTACGTGTTATCCCAGCAATGAGCATGCAATAGTAGGTATTTTCACTATCACATTGCTTGTAGCACTGATAGATTAAATGTTCTATTTGTGAAGTGACATACAGGAAGAGCAGAGACAACGTCCAAAAAGTGATTGTCAAATTTGATTACCAAAAGATTTTATTACTATACTAGAAGATTGCATGTTCTCAACCACGGACAGTACACTAACATGTACGGTACATTTTATCTTTTTTAGTTGTCTTATTCGGTCTATGGTTGGTTTATTTTGCGAATATTGCACTGATTTGGTTTACAAGTTTTGTTTCATGTATAATGGCTTGCTTGCTTGTACAGTATTTTTTTTTATTGCCCTATTAATTCAAACTTCACTTTAAATGCACGTAGTGGTTGAAGATGTTGACAATACTTTCCGATGTGGTTTTTTCCCCCATAGAAAAAAGAAAATAGCAGTGCAACTACATAGAGAAAGAGCTCCACGAACATGCATACATCATGGGTACTTGGAGAGAAAATCAACAATAGCATTTGAATCAGGTGTTTCTCTTTACTCCTTTATGAATTTTGATGTTGTTCAACATTTCAATGGATGTTTATTTTTATAAAAGTGTAGGTTCGATTCTAGATCAACAACGTTCATGCTTTCAAAAAATAAAAAATATTACCTTATGCAATTTGAATTATGAGTACAAATTTTTTTTAACTTTAATTTTTATAGCATATTTCATTGTGGGATCTTCTAATAAAGTTTAGCTAGAACGTACCACATGAACTCCGAAAACATTGATTGTAAGCAGTACGAATAGGAAACATGAAAATGTATATTAGAAATCTTTTCCATTGTATTTTTCACATAAAATTCATGTAAATTTATGTTTGACATAGTATTTGTGGGCATTTAAAATTTTATTTAGTTTAAGAAAATTAGTGATGCAGTTTGTTTGTTTGTTTTAAATATCATTTTTGAGTTAAATATACGAAGATATTTGCCATGAATGAACAAAAGAGATTCAAAGAGTTCTATATTAGACTTTCAACAAAAGTAAAGAGAATTATAGAGAATGAGGTGGTGCTACATAAATTCTTTTTTAGATCTATTTTTTTTTTCCGAAATGTCCGTAGGAGCAGAGAGTGGTGGTAATTTCATTGTGAATTTAAAAACAAACAAAGAGAGTTCCATTTTGTATTAGATTTCGTAATCAAAAATTCAATTTGCAATGCATGTTTATCATCTAATAACTTAATTTACAAGTAAATGATTATGATTTTCAAATTATTTTTTGGTTGAACTTGTGTGCTTCACAGTGTTCACTTTCCGTAGTGTTGAGGACTATTGCAATCAATCTACACAGTTATAAAATTATGTAAATAAAATCTCATAAGTCTTTCATTTACAAAGATTGTAGAGCAGGTTTTTAAAAACAATATATGAATTGGAATTTAAGCTAGGTTTGACTTGTAAAAAGCGAATTGGTATACTTCAATTTAGTCCACCAACTTCAAAATCTATTATTGTGAACTTGAGATGCATGAATGATATTATTGTGTGTTTCATGTAAATTGAATTTGCAATATGCCAAGTTCTTGTAATATGAAATATTCCAAATTAAAAAAAGCGAAGTTAGTTATATAAAAAGTTGGACTCAAGTTCCTTTTTTTGCAAATTTTTAAAATCTCAAGAAAATCTTCTTCCATGTAGGTGTTCATACATATATAGAATTGTTCTGAGTGTGTTTAATTTTTTTCATTTTCCACCAATGTTTATTAACTTTGAATTGGTTTTTTTTGGCCATTCACTTTTCAAATACAACTTAAATAGAAAATTAAGAAACAACTTGAATTGAGTACACATGACGGAGTGACATGTTTATTTTTCAGGTCTTTATAGCGGCTCTGCTAGAAGTTGGATATCTGGAAGAACATATTGACATGGAATGCAAGCATCACCATATTTTGAAATTTCATTTCCATTGAAAGGTACAAACATCTGTTCATTTTAGTTGTTTCTGTAGTATTCTTTACAAATTGTTTTTTTAAAATAGTACAAGAAATATGTAGAATTTTTTTAAGAACTTTGACTATTAACATTTTAAGAGGAAAGGTTCTAAGGGTAATTGCAAGAACAAGGTGTGCTACTAACTAGTTATAATGTGAATGATTTTTTTCTCATCAGTCCTTGCATTTGAAGCTGAAGTTCGATAAATAATACATTTTTATAAAAGATGTCTAACAAGATGGTAATGAGGTCTATTATTTTTTAGAAATTGAACTGGGAAAATTTTATATTTGAAATTGATCTAAATTTATTTAGTCAAAATGGAGTTTGTGAAGTACACTATAATTTAGGATAATTCAAGAGTTGCAACATTTCATACCAATGCATTCGGTGAATTAGAATGGGCTTGGCACTCACGTTGTTTTGGTTTAATATATAAATTTGTAGTACAAGTTTGAAAGCCATGTCCATCATATGCACTTTGTATAGCTCCCACCTACAAAGTGGACAGTCAATGCAATTATCCTAACTAGTATTCATGTACTCTTGTTAGAGTCGAACACGGTGTTGCAACAATGTCCGTATAGTATTTCAAAATCCACATATCATAAGTTTTAATATTAGTTATGTGATAGGAGTTCAGTATGTGAAACATTGGTAGGTGGTTATTCTTAAGTTAACTTGTACTTCAGCTTGTTATTTTGGGAAATTTTTTACTTTATATGGTAGACAAAAAACAACATATAAAGATAATAGTGAGGAAATGTATGTTCTGTTTTATTGAGGGGAGGTATATGAGGTTCAAATATATAGAAGGTTGAGGGTGGAAGATTAAAAGTATAGTGCATTTCCTCAAATAGTAGTAGTATTCATTTTTGTATACATGTACATAACATTAGTTGTTTCAAATGAAGTTGCATTTTTTTTTATGAATTTCGTTGGTGTGAGAATTAAGTATTTTGAGACAGTATTGTTCACTTGAATTCCATGAACATTTAGTTCAGTTGGAGGGCTTGAGTTTCTCTAGAACAATTTAGAACAGCACCAAAACTATAGCATGTTTTATCTGTATTTGGTTTAATGAAAGATATAGTTTTGAACTTTTGCTTATAACATTGAGACATTGGAAAACATCCTCAAATATGGAAGTATTGTTTCTTAATTTTTGTAGGTCATCATGGCACCAAAGGTTCATTCAAAGTGGTTAGAGCATGGATGGTGGATCGCAGCGGAAGGTATGGAGAAGTCTTTTTTGTGGGTCATGGATTTTTCAATCAAGGAAGGGCGTTACTGGGCTGCATTGGGGACTTCATACGGAGTTGTTGAAGGCCTTACATGCACTGCAGATGGAGGACTCACTGTTTCAGTGAGTAATACTGAGATGGCATTGGAAAAGTACAAATTGAAGAAGTCACTCATGATGGCTCCAATTCCACCGGAGCTTCTTTTAGTACTGTTACCAATCAATGGCTTGAAAACGTTGGCGAAGTCTTGGAAGAATGTGCCTGAAGAACTACGAGTATGGAGAGAAGCATCAGTTCAAAAGTTCAAGGATATGACCCCTCAACAGTTGCACGCTGCACGCACTCGGTATAGAGAGATTCGGAGTCATGAAGAAGTACCGAAAGAGAGTCCTGACGTTGGCAATGAGCGTCCTATATCTAGAGATCCAGAAGACACGAATGAAGTTTATCGAGATGCAGCTGTTCCGGTAAATGAGAGTTGGGTTTCTTTGAACGAATGAAACCGGAAGCGAGCTGCTGTTGAAGAGGGAATAGCGAGCCTTGCAGAGGAGGAGGAAGTTCCAGCAAGGCAAAGAACACAATGTCAGCGGCTGTTGTCTGCAACACCCAATGCTGTTGTGGAGCCCACGGGAGATATTGAAGGTGAGAGGCATGAAGAGGTAGTTTTACAAGGAAACGCCCCAATTATGCCAACGTCAGTGGAGTTGGAAGTTGGAGGGGAATCGTTACAACCTGTGGAGACTACATCTGAACCCCCCATACCAGATCCAACAGTAGTGTTCCAAGAGCTTGAAAACGAAGGTGAAGTACGAGTTCTTGTAACAGTCACAGAGGTTGGATCAGGGTCAAGATGTCCAGTAGCGGCCTTAGGTAAACAAATATATAGGTCACGTGTTGTAGTGGCCAATATGGAGGCTCAAAGATCCGGCGTTGCAACAAGACGGGGTGCTGGTAGAGGACGTGGGAGAACTCAAGTGCAACGTCATCAAGAACAGGAAGTGCTCTCAGAAGGTCAGGAACACCATCACACTCTTGAAACGGGGCCAACAGAGGAGCAAAGTGTTCCAAGGCGAACTTTAGCTCGAACTCGTCGTCAAATAGCTGTTAGACAAGAACGTCCTCCACAAGGAAATGATGGGCAAGAAGAAGTTTCGAATGATGATTCTTCAGAAGGGGATCCGGAACAGATACCTACTCGGGCAGTGTTAAAAAATGTTCCAAAAGCCCTTGTGGTATTTCCAACGGAGAGTGAATACAAAGCGGGGTACATATGGAGGCACAGTGAGTTCTTTGATGCAGACATCAATAGTATTTGAGACATGAAGAATGCTGAGACGAATCACAGAGTGTTAATGGAGTGGCGAGTGAATGAAATGTATGAGCGCCTCAGGGGATCAGAAGCTCACGAAGTTAGTGCAATAACACTTCGTCCCGTTACATATTTATGTAGAAGTGTAGATGAACAGGGCGGGACACAGATGGTGGAGGTTCCTTTCAGTCAAGAGGGTGCGGCACGGGAATTTGAAGCTGCTTTTCTGAAGCATTGTGAAGCTGATCCATCTATATCGAATGCTGCGGTTAGGAAGCGATGGCTGGAGGACAATATTTTGTGGGAGCCAGTAGACGGACAACACATTGTTGGTGCATGTAAACGAGCACAACGGGAGAGAAGAGAGGGTAAATTGTCTGATACAGAGTACTATGCGCAGTTTGAAAGACGAAGAGCGAAGTTTGTGGTATACAACAACCCACAATTCTACATTGAAGCATTTGTCAGAATAAATGCAAGGGAGTTTGATCGGAAGTTCTTCACAACACATTACGAGAATCTAATCAAGCTGCGTGACATTTGGAAAGCATGTGGAAGTCCGAGTGTAACAACTCGATCTGATGATACTCTCAGAGCGAAGGCATTGACAATGGCATCGAGTGCGTTACATTGGAGCTAAGATCTGCCGAAGCACATGTCGCTAGGAAGTTTGTCTAAAAAAATGATTGACTTCACACGTCATGCTTGGAACGAAGATGAGGACTCGTACAAAGCTATTTTGCAAGTGTGCAAAGACTACGAGGAAGGCAAATTGTTTTTCAGCAAGAAGGCAGAGGTGAGGTGGAAGAAGATGGCAAGGGAGTGAAATCTAGATGTCACTGTGGATGCAAGCTCGAACAGGAAGAGGATGGAGAAGATTTGGTTCAGGCCTTTAAGCAGGATTTCAACGGAGAGTTGTTTACGTGTGGTCAAGCAGATGGCTGCAAAAGATGTGAGAGGAGGGAAGCAAGAATCGCAACGTTACTATTTTGATAGTGTTGCTTCTCCAAACCCACCGAAAGGCACGGTAGCATATGCAGTGGATCGTTTACAGCGGAAGGATGCTGTTAAAAATCAAGTTCGTTTCTTGATGGTGCAAGCAGGAGATGAAAATCCGTCATCTGTACAGGATTTTTTTGCCATCAATGCAAGGAAATACGGAGATTCGCGTGGGAAGCAATTCATTCTAATGGGGAAGACATTGGATAATGACGCGAAGACTTTATGGTGCTCGCCTGTTGTGAAGACGGTGCAAATGTTGAACAATTTTGAGAAACTCATTCCAGCATTTGTTTGGCAGCATTTTGTGGATATCCGAGCGGGTCGCAAAGGATATGCGGGCTACAGTCGGGACGTGGAAGACGTATCAAATGCTCGCTGGAATTGGCAAGTTTCCTTCTCTGGAGTTCAACACGAAGATGGTGAAGTGGTACTGCACGTCAGGTGTCGTGAAGGATTCTTCAAGGATGAGTACATTGAATTTGGAAGACCGTGTTTATGGGTTTTTGATTGTAGACGAGGAGGTTCGGGAGGGGAAGAAGCGGAATGGTCAAACGAAGACTACAGCAAGGTTATGCAACAACTTCAAAATTGGATGTCTTTAATTTTATAGTGGAATGCTGTGTTTCTTTTTCCAGCAGGCGTGTACTTTGATGAAAAAATGCAATCAAGGATGGCTCTTCCACAGGGTTGTCACGTATTACAGGGTTCTTGGATATTTAAGCGACAGACTGTGTCTTCATATGTGCATGATCTACGACATGGTGAAGAACGGAAGTGCGGAGTTCAACCTGTAGGCGACATTGCCATCATTATGCAATATCCTGAAGAGAGTGGGCCCATGGACAACTTTCCAAGCGGTGTAGACGATTTGGATGTGGTATTTCAAGACTCTTGGAGTGTAGAAGTCATGCCCCGAGCGGAGGATAAGTTCGAGAGGACCCCTACGGAGTTGAAGAAGATGGTGCAAATGTACCTGCCACGAAATTGGGGATTGGTAACATTGGGCATCACTATGGCATTACCGGGAATTCTTGAGACAGGATTTGTGGGCAATGAAATTATAATTATGGAAGGAGCAACGAATTGAACGCAATTTGTGTACAACACATTGCAATTGGTGTATGGGGATAAAATGGCGATGGTGAATACTGTGAGTACAGCAGCCGAACGCAAGTTTTCGCAAGTGCTGAATACAACAAACGAAACACGTGATCAAAGTTCTCGCGAAGCGAATGTGAGAGTACCACGTGGTAGTTCAAGAAGGGTTATGCGACCATTGAGGGAGTCATCAGAGGAACAAGCGAGATTTCAAGTGTCTGTACGGGACAAGAGGAAGGGCAAGCAGACTGCAATTGATTCGGGAGCCTCATCCAGTGATACAGAGTCTGAGAGAACACACTCAGACGATTTACCTAGTAGTGGCCGAAGTCTAGGTTCTGCGGACACCAATGCCATGGATGAAGTACGCGGGGATGGAGTGGACTCGATGGAAATAGAAGAAGATCCTCATTATATTCCAACAGAAAATATTGATGATGTGGAGAATGTAGAAGCGGCAGATGTTGGAGTTGGCGTGAGAGAAATTGAAGGTATACCAACATCAGTGGAATCCATATCAGCGTTATCTGCATTCAGCATATTGGACTCTAGGAGTTTTGTATGCGGTGAAGATGGATATTTCTATGATAGAGAATACGTACGATATGTTCGGACGGGTGAAGGACAGTACGTGTTCCACCGCCAAGTTTCCATCTTAGAAGGCCCTACCTTATCGCCAACTTTATCGGAAGGAGTATCAACGCCCGTTGCGAGTGCTATGGTGGATAGGGCGCTGCAGTACACATCTTCGGTCTTAGTGAGTGAAGTTGGCGGACCAAGTTTGGTTGAAGAAGCACAGGAAGTTGATGGAAGGGAAGGAGAAGAATTGACACAATCATCTGCACATGTATTGGAGACACATGATGAAGCAGTACTAGAACAAGCGTAGTGCAGTTCTTGCATTGGTAGTGTAGGATGTGTGAGAATGCATGTAGTGTATGTTAGTTTATAAAATGTTTGTGAAGATTGGAGTGAACGCTTTTTGTTTGTTGTGAACCTATATTACGGGAATGTCAAGGTAGTTGTCAAACCGTCAATGTTAAATTTGGTTTTCTAAATAAATCTTTCAGCTCTTGTAATGATTAATGGTGTACATGTGATGTTGCTATGAAAATGGTATAATAATAATATAATTGTAGGATACATTGTTGGAAGACTAGAACATGAAGATAAAAAAGTGATTAAGATGACTTAAGCATGTGTTTGCAATTGGTTCACCAAAAAATAAAAATGTAAATGCACCTTTGTAGAAAATTTGTATGCTAAATTGAAATATTGCATGCTGTAACATAAAAAAGGTGTTCTTAAAAATATGGGGGGTACCATTTTTTTTTTAAATCACTTTTAAGTGAATAGTTTTGCGTGCGGTCATTGCACTTGGTCAAGTGCAAGAATGTCTAATTCGGTGTTTAAATTGTTTAGAATTTAATTATGGAATTGAAAAATGCCAATCCAAACGATTGTAATGTTGTAATAAACAATCTACACCTTGTGTTTATATTTTTTTGGTCAAAAATATTGAAAATTGAGTTAAATAAAGGACTTCAAAGTTTATTTGAGAGTAGAGATTCCATAACTACCCACAAACTACCCACAACTAAAATTCCTCATAACTTTCATCTCATAAATCAAAGTGGAATGATTCAAAGCTTTCCTTCTGCACATAAATCTAGAGAATCAATTTCAAATTTATATTTCTCTAGGAAAAGATTTTTAAAGAATTTTTTTTTGCTGCCTGGGCTGACCGCCGAGCAATGAAAACTACATATCATACCATACCTTTTTAACCATGTGGTCAATAGTTATGAAAATTATTGGGCCCTAAAGCTACTCCTTCGGCACATTTTGTGTGAAAATTTCAAAGAAAAAAAATAAAAACTCCATTTGTGGGGAGCTGCCCCAAAACGCTATGTTGTCAGAAAACAGTGTTTGGTCCTTCAGGGGTTAATGTCCGCTCCGTTTTACAGCCTCTTTCCTTAATGTCTAATCCCATAGAAGACCTAGGTTTCATTGTTTCAGTTTGACGATTTTGGATGATTACATTTTGAAAAATCAAGAATTTGGATGTGGCCAAATTTTACATCACTACAATGAATGATGTGGTGGTCAAAATAACTATATAGTTGGATTATAGAAAACCTCCATAAAATCTACTCAAAACTGCTAAAAAGAACATGAGGATGAATATGGGCTTCTTGGGGCTAAATCTGTTGTTCTAGAATTGATGATATTTATGAGATGGCTGTCTTTCATAATACCGTCAGTGACTGCTATGACCTACTGATCCCAAGGATCACGTCTTGTTGACTACCAAAACTAAGACCTGTAATGTGATCATGTGTGGTGGATGCAAGTATATTCCATTCAGTGTGGGGCCTCGCAAATGTGTGGGTGACCAATTTGCTATGCTAGAAGTAATGGTTGCTTTGGCAGTGCTTCTCCAGAGGTTTATCATCGAGTTGGTTGCTGACCAAACAATTGGGATGACAACTGGAGCCACTATTCACACCAGTACGGTAAATATTGGCATCTAACCCAAGTTGTTTCATATTTTTTGAATCTTTGTGGAATTAGTTATGAATTTCTTAAGTTGCAGAAAAGTGCATTTCTGAAATCTCTAAAGCTGACCACCTCCTCAAATACACACCGCTTGTACATCGGGAAGTGCAAAATGTACATATAGAGCTTGATTGGTTTTAGAACCCAATCCATTTCAGAACCTCTTACCTTACAAACCCCTATAAAGTCTAATGACATCAATAATAATCCCTGCATTGGAACGAAATATTTTTTTTTTTTTAATAATGCACCCCTACTAAGGCCTAGTAAGGATGTCAATCCACACTAATCCAAATCAACTGATGAGAGTGCTTGTTCATGTTGAAACCATTCTTCTTCATGCATCTCATCCGTTCCCAGGTCTCATACTTAAGTTGTGAGTCAATTGGGGGACTTTGCTCTTGTAAATACCATGGAAGAGTTGTTATGCTTTTAGGGGAAGATAACTTTCTGTCTTTGAAACAATTTCGTTGGAATAAAATAATAATGTGGATCGAGGACCAGTATTTTAATATTGTTTACATCTTTGGGGTAGGAGTTCAATCTGTGAATGCCCATGGCGTCAAATTCTAGTGTAGTGAACTCTGTGAATTAAATTAAAAGGTAACCTATTTTTTTTTTTCAATATCTAACATTTCGTCCAAAGTTATTTTTGAAATCTGGTATGAGCATCAAAAATCTTATTTTGAAAATGAAGGACTACAATTTTGTTGTTAAACATTTTGCGAAATGATACGTTTTGCAATCTTGACTGTACGTAGTGTCCAAGGCTCCTAGACATGAGTTTGAAATACAGAAGATTTTGGAAGGAAAATCACACTAAGAAGTCATTAGAAACAATTATGGTAAAGGCTTTGAGAAGCCAATAATCGATTGAGAGTATGCATGTTTGCTTGCTCAGCTCATATTATTTAGGTAACCAGTTATTTGGATTTCATGAAAAAGAAAGCCGAAAGAGTTTCATAGTTCCAACATTCTCACGATCAAACATTATAATTTGTCAATCTTTAAATGATATTTTATATTTTCTTTTTCTATATGATTTTGACCATGTTTAGTTCAAATTTGTATATTCACAAACTCACAATTAAAAAGTAGTTAAATTTAACTTTTTTAAATGTTAGCTTCTTTTTTAATATATAGCCAATTCCAAGAAACTCAGAACAGGACTTAGGCATTCAGGGATTAAATGCAGTGGACAGTAAAAGAGACCACCTCCATCACTGTAGAGTGTTGTTACATTGGTACATTGAAGGACGAAAAATATATTTTTATGTGTCATGAATGGTTTAACAGGGTTGTTGTTTTTATTACTTATAAGATTCGTGACTACTTTAATTTTTGGTAGAAAATAACCCCATGAATTCATTCCAACAAAGTATTTGTAGTTATTGCTTATAAACTTATAGCTTACAATGGTTTTTTTAAATTGATATAAGTACATGTGGATGAAACACCCACTGTGGAATTACAATTGAAGAAGGGACTCTATATGAATGATAAGTTATTTGGATTGAACATGATATTGAGGTTTCATGAATGTAAAATTGAAATACTCTTAAAAAATATTTTGCATTTGAAAGTATGAAAAACTTAAATTTACAAACTCGAATAACAAGTCTTTACATTGTTGTTTTGAACACCTGAAAGTTATGTAATCTTTGAGAAATTATGATATTGAAAGCAACATTTTTTGGCATTCTATATAGATTGAGGGTACACGTGTTTGATGTACGCCAAAAAAATATACAAAATAGTTCGTAAGCATTCAATGAATTCCTTTTTTTTTTGGAAGTTTAATTCAATTAGAAGTCATATATGTGCGTGAATAATAGGTTCAATGTGGCTTACAAACGCATTTAAATTTTAACAATTTTGAGAATCTATAAATGAATTGTGGTTTTTATTTTTATGTTAGTGAGCCTCATAGTATTTATTGAACTCAAATTTTCAAATTGATATTCACAAAGTAGATTACATAGATCAGAATAATTTCCACATTTTTAATACCCTCTTCATCAAACATCATAATCTTTCGATGTCAAAGTATTCTGTGTTTTTTTTTTGGATAATTAAAGTGATGTACAGATCATGTACCATAAAGTAAGATGTTACAACTTGTTCCTTGAATATTATCTTAGAATTTGGGTTATTTAATTATTTTTTAGTGAACTCAGAAGAGCTCAAAGGAAGGCCTTGTCCCTCTTCGTGTGAAACCTTGAAGGACAAAGTGGTACTTTGAATTACAAAAATTGTAAAGATATATTATAAGAAAAGAAGTATTGTTGAAGAAAGATAAAATGGACCTATGTTGAATGAGTGTTTGTAGAGTTTGGTTGATGTAATAGGGGACTACTTTCATATGGAACATGTTTGTGTATAGGTTCCTTTGATTTGTTTTTGTTGTAGTGACTATTAAATAATTTTTTTGGAAAATAATAATTATTTAGTGCTTGTCATGGATATATCTTTTTTATTACATTCAATGCCTCAATGTACAAGTTATGGCACTTGCAAACCTAAGTGGAGATTGTTGAAAAATGCACAAAAAACCATTGGAATTGTGAAAAATAAATAAAAATTCAAATGAAATATTCCCTTTGAACTACAAAGATTTTTTGCTTTCCATGTACATTAGTAATGAGGTGTTTGTAGACAGTCTTGTCTTGTAGTCAATGTAAAGAAATTGCAGAAAAAGAACTTGCTGATTATCTTTTCGAATGAAGAATTTACAAGTTTTAAGAAGAAAGCGGAACGTGTCCAATTACTGAACAAGAACTATTGCACCACTGTGATTTATTTTTGGAAATTCCATTTTTGATTTATTCATATTCTAGTTTAATCACTGAATTCTGAAAGTACATCTACTCTATTACCTCTTCTATTTAAAAATGATCATTATGTTTGACAAAATGTCTTGATTACGTCACATAATACATTTTAGAAACCAATTTTCTGCTAGAATTTGAGTTCATTGTTTTTCTATCATTCATTAAAACTGTATGACAACTTATTTGAATTGTAGTTTTAGAATATTGAGAGTTAGTTTTTCTTTGGCATTTTAGAGGACTAGCATTGGTCAATTCATTTTTGAGTGTGAAGTTGCCATTTTTTATGCATTTAGTATATGCCATAGACCATGTGCAATTCTTAAATCTGCCTTTCCAAAATCTCACCTCCTTAAACTAAGAAGAAATCAAAGATATAAGAAATTAATGAATGAACAATGAACTGATTTGTATAGTCATTTTGTTTGTCATGTAATTAATGGTTGCATGGAAGGTAGAGGAACTATTACTAGAAATGGGTTTTTGTATTCCAAATAGCAATTTGTAAACTAATCTCACATGTTGACAATGTTACGGAGTGAAATACGGACATTTTTATAAACGAAAAATGTAGACAAAAATGAATAGAGTATTTGGATGGAGGGAGTAATTTTAGAGGATTGTAAAAAGTGTGTTCTGTTGAAATTTCTTTCTTTATTGTAGGTTGAAGTCTTCAACATTATTCATTAAATATGCAATTTGTGTAGTGTGAAAGAATGAGATACAAACATTCAAAGTTTTTTAAATGTATTAAAAAAAAGTTGAAAACAAAAATAATTTTGCATTGTGAAAGGAAAAAAATTGCAATCTTTTTATTAAAGGTTTTGAAAATGGACTTTACAAGAGAACTTCATATGCTGTTCTTGCATACTTTTGTTGTGGTAATAGTACGTATTGCTTCTTCTATGAATTATTGTGAAATCAAAGGTTTATATATGTGTAAGTGGGTAGTCTTTTCTGCATGTATTTTGAAAAAATTGGAATACTTAGAACAAATTTGTAATTGTGCGGTATGACTGTAGTACCCAAAAAATCCCTATGAAATTGGCAATATTAATAGGAAGGACAATATAAAAAGCTATATACATAAAATAGAACGAGTACCTTTCATTTCACAGTATTCATGCATAGATAGAACTAAAAAAGTCCAAAGAGGCTGTTCATGCTTTAAAATACTTTGAAGGGTTTATTTTATGTTTTTTGGATTGAAGAAGTAAATTTAATTGACATTGCTGTGAAAAAACATAAAACATGTAGAATGGAAAGTGCAAGTTCATCTTTCAGTATTTTATCAGTGGCGTTTGTTTAAATTATGTGTACAGTCCGGTGATTCTTATGAGAGGCATATGGCATTCACAAATTAGCAATTTAGATATGTAGTTTGTGGGGTTTGAACTTTCATAAGAGAAGCTTCCGAAAGAATGAGAACATGGCGAATGTTATTAATGTTATCAATTTGATTACGCATGTACCAAAAGTTGTAATGGGATGGTGTTGTTTGCATGTTTACAATGAAGTGGCCAATGTATAGGGATTCCAATGAAATTGTATGATGTTTGTAGTTAAAAATACAAGCATATTAGTATAGAAACTGTGTATTTAAAGAACTATATCAATAACTGATATAGTAAAAAAGTAATGTAGTCCTTTATATGTAGTGTGTTTGTGTTACGCAGTTCAACGAAATGGACATTAAAAATAGTTAGGTTGATAAGAATTCATTAAGTGGGAGTTGTATAAAGAGCGTGCAATGTGTGCTTCAATACAATGGACAAGTACATCTACAAAACTTTGCTAAAGCAAATGAAGGGAAAAAAGAAACAAAGTCATTGGATTCTTTTTTGTAGTCTTCTGTATGAGGGCTTGAAAAGTAGCCTAGGTCGGGGGGGGTCGTTGTCATTTGGAAACTGTGGAAGACTACTTTTTTATTGTGTCTTTTGTGAATGAAAATACAGAGAGGATAGTGGTTTGGGAAGATAGTGAATCACAGAAGCTCTTCACCAAATACATGACTATTATGTATCAAGCGTGAAGTTGAGAAATGGCAGCAGAAGCATTTGGAAGCCCAGTGGTATTCAATGCGGTAGCGACAACAGTGGTTGCTACTGAACGAAGGAGCGTAGTAGACAGATTGGCGCGTGTGGTACGAGGAAGACTATTCGAAGAAGAAGGTCATGCACCTGCGGATGGAGATTTTCAATCTATCAATGGCATGGTTCAACTTCTTGGAGACGAAAGTCAAGTTGTGGGGATGGGCGTGGTGGATACAAATTTTGCATGCGGTGATGAACTCCATCGAGAGAAATTACGTCCTTTTGAGATTGCGGTTCGTGTCACACATGCTGTACAGGAAACAGAATGGGTTGGTGAGTTGGTAGGGAAGACTATGGGAGATTGTGTAGATAAAATTATACGATGGTGTTGTGCTTCCGTTCGTTCTGCACGTCCGTACGAGGTGAGAACGACAGCAACAAATTCGATGGAGGGGCAGAATTCATCGTTTCCTCCAATTTCAGCACTACAATTTGATTTTCATGACGTAGAAGAGAACCCAAGCACTTCCGAATGCACGCCACCAAGTCAAGGTGGAAGAAACACAGAAGAAAGAAGTTTTCCTGTGACGCTAGGTTCTAAAGGTAGCACTCCGGATTTCACAAGAGTAAAAGGATTACGTGAGCTTACACCAAGGAGGCGGTATTCAATGGCAAATCGGAGGGCAAGGGTGAGAAGTCCACGAGAGAGGGGAGAGTCTACTAGTCAGAAAGTTACTCTGGACAGTGTTATGTGTGTGAAGGAAAGGGGAGCATGTAAACGCAATTGTTTGCGTGATGTAGATGCAAAATATGTATTGGACCAACGATATATGGCTTGGGGACAGAAGTATGAAGAACGTGCTACTTGGATAATGCAAATGCTTAATGCCTTTTACACTCGCATGGAGGGTCCTACAAGAGACAAATACATGACAAAACTAGATGGTAGGGTTGTGTGCAATGCATGCTACGCCCCTGCGTTGGGTTATTCTCAAAGGCGTTTGAAGCAATTGAAGACAGCGCATGCTGTATATGGCAGAGTGGCAGCCGTTCATGGCAACAGGTGTCAGCACAACGAAAGTGCAAAAATGTCAGCAGCTAGGGAAAGCCTCAACGTTTTTTTCAACGAAGCCGGTTGTCAACAGCCTCATCGATCGGTTCGCATGAAAATGGATAGTGCGGTTCTCCCGTTGATTCTGTTGCCAATGAATACCATCAAGTTGGATGTTTTTCAGTATGTGAACGAAGAAGTGAAGAAACTAGTAGACGGGTCGGAGTTGTCAATGTCTTCGTTCCGTCGGCTTTGGCGGAAGGAATTTCCGCATGTGCAAATTCCACCTTTTTCCCGGTTTTCGAAGTGTTATCATTGTTGGGAGTATAAGTGTGGGATGGAATCCACGACAAATGTTGTAGCGAAGGTGAAGATAAAAGAGTTGTATGTGCTGCACATTCGATATCAAATGGAGGAGAGGCGAGATTATTGGTTGTTCAAGAGGTCCGCGATGATCAGTCCGGACTTTTTTATGTGTTTGATTGTTGACGGTATGGATCAGAATACGACCATGATACCGAAGATGAGGCAGACCGTGAAGAACATCGAATCTCGGTTTGTGAAGACTCATTTGTGTGGTGTACTTGTACATGGTATTGGCCTGTATGCGGACGTGTGGATAAATGCTCACCACAAGCATGATAGCAATCAAGTCGTAACGTCGGTGATGAACGCCATATGCGACGTGAAGCGAAGGAAAGGGTCATTGCCACCGACGCTGAGGATTCAAGCGGATAACACCACGAGGGAGAACAAGAATGCTTACATGTTTGGCATGTGTGCTGCACTAGTGGGGCTTGGTTTCTTCAAGGAAGTGCATATTTGTTTTTTGATAGTGGGCCACACACATGAGGACATCGATCAGAGGTTCTGTGTGATTTCGAACGTACTGAAGAGGAGAGACATAGACACTTTGACAGAGATGTTGCAGCTGGTGGAAAAGGGAACGTCGTACACAGAGGCCTTTCTGAGTGCTCGCAAGCTTGAGCACGTTCGTGACTGGAAGGCATTTATCACACCTCATTTACTACAAGGAGGGGAATCATTGACGGGCATTACATTTCCACACCATATGAGGTTTTACGTGGAGAATGGATTGGTCCGTGTGCAACACAAGCATTTTTGCACAGATGAGTGGGGCCCGGCGAGAGGGCATTTGTGTCTTAACTCACTACCTAACGTAACAGAGAAACCAGACCTCGCGGAAGTGTTTGCAGCTGATCAGAGGGAATTGAAAGCATTGGACGAGTTCATTGCATACAAGAAGAAGATGATAGACAGAGGCTTCAACCCGATGAGGAACATGGAAGTGGTGGACGAAATAGAGCAATTCAAGGAGTATTTGGAGGAATTCCCACAAGGAAATAGAGGAGGTGTCCGGGATTTACCATTTTGGCCCAGCGATGTCTTAAATGAGAGCAGAGATGATGGAAATGTTCCTGACGTGGAAGGAGGTACAATTCCAAGTGCAAATGCTGATGAGGATAGAAATACAACGGAGAGTATAGCCATTGACAGGATTATGGCAACAATGCCAAATCCTGAGAGGAGAGGGTATTTCGGACCCCGCAGAGATAGACTTGTACAAGCAACATCACGAAGAGTGACTGGAGGGAGGATCCGAGGCAGAAGGAATGCAGTTGTACCAGAGGTACAATAAGCTGCAGAGGAAGATCCATTTCCTCCATTCAATCCAGAGAATGACGTTGTTGTAGGGCAGTACGTAGCCCTCACCGTAGAACTAGCGGAAGTAAGAGGAGGAGTACCTTTTTTTTTAGGGAAGGTGCTCGAATTCGGGCAGGGGACGTAGGCCTCGAAGATGAAGGTCCTGTGGTATTGGCCTACTATGAGAACTGGGGCACATGATGAAGCAGGTAGTAACCGAATGAGGTACACGAACTGTATGGAGTCAACATGGGAACCATCTAGTGAGATGTTGGGCTGGACCGAAAAGGAAGCCACTATATATTCATGGACGGATGTCCCTCGTCGAGGGAAAAGTGGTCATGTTATAGGTTCCAAGATTACAGTGTATGGCGTGCAAACAGAGGAGACAGTGATCATTCCACCAGAGGCTAAAGTGCATCTTTTGGAATACATGGCAATGCAGATGGAGAACCTAGATGACGAACGTCTGCAGAATTATTTGAATATGTATTAGTGAAGTATGATATTATGCAGTGCTCTTTTACCTTGTAGTTGTAGGTATGTAGAAGTACTTGAGTGTGAAGTGTAGAATAATATGTCTTAAAAGTAGTGTGGAGTGAAAAGTGTGAAAGGTTTTTATGAAGTAATTATAAAAAATGGAGTGTTTGACAACTTTTCACTAAGCAATTTCTCCTACTAAGAGCAAACGATTTTTGCAGTAATCGCTCCCCCACATAACATTTGAGATTGTCCATTTTAGATGCCGTACTAGCCAAGTGCAATGTCGCACCCCCCAAGTGCAAGAATGTCTAATTCAGTGTCACTATGTTTTCATCAAAAATGCTAAAAGAACTGCCATTTCTAGTACAAGTAAATTTTTTTGGAAAAAAACACTTTTTTAACACATGTAATCGTAGGATCTTGTAGTATGCTGAATTGAGAACATGTGGTAAAAATTTCAGAAATTTCCACCGCATGGATTGCAAAATATATGCATTCAAATTCACAAAAATCATTCTTTGGGCCCTGCAAAAAATATGGCAGCTACACTTCACAAGCTCACTTTTTTATGAAAATTGTCCAAGATGGTGGTGCTTCTTTGGATACCTTTTTCTAGACAAGTTGGCTACATGCTTAAAAAATTTCACATCATTTGAAATTGTACAACATGTATCAAAAATAGTAAGTAGAAAAAAATAAAAAATGATTCAAAATATAAAATTGTTAAGAATTTAATTACAGAATTGGAAAATACCAATCCTAGTGGTTGCAATATTGTAATAAGCAATCTACATCCTATGGTTTTATTTTTTTCAAAAAATATTGAAGATTAAGTAAGATAAATAACTTCAAAGTTTATTTTAGAGTAGAGAATCCATAACTGCCCGCAAATCAAAACTTCTCATAACTTTTGACTCATTAGTCAAAACTGAATGATTGAAAGCTTTTCATGTAGATATAACTCTGGAAAATCAATTTCAAATATTTGTTTTTGAAAAAAGTGATTTTTTCTAATTTGCTTGGACTCCCCACTTGGGAAAAAAAATAACATATTAGGCCATAACTTTTGACTCATATTTCCAAATGTCATGAAATTTAGCACATATAAAAGATATTCTTCATCCCCACCTTTTGTTAAGATTTACAGCTCAAAATATGCAAATCTCCAATCACACGTACCTGCCCAAAATTTCTATACTGCCCAAAAATGCATGTTGGTCCTTTAGCGGTTAAAGACACTGAGGACTAAAATAGCCCCATAAATGACTTTTAGGGATGGTGTACAAACAAAGAATGTACTTTTGCATCCATAAATCTAATAATTTTTAGCTAAGTACCTTAGTAATAAGTTTTGTCTTTTTCAAGATTAAGCATAATAACAAGAACATTTTCATATGCTTCTTTGAACAATTTTAAGAGGATTGTGATTGTAGATGCACTATGTGCATGAATACAAAGCATATATTGCCTCATGCATTAGAGTTGCGTAGGTCAATGAATTTCTATGGCCAACTGCAACTCTTCTACATCCTAACACACCTAGGTAGAATGAGTGCACCAACCAAAAACAACCTCCATCCAAGGTAGAGATATCTAAAATGGAGAAGCCCCTTGTAATGACATAGCATGTGTCTTATAGTGGTGTACAATTGGATGTACTGTTGATTGAAAAAGATTGTATTGTTGATTAAGTTTCCATCCACTTATTTCTCTTCCCACCTATCTATAGTATGTGGTTGTAGGACACACACTTGATTAGAAGCAAGATCCAAAGCTAGCCTTTTAGCTGAAGCTATTAGATAGGATTGGATCTAAATGAAAAATTCACATTGATATTGAATAAAATATTCATTCTTGAAATTTTTGTTTCATTTTATTTTGCATTGTTCTTCATCCTTATTTTCTCATACATAGAAATTAATTTTTCAACAAAATTTCCATATCCTACAAGTTGAAATACTTAAATTTTTCATATCTAGGTATCTATGCCTTACCTAAACCATTGTTGTGTAATAGAAGCAATAGGGGAGGTCAATTGATGGACAAGTCTAGTTAGCACCATTCATTTAACCCCTAAAGGCCCGTTTGTCCCCTCGGGGAACAATTTGGGTCCGGGTAGGTTCTTGTGACTTCAATTTGTAGAGAATTTTTTTGGGATTTTTTGAGGTTGTGTGGTTCTGCAAGAGCTTTGTGGATATATAATTTTTATTTCAAATGATGCCCGGGAGAAAAAGTTATGCCAAAAATAGAGTTTGGCGGGCAACACAAAAAAATCACAAAATGTCAAAATAAATTTCTTAAATATTTTTTCCAAAATCTATGTCTTTTGTGTACATTTGAAGCTTTGATTCATTCTATTTGGACTAATAATGAAAAAGTTATGGATAACCTTAGTTTTTTGGGCAATCTAAGCATCTTCTTGAAAAAATAACTTTTAGGATTCATTTTTGAATGCAATTTTTACAATTTTCAAAAAAAATTGTTAGACAAGGTTGAATTTGCTTGCTAGAACAATCTCACCGTTGGGATTATGGTATTTCAATTTTGTCTTCCAGCTATTAACGATTTAGTTATTCCTTCAATCTTGAACCTACTTCTACTTAACAATTTTTTAATGAGTGAAAATTTAGTGTTTTTTTCTTGAATTTTTTTTCCTAGATTCTCAACTAAAGTATTCAACATATAATCTTAGAAAATCAAAATCAGCAATACAAAAAATTTAAGTTAAATAGGTTCAAAGCCCAAAAATCTAGTCAAGCAAGGTGCAAAAAAACTTGTTTTCTTCACTTTGAATGCAAATATCTTGCAATCTATGTGGTCAAAGTTTCTGAAATTTCTTGCATACATTCTCATACTAGTCTAGTATAAGATCCTACGGTTAGATATGCAAAAAAAGAAAACAATTTTTATAGTTTTTTGCTCTTTGCAATAGAAGTGGCAGTTTTAAGTGTGTTTTGATGGAAAAAAGACCTCGGGGCTTTAGGGGTTAAGGGCTGGTTTACATGGGGCCCAAACCAAAGGCCCTTTAGAATTATGAAAGCCGTGATTGGTGGAGAGATAGGCATGGTCCAAGCTTGGTTTACACTTTGGCTAAGGTCCATGCCATTTTTCATAGACGAGAAGCTCACTTGGAATCCTACATGGTCAAAGTATATAATGTTTTGCTAGTTTCAATCAACTTTTTTCTTGACCCTCTCTTTGAGGTAGGCCTAATAGATTTTTAAGAGACCATGATGGGCTAGCATCTCAGAATCATATACTTTGTTTATTTAATTAATCTTGCGGTTGATAATGTCAAATCTAATACAAGTAGTAAATAGATATGGCCCGGCTATAATCGCTCTTTGGGTTTAGGATAAGACCATGCAAGTGCCGTTACTATTTTTTGTCTTGGGCTCTAGCTTTGCATTCTCACATCTAACAAAATGGGGGTGCACTAGAGTGTTTGTGGCCCTGGTGTAAACCGGTCCTAAGTTTCTGGTTTATTAGCCAGGTCAACAAATGCTCAGAATAAACACCTTACTGTACTGGAACAATGCCGGTTTATGAGGATGAAACACCTCCAAATGAACAAGGATGGAAGGAAATTTAAAATTTTGGGGGGTGGGGGGGGGGTGGGGTACCTCACACAACATGCCCTGATTGGCGCATATTTATCACAGTCAGCCAAATTGGCTAAATTTTATCTAAACGTGTACCAATTTTTTTTTCCGCAATGATAAATTTGAGATTTTAGGAAATGAAGCAGTATTTGGAGAATCTGAACTAACTTTGAAATCATATTTGGGATCACTGATCATGGTATAATTGGTATAAAGGCCATACTATTTGACACTTTTCTTGATAAAATAAAATATAATGTAATTGAGTTAATTATAAAGTGAGAGGAATTGGGGTTTCTTCCTCTTTAAATAGCAAAAAAAAGAGAACTCAAGATCAAACTCCTTTTGGGTTCAAAATGGAGCTCTTTTGAGTTCACCAATGAGAATTTAGGAGCATGCAACATACGGGACTAGGGATTGAAACTCAACATGGGAACCATGAATTTAGAGCTTAACTCAAGATGAAGTGGTGGACTACAATGCATTTAATGTTGCGGACCACAGCTTAACCCTTTAGTGCTTCAATGTCCAATTTCTGAATGACGAATAGATTGAAACTCAGGTTTCTTTCTAGTTATCGCTTTGAAGAAGGTCATCCTAATTTGTGGAGATACTTAATTAATCAAGTTGTTGTCCTATCTAATGGGTGGATTTGATGTTACTAGATTACATTTTTTTCTAAAATTACAAATGTGGAAGTATATCAAGTGGTTGACTAAGCCAAAATTGCAACAACTGCAGTTCAAGATTGGATTTGCAAAAATGAGGTCACAGATTTAAATAACACAAAAATTCAAAAAATCACCATGTCAAGAGAACCTCATTCCAATCCATTCATGCCACATTTAACTATTTCTGGACTTTCAAAGGATCCAGAATTAATAATAGAAAAAAAAATGGTCATTTGGAAATAATGCAAAACATCAAGAGATCTATGTAAAACATTGGGAGATCATTACAAAACATCTGAAGATCTATACAAACATTTGGAGATTTTTTAATGTTTTGTCCAGAATTCACGTAAAAGTCCAAAAGTAGTTAAATGTGGCATATTCCAACAAAATTTACTCAAATAGTAATAATATTTTGCTTATAATCAAATTTAGATAGAATTAAGAAATTTTCCTTTTAAAATTTAAGAAAATATTAGTGGTAGCATTGGTAAATCTATTTGTACATATGGAATCTAAAACTCATAAAGTACAATTTTTATTGGTGTATTAATTCCAAAATATTATTCCAATAGTACTTTGTGATGATTCTTTGCAAATTGTTAGTTCTGGAGTACACTACGTGGGTGATTGCACGAAACACTTGTACTATTTTCTGTCACATGTTGCATGCTGATTAATTTCTTAGCCATAACTTTTGCATTTTGACTCCAAATGATTCCAAATTCATAGACAAGGTACTTATAACTATTATACACCTTGCGTAATTTTTTGGAATTTTTAAATTTTTTTTACTATTTAATAATAGCCCCCGATATTTTGTCACAAATGCCAATTTGGGGGGTTTTAGTACTATTTAGTACCCATAAAAACGAATTTGGAGCTGAAATTTGGTAGAGATGGTCTTTTAGTAGACTTGTAGCTATTGTCCAAAGGAATTTTAAAAATACTTAATTTTATTTGGTGTAGAAGTTCACAAAGTGAGCCTCTTTCTACTTGCATTTCAAAACATGAAAAAAATTATTTTGGTGGTTTTTTTGGTGAATGACCATCTTCATAAAGTTGCTACAAATGGCCAATTTTTATTTTTTTAATTTAAGTTTTTTCCTATTTTCTACTAATTAAAACATCAAAGTATGCATTTTCTAGCGATTTGGTACTTTTTTAGTTCTCCTACTTAGAGAATTTTTTAATGAATTTCCTTTGGTGGTTACCTTCATCTTAAAGGTGCATACATTAGTCATATTTTTTGAATTTTTTTAAAATTGATTTTTGAATTTTAAAGTACTCCCAAAAAAATCACGAGTACTATTGCAAAACGCAACAAATAGTACAAGTGTTTCGTGCAATCACCCGTGTACATTTGAAAAAGGTAGTTACTACTTTTTTTGAGCTCATTGTCATTATGTGAAACCGTGGTTTTTTCAGAAAACCATAGATGAAAAATTGATGGGGTAAACATGTCATTTAGCTATTGGTGGTTAAAATTTTCAAAAAATCTTAAAGGTTAACACGTGTCACTTTCTCATTGGTTGAGAAAATGAAACGGGTGCTTGTAACATACCCCCAGGCCCCCACCCCATATTTGTATTTCTTTGACATTGGTTTGGCCTACAAACGACATGGAATATTAATTTGCCATATGTATATTTGTATAATTTGAGATATATATGTATTCCACACCCATATCCATATTCCGTATTGTATTCCATATCCCAAAGCGCAAACAACCAAGATTGATTTTCACGATGATGATCAATGGCAATGGTTTACTTTTTTAATCGGAGATCAACAACATTAGAGGGAAGGGGTGGGGTGGGGTGGGGTGGGGTGGGGGGGACATTTTTTGAACTCAAATCAATGGGTTTGGATTTTTCCAAAAGGGGGAAGAAATTGAAACAAAAACATTTGTTTGCCTCTTTTCGGCTCATTGTCATTGTCATTCTCATTGTCATTCTCATTGTCATTCTCATTGTCATTCTCATTGTCATTCTCATTGTCATTCTCATTGTCATTCTCATTGTCATTCTCATTGTCATTGTGTGCATTAAAGGGTTAAACTTAGTTTGGAACTCCAGACAAAGGTGAGATAGCTTTATGATTAACTCTATAATAAATATATTTGTTTTGTTTTAATTTTCTTTGAAAGAAAGGCATTTTCAATTTCAAGTAAAGATGTTTACACAGAGCCCAAAGCCTATGAGCATACCTATGGTGGGATGCCAAGGGCAATTGATAAGGGGAATGGGCAAGCTCGGGCTGTAAACTTGCCCCATAGGAGGCACATGGAAGTCCAAAAATTGGCCGGCCATGACCAAATTTGCCAATTGCCTAGGCAAATGGCAAGGCCCCTACATCACTCACTATGCAATTTGACTATCCTTTCCTGCAAACTTTGAGGTACCGACTCCAATTGGCACTCAAATACGATGAAAATTTTTTCTATTGCTATAAATTTTTTTTACTACTGCAAAAAAACTAAAGTATTTTCTACTTTAGTGATGTTCTCTATAAATGTGTGAAGAGATATAAGGAAAAGCATTTTCAACTGTACCTATGTTCCAATGGGACTGAAGAAGCTCCTCATATGCTTATAGGATGGAAGGATGTAGAACAATGCATGTGGGATAATGTAAATTAAAATGAGTAGAAGCTCAACCGCTCATAGTTAAGTCAAAAGTAGGAATTGTGTTTAAAGTAGAAATTCAAACCACATTTAGGCATAATAGAAAAAAAATTCAAAAATCTTTGAATTAAGAAAAATTGGTAAATAAAGATAAATTTCATCTCCAAAAATCCGTTTGAGATTTAGAACCCCACATCAAAAGTTAGGGCCAAAAATTTAGAGAGGAAGTTTGAAAATGCCAAAAAGAATTCCCTTCCAATCCCTCTCTCAAATTTGTTCATAACTTTTGATTGGAGGTTCTAAATCTCCAAATTCTTTTTGGAGATGAAGTTTATCTTCATCTACCAGATTCTTTTATTTCAAAGCTTTTTAGAAAAAATTATTCTACTATGCCTAAATCAAGTCTGAAATTCTACTTTCAACACAATTCTGACTTCAATTTGATTTAACTATGAGTATTTGATCTTCTACTATTTCTAATTTACATATCCCACATAGGTTGTTCTACCTCCTACCACCCCATGTGTTTCTAATGAGCTTCTCACTCCGCAACAATCTCAATTAAATTTTAACGTTCTTATTTGTTAATTTCTATAGACACAAGTGAAGAAAACTCTACTTCAATTGTAGTGAATTTCACATTAAGTAGGTGGTGATTAGCTTCAATTGGCCATGGTTCTCCTTCCCCAGAGAAGACACATGACCTTTTTTAATTTTCTATGTATAAATAAATTTGGAAATTTGGAATTCTTATTTGCAATCAAAGGCCCCAAATTAGCTAGGAGTGGTGTAGAAAATAGATTAATGAAGCACAAGTAGGTGTTTTATTTATTTAAGTGCATCCTCAGATAAAAAGTCAAGGACTTTGGGAGGATAAGCAAGGGGGGTGGTTCACCCCAACCAACCTTTTTAGGACAAATATAATGAGTAATGATAAAGATGCTTGTATCATTTGAGACAAAGAGAAAGATAATAGACCTACTATTAGGGACACCTTTCGTTCTTTATACGGGTCAAAATGACCCTCTCTAATCTTTTGAGTTACACATAGGTCATTCATATTCTTGGTATTGTATCTATACCTTAAATTAGGTTGTTTATTTTGTTTTGTTTTAGAAACAACATGGATGCATGGGCTTTATTTTGTGACATTAGGACCTACGATGTGAAAGTTATTGAATTTCAAAGTTTTTTATGATTAAGAAAATCAGAAAATTAATTTAATTTTGCTTTTGACTGTGACAATGGCATAGGACACACTAACTCACTAAGTAGTTGGTATAAGTGTTCGGGAAACTTTTTGAGTTTTACCGGCTAATTTCCTTCAATTCTCACACTGAACCGGTTTTTGAAGAATTGAATCCGGTTATTTCCTCTATTTTTTACCGAAAATAGAAATTTTATATATTTTTTTCACCAGTTTTTTGCCGATGTTTTCAATTTGCAACCGATTTTTTCCCAAATTCCTCCGGCTAACTTTGCACTAGCTGCCAATTTTTTTCGATCATTGGTTGGTATGAGAATCAAATTTATGTCCTGATATTGCCTACGCCTTCTTCCTCTCCTTAATTTTCCTCCTTTAAAGCGGTGGGCTTCTGGGCTTCTTCCTGTCTGCATTCTGAATACTCTTCCCCTTGCGTCACATAGCGAAATCATAGCCCACTAGAGTAATTTATGCCAGTGAAAGTGGGAGGCAGGTTAAAAATAGTTCGAGAATCTCCTGCCATCGATGCGGAAAGTCAAAGCACGAAGTATGATCGATGCTGCCATTCTCCATAGCTGAAAGTCAAAGTACAGCACAGTACATGGAGAAGTATTTTCGATCGTCGGAGATCTTCGTAGAGCTTCAATGAGCTCGTGCAACAGTTGCAATACAAGCACCATGCCGCCACCCAAGGCATGGGTACTGGATAAAAACTGCTAAGGCGGGGTTGGTGAATCTGAAGAGGCATTAAGATTTGAATAAGATTTGAATACTCGTCTCCGGTCCTTGTTCGACGACACTGCTGTCAATCACCATGATCCGCATTGTCAATGTTGATAAGTTAATGTTTCAAACTCTTGAGTTTTCAATTCGATCTAGCTAGACTTCGACAGGTTCCAGCTGGCTAACGACGTAGGTCGACGAAAGTGAGTCGGGCTGGTGTGAGAAATCTAATTCAAGCTCCGATCCGTAACCTTCGCGACTGCACGCACAACAAACATGCAAGTTTCAAAACTCCCCCAATCAGTTAGCCAAATATTTACTTAGAAATAATGGAGGTTTCTTCAGTTTTAACCTCCAAAAACAAATGTACTTTGCATTCTAAGTTACTGTGCGTTCTGAGAATGCAGTCACGTACTGGCGATGCTTGAAAAAGTCAAAATCCTAGGTCGTTTTTTCCTATTGAGAGAAGGCAAAGTAGTGGTCAAAGTGGCACCGTTGGTGAACTAGGGCTCCCTGTTGTCATGTAAGGGTTAAACTACTTAAAAATACCAGCCCGAGTATCCACATCGATCTCCAGGCAGGTAAAAATTCAAAAGCCACTTGCCTTGTCAGAGTCTTCGCGATGACGTGACGACGGTTAACAACCAGGAACAAATCTCCGCTTTGAGGATCGGAATCCACGCTGACATAGTCTTCCGCATTGATCAGATTCTCCAGGAACTTGACAATACTTTGTTTGTAATCGAATGGCTATTTTCTGCACGTATAGCGCAATCAAGGTGACGCCGGGCGGCCAGATTTCTCATTCGTTTGACCACGAAATCTTATTTCGTCCTGCATCAGAAATTCAAGCATTCTAGTGTGCGAGGTTTCAGTGGAGCGCCATTTGGTGTGCTCTATTACGGAGCTATCATCGGAGCTAGCAACAATCCTGAAATCCGTGAGATTGAATCGATAGTCTATCCACTGTTTCGTATTCGGTGCAAGTGCAAGAGATCTGGATCGAAAGTGCAAGTGATTGTTATTCAAAGTGCAAGAGATCTGGATCGAAAGTCCTGAAATCCCTCGTCTTCAATTCGAAGCGACAGGCGGCGTCTAGGTCGCCGAGATTGATGATCGCTTGGCCGAGCTTGGTCTAACACTCAACTTGAATGTCCCGAGATGTGCTCAAGTTTCAGCATCCACAAGGCCGGGATGTCGCAAGGGTTGAGTGTGAGAACAGAGGTGAAATCTTCGATGTGCCATGGCACGTCTCTCAATTTTTGGCTTTCAAGCTGCAATCGTGTTTAGCGCCTTGGAAGATGTGAGGAGCCCTAGATCTGTTCTGTGAATGCTGAACGTCTGGTCCAAACGACTGATCATACAGATTGCGGGTTCCCAATTGCGCAATGCATGATTAGGAATGAAAATGCTATCGGAGCTCGGAAGACGAGTGATGGAGATCAGTGATGGGTACGAGTTGCGTGAATTCTTTGTCAGGTTCACGATTTTCATGTCGCCGAAGGAACTGCACTTGCAGTTTGATTCTGTCAGAACTTTCAGATGAAGCCGCGGAGGAAACCAGCTGTGTGATTACGCATTCTCATCGTGAGTCGATCAATCGACACCCATGGCGATCAAACAGCAGCAGCCGCCGGTCGTGAGCTTCGATGTGGACGAGGTGCGCATCCCGTTCGCTCTCGGGAAGCGCGTCACGTACAAAGTCCGCATCACGAGCTTGATCTCCACGAATTCCATGGCGTACAAGGTGCAAACCACGAGCCCCAAGAAGTTTGGCGTGAAGCCGCACACAGGCCTCCTCCAACCGCTCGCCACCGCCACTTTCATCATTTTCTTGCACCCCCAACAGGAAGTGCCAGAGGATTTTCCCATCTCCCGCGACAAGTTCCTCGTCACCACCATGCTCGTCCCTGGGGAGCATTCCCCGCTACCATCGCTCGTCACGCTCAGCGAGTGGTTCGCCACCAAGCGACATCAGGTATGGCCAAAGTCGCTACATTACCAAATTTATTTGATTCTACTGAGCCTAAACCCTAAACCAGGATTGTTACCCAGATCTGTGGTTTCGGATGTGGAATAATCCTCTTGAAATTTCGCCTCTCATGAATTTAGGGGACGTTTAGGTGGTGGTCGTCGTGAATTAGCGCCATCAGATACGCCCAAACTCGTTACATTGCCAAAATTGTGTGATTCTAGTAAGCATCAGAGCTTTAAAAGCCAGGATTGTTTCATAGATCTGGGGTTCTTGATGTGGAACCCTCACGAAGTTCAGTGGTTAAACGTTCAGGTGGTGGTCACCATGAAGATCCGTGTGGTGTACGTCGGCGGCGAGATTCTCCGCCTCTCCGCGGCGAAAGGCTCCCGTGAATCAATCCAAGACGTGTTGTCCCGCGGTACGAACGTGAATGCGAAGGACGAACAAGGTCGCACCGCACTCAGCATCGCCGCTTTGCGCGGCGACCCCCACGTCGTCCAGGAGCTTCTGGACGCCGGTGCGGCCGTGGACGGTCCCCGCGGCGCGGGTCTGACACCTTTGCAAGAAGCGTCTTTCGCCGGTCACTCAACCATCGTCACGATTCTGTTGCGAGCTAAAGCTGACAAGGAGCTTCCTTCGCATCCCCGCGGCTGGACGGCTCTCCATCTCGCGGCCTCGCGCGGCCGCGTTGGGGTGCTACGAATCCTCCTCAAAGCCGGCGCGAATGAGAGCGCTTCTGATAAAGATTCACGCAAGCCTTTGCATGCGGCGGTGACGGAGGGCCATACGAAAGCCGCGCTCCTGCTGCTCCAGCACGGCGCGGACGCGGATCCCCGCAGCCGTGACGGTCGCACGCCGCTGCACTGCGCGGTGATGGCGGGGCATTTGTCCGCCATGGAGCTCCTTATCGACTGGGGCGCCAGCAAGGAAATCAAGGATCGCGACGGGAAGACACCATTTGAGCTTGCGATGGAAAACGGACACACATACGTTCTGGATCCAATTCTTTTGTCCCAGTTTTTGCACAAAGCGGCGCGCGAGGGGAATGTGCAAGCGCTCCAGCGATGCTTGCTGCAAGGCGCGCTCGTGAACGGGTGCGACCAGTACGGGTTCACTGCGCTCCACCGCGCGGCGTTCAAGGGGCACGCCACCGTTACTCTTGTGCTCCTGGACCACAAGGCGGACGTGAACGCGCGCGACAGGGAAGGCTACTCCGCGCTTCATTGTGCAGCGATCTCGGGTCACGTCGAAGCGTGCGCTGTGCTGCTCCAGAACGGCGCAGACGCGAACGCGCGGTGCGTCAAAGGCGCCACGCCGCTGCATGTGTCGGCGGCGATGAACTTCATGGCGGTGGTGTGCTTGTTGCTTGATTATGGGGCGGATGGAACCATTCAAGCGTTTGATGGACGTACGGCGTTTGATATTGCCGTGGATGCGCGGCACCATGATCTCGTACCTGTGCTTATGAACCTCGACCAGGAAGTTGATGATTGCAGTCCTCCGCTTGCCAATGTGTCCCTCAAGGGTAAGGAAATTCTTATCTAACAGCGGACCAGCTTTGCAGTTAGGATTCGTTTTCTATCAAATCAAGCGAACTTTTCCAAATTACTCATCATTCGACCAAACAGTTGATGCATGCAAGCTCATGACAGAACAGCTAGGTCGATGAGCTGCACACGCAAATTGATTTATATACAAAGCCTTGATACATATTGATAAAAGCTCAACGAGTGCAGATGGTACTTGTACATACTATATTCTTGTCAGTTTGTTTAGGGGACCCATGCAAAGCATTAATTTAGGAAATAGAACGACGTATCTAGCTTGAGCTTGACTCTCGAATTCTAACTGAAAGCTCCATGATATATAGTGGCCTGTTTCTACATCAAAAACGAGTATAGGCTCCATAGCGTTGGCCTGCACGCCGCGGTACGTAAAATTTAGAATCGTTCCGGTACCCTGGACACTCTTTCGTAGCTTTCTCCTTGAGGCACTTGTGGAAACTGAAGTCGATCTCGGTGCCGTCCTCGTGGACCACCCAGAAGCAGCGTGTTATGTCGTCGTAAATCTTTTGGATCTGCAGGAATTTTAATCGGTCGATCATTAGCTTTCTATTGCATCTATTGTGAGCAGGCACCCAGAGTTTCAAAACTGTTGGATTCACATCAATGGAGATCAATTCATGAAAATCAAGCCAGTTTTTCCCAATTGCCAAACTGCGTTGCACAGGCATTTCTTCATTAGAACAACCAAGGACATGCCTAGGGTTGAGGTTTAAATTGCACAAAACTGCACCAAATTAAAGCTACTGAACACTGCCTGCCTGAAATGAACAAATGTCCCACAATTGATTTACTTTGAAATGGACGTACTGTTTTGATTTTACCTTGATGTATTCAATCCCCGGACCTGTCTTCTGTTCGCATTTGGGGTGGGACTTCAGGACATCACGAACTGCCATTTCGTCCCCAGGAGAGAGACGATCACCGTCCATGTACTTCCTGCACACACAGCAATTATCTTAACCTCTGGAGGACCTTGAAGCAAAAATTTACAGTTGAATTTAACCAACACATGCAAAAGATCATAATTAGTGTGAATATAATAGCATTCAGACTGGGACCAAATTCGGAAGAGCTTCCTTACGGATTGTGCAAAATTTCTCTCATGCGATGGTACAGGTCGTCAATCTCCTGCCGCTTATCGTGAATCTTGGTCCCCAAGGGCGCTTGAAACAAGGCATCGAAGGCACTCACTACACCGGTTTCGGCACTCCCTGACGACTTCACACTCTCCTTGGGTGGCGAGACTTGAAATTCAAGCTTCATGAAGACGGGTGTGAGCATCGCCATCACATCGTCCGCCTGCTCATCGACCCTGACTAGCGGTGCGACAGACTTCCCCTTGACAACCGCATTCCCTTCGTCAACTACTTTCCTTGGAGAAGCCATAGCTTCGGATCCAGAAGACCGAGCTTCACCAGCTTCGAAAAGAAGGTCCACAACCTCAGAAAATAAATCAGCTCTCAGGAATGTGTGCTCTCAGATCTCTACTGTGGACAGTCACAAATGTGGCAAAGGCTTGAAGCTCAAGACGTAATATTCGTATGCTTGCACTCTCCTGGAGTTATTGAGGCGGTGTCATAGTGGGCTAAGTTAGTAATTGTCTAGAATTACCTTCGTCGTACTGTGAGGATTGAGTCATGAAGCGCAGACAATCTGGGGATTTAATCAGCCTACGAGAGCCGTAATAACAATAAATTTCTTAGCCTACTGCTGTGCAGGCTCTTCGTTAAAATGGATTTTAGAGTACGTACAATGCGCTTCATGCTTCATGATTTGCAGCCGCCGGTAGTTGTAGAATTATAGTTTTCAATGGGCAGCATGACTTAGTAGCTTGACATGTTAGGCACTCTTAGGCTACTAGTGCAGTAAGTTATTTGAGAGTTTAGGGTGGTGGATTTAACTTTGTGTATTTGAGTTGGGATCACTAAGTTATTGTGTGTTGAATTGTTAAAGGAAAAGGCATGCATCTATTTCCGCACCTCTTCATGTAAGAACGACTTGAGGAATTTCGTTGCTAAGGTAAGAGGCACCTATGGCAGAACCACCCATAGTCGACCACTTAACCCCTCACCCACCCAAGGCCTAACCATGTCAAAAAACAACCTTGCTTTTCAAGTGTTATAAGTCTAAATGCGAGTAAGCTATGAAAATCTCAACCGTACAATCTTTTAGTGTGCATGTTGTAGATGGTGTAAGTAAAATTTGAGTCATCTGACCGTATAGATTGAAAGATTATAATGTTTTAGTGTTGAAAAAAGATGCTGAAATTTTCCAAAAAACACATTTGGAGGTGAAATTCGATTTCTAAACCTACTCACATGAAAAAAATTTAACTACAAAGTGATTCAAACCCAAAAGACAGACACTTTGGTGGGAAAAAAACAACATTCAATTGACTCATTGAGTTTGCAAAATTGTTTTGAAATGTCAAAAAATAGTGAAAAAAGTAGCAAAAAAAACACGTCTATGGCTGAACCTACCTCTACTAAAATGCTTCTCAGTCAATTACAACTTCTTGTATTGATATGAAATTTTTACCACAAAAACTAGACTAGTATGCGCAACTCTTCCAACAAAAATGATTGAAACCAAACCCTGTCTGAAGAAGTTATAAGCTGCCAAAGTTCACTTCAATGCAAAAATGTTTGGATTTTGAACTTTATATTGCTCCCAAGCATTCAAAACAACTTGGATTGACTTGAAAATTTTACGACAATTATTAAACTTTAAGGGGAACAAAACAAAACAAATTCTATTAAAAACTAACATTTGATGAAAAAGATACAAATCCCTGAAGTTGCAGCCATCTCAATTCAATGTGGTGAACTCAAATTGAAACTGCGAACTTCGAATGGTTTTCAAGAACTCATTACATCTTGGATAGATCTGAAAATTGTACCACAAAAAATAGAGTAGTATGCGCAACTTTCACAATAAGTTTTATCGAATTTGGATATCGGATAAAAAGTTTCAATACTTTGAAGTTGACTGCTACACTGTGTGAGGACACTTTTGGTCTCCTTGGGCGGTGAGGGGTTAAGCAATTCTACACATGAAAGAGCTATAGAAGGTAATGTAGGAAGATATAAATAACGGGGATTGCAACCTTTTTTGGTAGTTTTATGCTTTTAATTGAAATCATAATGAAATTCAGAAGCCTAAAGTTGGTCAAGATCCATATCCAATGTATAGACTATTTCAATTCTAATCATTCAAGAACTATTTTTCCACTCACTACTTCGGAACATGTAGGTCAAAGCACACTCAAAGGTACCATTGGGATTACTTTGCTAGGACAGGACTCGAGTCCTTTTTTGAACTTTTGAAGCTACAAATTACTTTAATGTTGTCATTTTAAAGAAAAAATTATAGATGAATAGTAATGCAAAGTCTCTTTCTAACAAATTGGAGAAAAAATTTCATGAAAAAAATCCTTTAAAAGATGAAAATCACCAATTTTAAGGCTAAATTTAGTGTCTTTTTTACAATTTAGTACTTTAAAAGGATATTTTCATCCAAATTTTTTATACTTCTCAAACATATGACTATTTAAAAGAATTTTTAGCTAATAAATTTTGAACTAAAAATAGTATAATTTTTTAATTAATTGATTGATTATTGACAAATTATTGATTTCATCCAATACAAAATTTAGACATTTAATTCCAAAAATAGATTATATAGGGACCTTGAAGTCAATAATATATACATATTTTGTTCAAATACAATCATCATTTGGATTATTTTTTATATTGAAAAGGACGTTCACAAGTTTTTACTCCTGAATATTATAGAAAATAAAAAAGTACTCAAATTGTAGCAAAATAGTCCTTTTTTACTGTATCATATGATTATATATGTACATGATTTTTTTGGATTCAATCACATTATTATTCATCAAAAATTAGAACCTTTTTTTACCATTGAAAAACCTGACATGTTGACATCTAAACTTCAATTGGAACTAAAATAAAGAAATTTTTATTTTTTGATGAATAAAAAAATATTAGGCTTAACATGACTTGAAATACTAGACAAAAAGGACTAAACTACCTATAATTAATAGATTAGTATTAAAAAACGGTAGCTAAAAAGAATTGACATTGCAGATTTTAGTGGGTCTGACCCCTTTTGTGGTACATTTGAGTGTGATTTGACCCATGTGTCATGACCTTATTAGTCCCAACCTTGAAAAAAAAACATTCCAAACTTTGGTTGGAAATGTGGTCCAACATTGGTTAGAAATAGCTGCACCTTATACACTGGGTATGGATCCCTGATTGGGAATGGGTGGTTCTACTATAAATGTGTCTATTTTAAAAACAATTTAGTATATAGCTTCCCATTATTATATTGAATTTTTTTGGTCAGATCTTGTTGATAGTCAAAAGGAGATTTTAGATTCTCTTCTAAAGAATGCATTTTTTGGATACCATATGCCTTACTAAGAAAATAAACCCTCAAAAAGTTCTCTAAGGAGTCTCCACAAAATGACAAAAGTTATTAAAATGTACCTTTTAAGAAAATGGTGAAATTTTTTTCCTATCTTTGTTCATTGTCTTCATTGATGACAAGTTTTGGGTCACATCCATTGACTTAGAGAATGTGTACAATACTCTAAATTTGACAATGCACTCTTGTTTTACTTAATTTAATAGTACAAAGAATTTTTATTCTAATGGGTTGAAGTGGACAACCTGTAGTTTAACTTAATAGTACTTGTGCTAATTTACTAATGTAACTATGGTTACTGTATACTACATGATGATTTTCACCAATGTTCATCATTATGGGATGCATTACCTTTATTTAAGTTCTTTTAATAAATCAATTGGTATATAGAATAATTTAATAGATTATAGGGTTATAACAAGCTTTGAGAAATTGATATAAGATAGATACATATTAAATGTATCCTAGAAATTGTACTTATCATAGGTCACATAGCCTTGCTTGTCAAATGCTTTGGGGCTTCCCAAGTGCCATCTATTCCTAATGAAAAAATCAGATGTGGTTACCTAAACTACAAAATACCTGCTTGAATTGTAAGGTAACAATATCTATGAAAGCTTGGAGTAGCATTTAGACACCTATTTTTAGTACTTTGAAATTTTCTAATTTACTTATACATATGGTGTCTAAAAAATGCATTCTAAAATAATTTAGAATTCCCTCTTGACTACCAACAAGTTCCAATAAAATATTTTTCAATATAATAATGCAACCTCTAATGAACTACATATTTAGACACATTAACAATAGGTGTAATTACCTCAAACTCATGATCTCCACTCCAACTCCTTAAAATGGCAAATCTTATTTATTTATTTGCATAGAATTAGAACTTGAAAGTATCTTCATTGGAAGTGCTCCAAAAAATCACATGAAATAGACACAAAAAAAATCTAGATTTGGATATTGAACACCCAAAATACACTTTAATACCTCCATTGTAAGATTGAAAAAAACTAGCCAATGCTTACAACAAATTTGAAGTAGCCACTAGTTATGTTAATCTTACAATGGAAGTATTTAGGCATGGTTTGGTCATCCAATATCCAAATTTAGGTTTTTTAATGTCTATTTTGTAAGATTTTTTTGTGTGCTTTTAACGATGACAATAACATTTGAACTTGATTCCTCTTACTATTATAAGATTTATAAGTTTCTATTGTCCTATTAAGTTTTATTAGAATGAAAAAGAGATTCCAAATTTTTTTAGCATGATTTTTTGTACATCTTATGAACGAACTATAAATTTTCAATGTGCTGAAAACAGTTGTATCCTAATAGAGGTTGTGTATTATTTAGTAAAGAATTTTAAAAGAAGTTGTTTTGAAATAAGATTGCAATTAGCTCAAGTCACCTTATTTTTAAACCTTGAACCAATCATTTCATGCCATGAATCTATAACTATTTTCACTTCTTTAATCCTAGTTGGAACCTTAGTACCTTACTATTATTAAACAAAGAATGATTCTATTTTTTTTCACAATTAAAATAAAATGTTCTTGTTTGATAATTTGTAAATTTTTAGTGGAAATTTGTCATCATCAATATTTTTTGAACAAAATTCATGAGAATTTTTATCAATTAAAATTACTTTGTAAAGATCTCATGAGATGTTTTTTAGCTACATTGGAGGGCCGTTTCATACTCATTCCCTGTGCTAAAACATAAGAACTAAACATTATTGATTTATTGCCTAGAATTACATATATAATTTTTTTAATAGTATTTTAAAAATAATAAAATATTAGTATATGATGTGGCAATAGTTCTACCACATCAAAGTGCCGATTGGGGATGATTTGGTGCAGTTCCCATGTTCCCAATAGTCTAGGAACTCGAGGCCCTTTACAACCCTGAAGTCTCATCTAATGATTTTTCTTAATATAATTTATATTACATTAGTGAACATTATAATTTAAACTTAATTTCTGTGCCAATCTATATTTGAAATTATGATTTGCAAGAATTAATAAATATGCTTACTTGTATGGTTTATAAACAACTTAATTCTAAGAAATTTCAATATTTAAAAGAGGAAGAAATACTAGAGTTCATATCCAAATTACACATAAAATTTGTTATGACCTTATTCAGTAGTTATTCTAATTGCTAAAATTTGTTGAAATGCACTACATTATAATCTCTTTTAAACCTTTTTATAGATATATAGACAATATAGTTGATTCCCTTAAAAATCCAATAATAAATCAAATGCTTGGATATACCATAAATGCATGATGAAAATTGAACTTGGTAAAAAATAAATTCAATTTAGTCCTCTATCATCTACAGCTTGAAGATTGTCCTTCATTGAACCAATTTTTTTGTACAATTGTCTTTGTAATTTTATAAATTTTATATTGCTAAAATTTTACAAAAGTGTAAATCAATCTATGAAAGTTTTGGTACATTAATTAATTAATTAACTTTAGGTACTCTTGAACAATGGGTGTTAAAATTCATGTCAAGATTTCAAAAATTCAAAATGCTCTATACTATTTGTAGTGGCTATATATAATAAAACCAGGTTCAAACCCGGGCATGCAACTCTTATATTATATGACCCTCATTATAATTACTTATAATACATTTTAATAGTTTAATCTCAAGGAATTTAATTTGTTTTAATGTAGAAAACTCTTGAAGTCCTCTTAACAAGGAATCCAAAAATATAATTATATACAAAAAATTAATATTTTTCGAGGACAACAATAGCATCATAAATCTATTTACATGAATTTTTAAATACATGTATTGTAGAACAAGCTACCAAATTTTGGGAGCTTTTTAATAAAAATTTAAGATTTTTTTTATTATAAATAAAACACTATGAGTGAATTTTTATTATAAATTTATAATTAGAGGAAATTTCTTGTATAGTTTTTTGAAAATTATGCATAATTGTTTCAATTCTTCATATATATTGTGAATATTTTTCAATAAATATACAATTGAGCATTTTCTAAATCTCATTTTATTTAATTTGGTCTTCAACTAACTTTTAGGTCCTTTTAATTTGGTATAAGTTTTGCAAAATCCATCCTCTAAGCTGTTTTAATGCCAAACTCCTTGCATATAATACAAGCATTGTATAATTAAGGAATTTTGGGGCTTTTCAATAAAAATTTAATTTTTATATAAAAAATGAAATACTTTGAATGAGTTTTCATTTTAATTGGAGAGAACTTTTTCTTTGTATTTTTTTTTAACCATACATAGATGTTTCTACTTTGCATATATATAGTGTGAATTGGGTCATTGCAAGAAAGAACATGCATTTTTTGTAGTTAAGATACTCATATACTTTGGTTGTCCAATGTCTAATTTTAGTTTCTTTGGCTTCTATGCAAGGTACTTTTGAATGCACTTCCAATGATATAAATTCCAAGTTATAGTTATAAACCAATGAAAAGATAGCTATGTAGAAAGAAGGTCAATATATTGAGTGCATAGTTGATAAGTGATAACATCAATTTTGTTAAATTGGTAATAAGTCAAAAATTTTGATTTTGATTATATTTTTTCAAAGGTTTAATTTCAAACCACAAACTCAGACAATTATAGATTTTGGATATTGGATTATTGGCCTAAGCCTCACCAAAATAATACAATATTATAAATTTAATGAAATTGATGTTGGATGCTTATAGGGCATCTTCAACGGAATTGATATACTACCCTTCTAAATAGGTGGTTGCAAGAAAGACCGACTAGTTTTTGTAGCATTTAGCACAATACTCATGGTTTTGGGGGGAGTACTTTAAAGTTAAATTTTTATTTTTTTAAATATGAAAAATATATCCAATGTATATACCTTTAAAAAGAAGGTATCATAGGAAAGAAAAGCATATAAATTTTTTCTAAGTAGGGGAACTAGAAAAGTGCAAAATCTTTAAAAAATAGGTACTTTGATGTTTTAATTTGTAAAAAATAGGATTTTTTTTAATGAAACTAAAAATTGTCCATTTGGTAGAACTTTATGATGAAGAGATTTCACCAAAAGAATGATCTTCAACGTTCAAAAGTACGCATGCAAGGGAGCCCTATTAGCACGCATGTGGAGAACATAAAAGAATATATTTTTTAGTTTCCTTTGTTGAGCACATGCACACCTAGTGACCTAATATTAATATAGACCACAAAATTTTCAGCTCTAAATTATTAATTTTGGATATTCCCCAGTACTAAACCTTTCTAAATTGCAAAGTGTGACAAATCAACTAAACAAAAATTTAAATATAAAATGATTTTTGAAATTTTCTGAAAAATAAAGAATCTGATTACTATCAAGTTAGCCATCTCCAATAAAAGTTTCAAGTTAATCAGGCTCATGCTTCAAAATTTATAACATGTACCAACTTCGTCACTTCAATTGTGACGCAAAATAGGACCGGTATTTCTTGTAATCACCCAATAAACTTTTCATTGTTCACTAGTTTATAATTAGAACTTCAAATTTCTATCATTGGCAGCACATCCTTCTAAAATATATTTTTGTCTTTTAACAATTTAACTTGTTTTTGAAGGTAGATTTATTTTCACTACCAAAATGCCTAAATTTGAATTTTGTTATACCTATTCAAGGTATTTTTGGATGCACTTCCAATTATAAAAGTTTCAAGTTCCAGTTATAAATTGGTGAAAAGTTAGAACTTTTTTTGGAGGGTAGTTTACCAATTCCATTAAGGATGCGCTTTGATCTTTCAATTCTTGTTTGCTATTTCTTGTTTCAAAGTATGCTCATTAAGGATTTAAGGTAGAAGTACCTATTTTAGATAGCCCCCTTGTCATGGCTTTTTAGATTAATTTGTTGTGGACAATAGTTGGATGTACTATACATTGAGAAAGATTCTTTGTATGTACCTTCTTATCCACTCATCTTTCTTTATTCTTTGCTTAGGGAGAATTGCCAAAGCTAATCACAATAGGTGAGTCTATAAGAGCGGAATGGGTCCCAATGAAAAATCCACATTTATAATGAATAAAATATTCATTATTGGAAAAAAAAATTCGTTTTTTTAATATTCTTCCTCAACCTTATGGACTACGCAATTGCAAACCAGGCCAAGTTATCAAGATTTATCACTGGTTAGGACCTACTGAGTCGCGAGCAGCGAGGTTGGTGCTAACCAATGATTATCCATGATGACTTGGCCTACTTTGCAATTACTGGACATAATGCCAATGTAGGAGAGTTGAGCTATTTGACTTCTTTGATTGCTTAACTAATCCAAACATGCCACAATGGCAAAACTCTCACTTGCATTTAGATTACGTTAGGTGGATCCGCACTCACTAAGTTAATACCCATTGGTAGTTGTAGAGACTTCTCTTAGATTTCTCACTGCCAGACCAATGAAATTTTTACTTCGCACCCACCTTGTAGAAAATTTGCACAAGGCATTGTCTGTCTTAATCTGCCTCTCCCTAACCAATCGTACCATGCCACGATGACAAAACTCGCCTGGTCTCGAATGACCGGAAGTTGCGGTAAACGACTATACGAAGTAGTATTTTGAAGCGAGTCCGAGTAATGCTTTCAATCATGTGCACTTGGGAAAACATGATCCGACAATTGATCTGCATACGATTGAAGGCAATATATGCTCCAGGAATTGAAGATACATGCGATTGAGTTACAAGAAAAATTACAGTCTCCCAGGAAAAAATGAAGGCTTCAGTAATTGTGCTATTAAGCTTAGCAATACCGGGTGTCAAGTAACAGTGCTTGGATTAATTCCAGCCTGCCTGAATTTTATATTATCAAGACTTCAAGACAGTATCGATGAGCTCTCGATCTCAGTTGCTGCCTTCGTTGTCCTCCTCTGCTTCAAATTTTTTTCTGCTCAAGTGCAGATTAGCTTAATTTGCAACTGTTAGAAAAATATATTGCAGAAACCAGGCAGTCAGTTAGGTAGAGTATACTAAAACACCGGAAGGGACCTAAGCTATCTCATCTTCTATCCTCGGCTTGTTACTAACAGCAACTCATGTATTCATACACGTTGACACTTGGTTGGCCTTCAATAAGCAACCTGGGTGTAAGCATGACTTGGGCCAGGTCCAAACCACTCAATTTTGGATGGAAATGGGATAGTCTACTGTTCCTTCAGTATGTAGTGGTCTACAACCCCCCACTTCGAAATTACAAGAGATTTTTCATACATGGTGATGAAAATTTGATTTTAACGCATTTGTCGAGATCATCTACCTAAAGATGGACGCGCGCTAGATGGACGCGCGCACGGCGTTTGATATTGCCTTGGATGCGAGGCACCATGATTTCGTCCCCGTGCTTATGAATCTCCAGGCACCAGGAAGTTGACGATTGCGTTCCTCCGCTTGCATGCCAGTGTCACCCTGAAGGGTAAGGAAATTCTTATCTAACTGCGACCCAGATTTGCAATTAGGATCTCTTTCTATCAAATCACGCGAACAGTCCAAATTCGTCGTCATTCAAACAAACAGTTCATGCATTCAAGCACTTGCAAAGCAGGTCGATCAGATCGAGAAAACTGTTGACACGCATTTGATTTATATATATACAAATGCTTGATACATGTATTATGTGTTGATCAAAGCTCAACCAGTACAGATGGGACGTGTACTATCATCTTGTCAGTGTGTTTAGGGGACCCATGCAAAGCATGTATTCAGGAACTAGAATGATGTAATACTATCTAGAGCTTGACTCTCGAATGCAAACGGGTATAGCTAGACTTCATTACGCCGGATTGCGCGCGGGCTGCGGTTTGTAGAATTTGTAGAGAAAATCGTACTGCTCAAGGAGATCTGGACACTCTTTGGCTGCTTTCCCCTTGAGGCACTTATGGTAGCTGAAATCTATCTCAGTGCCGTCGACACGGACCACCCAGAAGCAACGCGTGTGGTAGTTGGAAATCTGTTGGATCTGCGCGCATGCGGGGATTTCAATCGACGTTAGCAATGTGAACTGGCATCCAGTGAGACTTTCAAAACTATTGGTTCATTTGATACCGCATGGAGACAATTCTTCTCGCAATTCTTAAGAGAAGGCAGATTTCCCAATTGCCAAAACTGAAGTGCGCAGGTACTTCTTCCACAGGATCGGATAGGCCTAAGTAGGTTTAAGTCTTGTACAATAGCACAACACTTTACCATTTGAAAGTCACTGAAAACTGTCCCGCAATGAGGCATCAAATGAATCTTGATTTTAATATATATGGACTGTTTTGATTACCTTAATATATTCAATCCCCAGACCGGTCTTCTGTTCGCAATTGGGGTGGTACTTGAGAACATCACGAACTGCTATTTCGTCCTCATGAGAGAGACGTTCACCGTCCATGTACTTCCTGCACACACATAAAAATTATAACAGCCTCCGAGGTATCAAGCAAGCAATCATGATTTGAACTTGACCAACATAGGCCAAATTAATATGACCAAACTTCAGACGGGACCAAATTCAACTACGAAGGTTAAACGAGTTTTCTTACGGATTGTGCAGAATTCCTCTCATGCGATGGTAAATCTTGTCAACTTCTTGCCACTGAGGTTGAATCTTGGTCGCTTGAAACAAGTCATTGACGGCACTCACTTCACCGCTCTTTGCACTCCCTGACTTCCCAGAACTCTCCTGGTCAGGCATGACTTGAAAGTGATGAGCGCGATCTTTGGCTGCATCGCTCTTTGCACTCCCTGTCCCTAACTTCCCAGAACTCTCCTTGTCTGGCAATACTTGAAGGTGCTGGGTGATATCTTTGAGCCGAGCCACCAGGTCACTCGTCTGCACATCGACGCTGGCTTGGGGTGAGCCAGGTCCTCCCTTGTCAACACTCTTCCCTTGAAAATCCATAGCGCCGGTAGGCTGAGCCTTAGAAACATGCAGACTCACAGAAACCAAGCTTAGCTCTCAAGAAAGTGTGCTCTCAGATCTCTACTGTGGATAGTCGCAAATGTGGCAAAGGCTTGAAGCTTAAGACGTAATATTCGTATGCTTGCACTCTCCTGGAGTTATTGAGGCGGTGCATAGTGGGGCTAAGTTAGTAATTCTCTAGAATTACCTTCGTCGTACTGTGAGGATTGAGTGATGAAGCGCAGACAATCTGGGGATTTAATCAGCCTACGAGAGTCGTAATAACAATGAATTTCTTAGCCTACTGTGCAGGCTCTTCGTTAAAATGGATTTTAGAGTACGTACAATGCGCTTCATACTTCATGATTTGCAGCCGCCGGGAGCTGCAGAATTATAGTTTTCAATGGGCGGCGTGACAAACTTAAGACACCTGGGCTTGAAACACTTGAGAATTTCAGGCTGATTTAAGTTAGCCGTTACTGATTTGAATCAAAGATATAGATATGTTGTAGGTCTTTCAATTAATTTTCGCAATCCAAATTTTTCACTTGTAACCCTGTTTTCAAAAACTTTGAAATTATATAATATTTTTCTGTAGGCTCTATTCATATAATGTTCAACAAATGCATCTGTAGAGAATGTAAAACCTCCTTTTAAATCCCAATAAAATCCAACAAAAACTTAGATGGTTTAATAATAGCAATCATACACCAATATTTATTTGGATAATTTTGTGTGCAAATATCTCATATGTGATATGACGGTTACTTTATAATTTGAAATGATTGGAGAAAATTCCACACCTTTTCATGGAAGAACAATTTCTCACAATTGAAGCTACAAAGTAGTTGCTTGTAGTAAGTAGGATTTATTCCATAATAATGTTATAGATTAAAATACACCTATGGTGAAAATTTCAATTTTTTTTAGCATATTTTTGCATTTGATATAAGTTTTCTTCACTTTATTCTTAAAAGAAAATCACAATAATTTTAAATTTTCACAAAAAAAATTTAATTTTTTTTATGACTCATAGAAGAAATGTGATTCCATCTTTGCAAAATTAAAATTAAAAGTTAAAAATTTCTTTCATATAAAATGACAAAAGGCAACAAATAGAATGAAGGATTGAGAGGCTTGAAATCTTGTCATAGGTCCATCCTTCTAGGATTAATTGGCTAATTGAATTACATATTGTACAAGTATTAGAAACCATTTGAGTCATCAATAGCTTGTTGATAAAAACATGAATATAGTAGAAGTACCTATTTATGATAACTTAAGTATTTTAGCCTACAGGATATAAGAAATTCATTGAAAAATTGAGCTCAATGTATACAAACATAATGATGAAAAAAAATGAAAAAAAATGAAAAAAAAAAAATCTCTCTCCAAAATGAATATTTTATTCAATATAAATGTGAATTTTTTCATTTGAACCCATTCCAATCTCATAGACTCACCTATTACTATTGCCTTTGGTACTTCTCCCTAATCAAGAAGGGAAGAGAGATGAATGGATGAGAAGGTACAAACAAATAATCTTTTTCAATGAATAGTACATCCAAATGTTGTCAACAATAGGTACCTTATAAAGCCATCACAAGGGGCTATCATAAATAGGTACCTATACCTTAAATGACATGAAAACATGAAAAATAACATGAAAACATGCAATGGAAACTCCAATTCTGGGTTACCCCTAAGACATAGCAATTTTTTTATTGAAGTTCTTCAATTCCTTGGACTACATACCCTCTACAACCATCAAGCTAGATATAAGTACATCTCCATGGACGTACATCTACACACAAATGGAGACTGCACATTAGCCAATCATTAGATCTGTACACTTGTCTAATACTTCCCGTTTCTTTGGCATGCTCATTAGAGCTTATAAACATAAAAATATAAGAGCCCACCTCACAGCATGTGTTCATAGTATACAAAGCCTCAAGACTTCTCAAGCTCTAAAAAAGTCTAGGATGAGAAGTTTTCTTGACAAACATTTTGCTTCAGCCGCTCCTCTGTACCTTAAAATGAAGATCGAGCCATCTTCACATAGGTAGTCAGCACAGCCCACCACCGACACTAGCTGGAATGATCGAAAGCTGCAGTAAACGTAATTTGAGAGACTTTTGTTGCCCTGGAAGTAGTAGACATTATGCAAGAGTGATGGTTTCAATCATGTGCAGTTGCGAAAAAATGATCAGAGAATTGATCTGCATACGACTGAAGGCAATATATGCTCCAGGAATTGAAGAATGCAGTTGGGGTACAAGAAAATTTCACCCAGGAAAAATTGAAGGCTGCAGTTATGGCGCTGTTAGCAAAACCGGGTGTCAAGTAACGGTGCTTGGATTAATTCCAGCCTTCCTGAGTCTTACATCATCAAGTCTTCAAAATAGTGTCATTGAGCTCTCTGAATTGCCAGCTTCGTTGTCCTCTTCTTCTTCCAATGTTTTCTGCTCAAGTACAGATTAGCCCAATTTGCAACCGTTAGAAAATATACTGCAGAAACCCGGCAGGCAGTTAGGTAGCGTATACTAAAACACCGTAAGGGACCTAAGATATCTCATCTTCTATTCTCAACCCTACCTTATTACTAACAGCAACAGTTCCTTCAATAAAGGTATACAACTTCTCACTTTGAAATTGCACGAGAAGATTATGCACGGTGACAAAAATTTGATAAACAAATTTGGCTCATACACCTAAAGCTCTCTTCACAGTTGTACACTCTCCCGAAAATTACACCCCTACATGTGTTCGGAAGTGACACAAGTAGTACCCTCTTCCTTACATTCATTCTGGACGAGACAAGTGAGGATTTTTGAAGAAGATTCAGAGCACATACCATATCTGCTTGTAAGATTTTGAAGTCTCTCTCCAGCTTTTGTAGATGCCTTTCTAAAGACTGTAAGCCAAAACATAAGCGCTATCAGTTGAAGCACATGGTATATAATAGCATTACGTTTCAGCAACGCTACGAAGCAGTACGAGCTTAAGACCCAAAAGGATCAGTTGCATGCACGAGCTAGAAAAATAAAAATAAAGGCCCAAATGTTTATGTGAAGCAGTGTAACAGTCATTAGAAGTTGCTCAAGATTATTAACTTTAACCCCTAATAGCCCAAAAGGCCAACAGCAATCGCTTCCACATCTAAAGGCGTTGAAATAACCAATTTGAACGCTTTAAAGAAGGAAACAAAATGTACCAACAGAAAGAAGAAAGCATACCCTTCGTACTTGAACGATAGAAAAATGTTTTGAACGTTACTATAATCGACTAATAGCTTCCAAAGTCGACTCTTTCTTTAAAATTTGAGCACTTGGGGATTACCTATCTATAACATAGAATCAAATGAAGGTGTTAATTTGCAGCACGAAGGAAGTGAAACTCCATGAAGTAGGAAAGTACCCGTTTTCTCCGCTTCTGATTGAAGCGCTGCCAGGCCTCGCTCTTCGTGAGCAATCCGCGTGGCCTTAACCCATTGGGGTGGCCCTGTGGGCTTATCCCATCACTGGGGCGCTGATAATTCTTGCCACGGTACACAATGATGGCTTGGCCAACAGGGATGCTACAAATGCCAACCACAACCCCTCCACTCTCGATTTCAAGCATCCTCGCTATTTTCTCGACCGCGTCCTTTTCTCGATACATGAAGTAACTCTTCTTCACAATGATCTTCACTAGTTCCCTCCACTTCCAGCTCAGATGCATATTCTCTATTATCCCTCCAAACACTTCTCTCCTTCCTGAGCGGAACCGAAAAGTCTAAAATCAGAATCATGTTCAGATGTGACGCAACTCAGACACCGTTTGCGAAATTTCAACTGCATTTAGGGGACAGGATAACCAGTAGAACCTACGATTTTTATCAATGGGAAAGTCTCCATTGCTAATGGTATAAAGAGTTCCTTCACCATAGCCTTTATTTCTTTACCCCTAAGTGCCCAAATGGCAAAAAATGGGCGTCTTCGTATCAATTGGAGTTGGAACAAATCATTTAGGAAGCTTTAAGGACAGTAAACAGATGTATCAATCGAAAAAATAATTCACGCTATATTTTTGGAACGATAGAAATGTGTTTAGGAAGTTATTGTAATCGACAATTAGCTTCCAAATTCGACTTTCAATTTTTAGTTTGGTGCCCTCAAAGTTTTGATTTAATGCTTCCGCTCCATCTTCTAATACCTCAAGAGAAATCAGTGTAATCACCAATGATAAATGCGCTAATCCTATACGTTGAAACAGCTCCATGATAATGGAATGAATCGTACAAGAAATAACGAAAAAAAATGTCTTACCTAGAAGAAGATATGATTTCATACGCAGTCCAATCTTCCGCAAAGTATATATTTCCTCCTCTGAAACTTGCTCATTAGCTAGTTGCATACTTTTAGGTCTCACCTTTAAATCAAGATTTTTCAGCTCTCTCTCAGTCCTATCTATCTTTTGAGCGACCTGAAGCACAGACATACCACAGCATTAATCAAGGACAATCAAAACTCTTACTAACAAGCTTTTATAAGCCCCTTAATCCCTATGACAAGCTCAGATTACCAAAAGATTTAACTGAACTCAAGGCCCATCTTTTCGTGACGCATCTTAAGAGTTTTTCAAGAACATTCAAGATAATTGATTCATTATTGATATGGCCAAGAACATACACAAGACGTCATATATCTTGCGATTGTCGCCCAACACTCCTCAACTCAGAATTAACTCTTAGAATCATAGTATTCAGATGAACTCACCAGATTGAGTAATCTCTGCATCCTTTGCAAAGCTTGATCTCTTTCAGATTTCCGTATTTGAGTGGAACAACCCTTGCTGTTTTTCCAAGGTTCCCACCTGGCCTTCTCCTCCAGTGACTCTGCTAGTGTCCCGGCATTCCTGTTCACAGCACAGGGAAGACAGAGAATTCACAAATAAACATCATAAAAATGATGAATACCAATACATACGTTGAAGAGGAGGTGACTGGCAAAACTATCATAATTGCAACCATGAACCACGCATCTCTAACCATCTTCACTTTTAAGTACATTAAATCGTTCAAACGGATGATACAGTACCTAGGTTTTAATGGTGCACCAACAACTGGAGGAGCATTGCAAAAGCCAGCCAAACGGGCCCTTTCTTCCTCCTCCAGGAGTGTCGAGACCAAATGGTTCTTTTCCTCCAAAGTCCTCTTCACTATAGGCGGTAGAAAGTCGTTCCCTCGAAAGAGTGCAATATAAGTCATGTTTCGGGTTATTAGGTCTCCTCCAGTAAGCCTCTGCACACCAAATCCACGCACACCGCAATGTCACACCTGTCCTCCCTTCCAAAAAGTAATCTGCATAAAACGCATATTTAAAAAATCCAGCGTAACTCACCATCAATTCTGCAGCCATACGATCATTATCGATTCTCGAGACACCTCTCTTCATAACAACTTTAACAACTTCGCTCTTTTCCCACAACTTCACAATAGCTGAGGCCAGCCCTTCGAGTCCTCGGCGTTTCCCTGGAACGAATCGTGCACATGAATTAACCCTCATTTCAATCAAATATAGAGAGTGAGTATTGAAACTATGTACCAAAGATCTTCCCACAACTCAATAAACCTCCCCAAAACCATACTCCTAGATATGTTCAAATGCATAAAGTGACGAAAATGTCTACCTTATGCAATAAATTCATTTCACATAAAAGATAAATCTCCTTTATGCACAAAGAAGCGGTTTGCACATACTCACCAAGTGCAAAATGTGGACGAAGTTTTATAGCCAGATGTCGCATCTCCGCCATTTCAAAGTTCGAAAGTCTAGGTCTCACTCCATACAGCAGTCGCCTAAAGGGACTTTTGAAACCCGAATTCGGAGGTAACAACAAATCTCCATCAACTGGCACATGTCCATCCTCATTCCACTCTGTGTACTGTGGCCCCAGATCATCCAAAAGATCCTCGATTTCTGTCTCCAGGATCTGCAAGCCATAGGAAGTTTTATCTTCTTTCAACTGCTCTCTTTCATCTTCTTCATCCAAGCCAAGAGACTGTAGTCGCTCTCTGTAAGCTTCCTCCCTTTCCTCAAACTTGCGAATCCAACCGGGGACGTAATCCTTTCCGCGATAAATTACCACTGCGGGTCCCTCCCTCCATACGACTATTCCACCAGTCAATCTCTGCAAGCCAAACATATCAAATCAATACCGTTGTAGGCACTGAAAACTCATAGAGGGCTCAAAGTGAAACATGTGGAAGACTCTTCCACCAGTACATCACTTCCTACTCTCCTTTCTTATGCATGTGAGGAATTGCACAACATTAATAACCCCAACATGCAAAAATCAAAAGAATAAAGTTCACTTTGAAAGCTCAATGAGAAACTTCCAAGACATATTTCTGTCGTTCCAAAATGTAGGGTATGATTTCTTCTTTCTCTCAGTATACTTTGTAACCTTTTTTGAAGCTTCCAAACAATATATTTGAACTCCTATAGGTATAGATATAGACCACGATTTGGGCACGTAAGAGAGTAAAAGGACAGCCTCTGCAACAACTCACAAAAAATCAAAACTCCATAGGACTTGACGAAGAAATTAGTGAACGTATAGTAACTCATACACCAGCACCAAGTACTTAAATTACGCCACTTGTCGCCATTTTCAACAAGCAAGATAAATAGGTAGTTACTAACCTCAAGATCATCATGGACCTTCCTCATGCTGCGTCCGGGGACAGGACATCTCACTTTTGCAATCTCAGACACAAGCCACTTACTATGGATCGACTTCACAATTCCCCTAGTGACCCCTTCGGTACCAATCGTCATCCAACCCCTTATTGTCGATCTTAACGTACACAACCTCTCCAGTTCATCTCGCGGTATAGGTATGTCAGTCAAGGACGGTGCTAATAATTCCTCAGCTGTACTTGTTTCCTCATCCACATGTTCATCTACATCTTTTGCTTGCCTCCACATAACCAAAGTACTCCGATCTTCGTCATTGCCTTTGTCCATCTTCGAAGGTTTATCAACTTCCGAAGCAGTGTTCCGCAGTGAATCCAAGTGAATTCCTTCTTCGGACCCAAGGTTTGAGATGTCTGTGCAATCTGAAGGCTTCTCTTCCAAAATAAAATCCCAAGCACCGTCATCACTCTTGACCTTCTCCAAGTCAGGGTTAAGGTCAGCTTCAGATTCCTTCAATGCCACTACTTCCTCGGAGTTGATTGCATTTTGCCATAATCTATCGAATTCTGATATTGCGTCCTTAGTTGCCATGACTGCAGTGGCATTCATGCTTGATGCTACTGCATGCTGGTCTCTACCACTCATTACCAAAGCTTCTTCAGATTCCGCAAGCGCATTTTCTATGTTTGATGAACCTCGAGTGTTAGCCTTGCTGCTAACTTGTTCTTCATTTTCTGATGCAAGTTCTTTATCAGAAGTGAGATCTGCGGTTTTAGCATATAGTTGCTCCTGAAGTACAATGTCTTCAGATTTGAGATCAGATCTTGTTCCCTTGAGTGTGAAATCTCTATATTGGCTTCTCAAGCTACCAATCTCTGTATTGACATTATCTCCAAAATGCTCATCTTTCTGATTGCTACAGTATTGAGTAAAGTCATGTACATCACTTTCATCATCTTGTGGGGTCATCTCTGCGCCATTTTCAGATATCATCATCTGATAAGGTTCGGTCGCTGCACCCGAGATATTCTCTTCGTCCTTATTCTGGCTGAATTCCGACCCTCTCCACAGCAACATAAAGTGTCTGTCGAAAGATAGAGGCACACATGGCACCAAATCCTGTCAGAATAAAAAATTCCATCAGAAGAGTAAGGAAAAATAAAAATATGGGAAATAACAGTAGGAAATGAGTACCGGTGGTTGCAGTTGAAGGTTAAAGACTGTCAGATATCAACTATGAACCTCACAACATCTCAAAAGATCCCCCAGTTAGATTGACAAGTTATTTCAAGTTAATATTAATTAATAGCTGCGAATGTGATATCCAAGTTAGGACTCATGGTACTAACATCACTCACATCAAGTTAACACCATTTGCATTACACAAACATTGACTTGCATTACACAAACATGCACTGCAACATATGGACTATATGAATCTAATGCCAATTCAGTTAACCCCTAAAGAACCGGGGGTGGAAAAAACCGTGTTGCAGAAGCCACCTGGTGGCCTTGTGGTCCTTTCGGGGTTAACGTTAAGACCTTCGTCATCTAATGGGGGTCTTTTGAGATGAATGTACTCCAGATAAAAGGCAGGATCTTAAGAGAGCAGATGCTCATATACTGAAAAAATCATCCAGCGTATTATCAGGGCTTACCCTAAGTTTTGCACCAATTTTCTTCATATCACTTCTCTCTAACTCCCTACAGTCCACTTTGACGAGCTCGTCAATTTCGAATGCGTCCTTCACCATCTTCACCATGTTTTGATACATCCCAGCCCTCTCTGAAAACCAATAGCTGAACTTGTTAGGCAGCTTTTAAACCTCGTTTTAAGCTTTTAAACTTGTTTTGCAAGAAAGATTCAACCATTCTCACACTTCTCTTCTAAAATAAGATCCAAGTCTACTACAAGCATGTAGCACCAAGAGTTTGCTACTGTATAAAGAGCAAAGCGCTAGAGGTGTTTTAGAAAACTTAGAATTGTAACGAATTTAGGGCAGTTTCTAACATAAATTTCGCCATTTGTAACGCAGCCAAGTTTTTCTAGACCACCTCCAGGGGTGAATTCTCTACAAGTGAACTCTTGTCACATGCCATGATTAAACTGCAACCTACTTTGATTATCCTTGCGCTTGAAATGTACTAGATAGAAAACTTATAAAATAAAAATGAGCATTCGAAATCTACATGTGAACTGATAACTTATAAACGCATAGCTTGCTGCGGCTATTACCAATCTCACAGAACCAGCAATTCAATGTAGTTACTTCTAGAAGTGCTATGATTTCAATGATATGTAAGCTTTGATGCATTTCTTACTCAAGCGACAGAGGCAGTGAATGCGCCGCCCCAAGGTTCGCAGGTTTTCAGCTTCTTCCACACTCAAACCTTCGGGCACACGTTGCACAACTGGAGGATAAATAGGTGCGGGTGGTTTCCACAGCATCAATGGAATTTGGGGCCTTGTGTTCCAATTATAGTTGCGTCCACGAAACACATAGATCATGCTCTTGGAACGGCGAATTATCTTTCCCCCAGACTTCTCCTGTTTCATGGAAACACTGCCATCAAACAGCTGCTATAATCGGCACATCAACCACAGAAACCCAAATCCGGCGGCACTCTCAGACAAGCTAAGAAAGTGTGTAAAAAAACGAAATTTAAGATAGCCTTGCTCTCCGACAGCGAGTTAGTTGAACGGGTTGGGGAAATGTTCAGACCTCAATCACAGAACAGAGATTATTCATGTCCACGGTGGGAACCCCATAGCACTTAATTCTACAAACACGTCGTCGCTTCCAGTGTCTATGCAATAGATCCAGCATGTTGTGCGTCAGCCCATCCTTCCCTTCATCAAGAACATTAAACCAAAAGACTCAGATCTCAGCTTAAAAAATACAACTTCGACAGGGCCAATTTCTATATCACCATAGGCAGTAAGAACATTGCATGTACTGGTTTAAGAATACATAAAATTGGAAGACAGAAAGTTCAGTTATGACCAAATCAAAACTGCTAAGAATAATATGAGGCGCAATCTGGGCCTTTTGGAAACAATATAAGGTGCACCTATAATCTTCACTAATTACAACTGATCATCGTTACTATTATTAAACATAAATACTAAATAAATTATTATTAGATCTTATTGGCGACTGAAAGAGGATACCAACGCACTTTAATATGCATTATTAGACACAGTATTGATGAGTTATGAAATTTCAAAGTACTGTCTCTAGGTGTACCAAAAAACAACAGTAGGTTCTCATAGTCTTTCATGATTTGATAGTGTACATCTTGTGTAATCAATATCCAAGAAAAAGTGATGCTTTTTGGTCCAAATGTTGGTTTCGCATTTTCGGCAGAGTTGATTATGGGTGCACATACCTTACAGAGATGCAAAAAGCAAAATTGCACAATATTATCTGCAAGATAAAACATAAAACACAGCATGGAAAGCCAAGAATTTACCGAGATCAAGCTTCCGACGGCGCGAAACACAAGCCTCCGCTACAAGCTCCCGCACTTCATCTTTGCTCAACGGTTCGCCCAAAATCTCCTCCCGTGTACGTCCCAGACAGGGGCCTGTATCCTCAAGGAAGGGTCCAGGCGGTGCCACTTTTCTAACCTTGGTCATTGCCGCTGGTGGCAAGTTGAAAGAATCAAACTGCCGCGGGGCTCTCTTCGTTGGTTCGTAAGGGCGTTTGCCAGTCCAAGGCCTCGCCATGTTCTCAGGTCCGAAAGGCGAGTACACAGGCTCCCTCAACCCAATGGGAGCTACCTTCGGATGCTCGGAGTAGCTGAACTGACAAGGGTGATCAGGCTTTATAACAGCAGGCACAAAGTCTTGGAAGAAAACGGACTTCTGCTTGAAGTAAGGCTGGAGTCGCAAATGGTTTTCCTTTTGTTGTTGCTTGACTACTGCAGAACGAGATTGGTCTCGGTTGGGATGCTTCCCTTTTGTGTACTTCGAAAACTTTGCAGGAATGGAAGGATACGATTTGGAGATTGTGAATTCAGGCCCATGTCCGAGATGGTGTCGAGAATCCTCATCATCCAAGTTCCAGGCCACAGAATCCTCTCTGCGCTCTTCACCAGACCAGAGGTCGTCCTCAACCTGGTTCCACAAAGTATTCGAATTTCATTTCATAAGAACATAACATAACATTCTTGAGGAGCTGCCTGACCATCCTTTGGAATCAATGTAACAGTAAGAACAGAGAGCCAAGAAAAGGAATCCAGGGCGCAATCTTGAGTTCGGGTTATGTTTGCAAAGCTAGGTGTAGCTCGCAATAGAATTATTTATTTCATTTCATCCAGCCCTTAGTCGGCATGTTCGCATGTGAGCTCATTTGCATACCTGGCAATGAAATAGCTTGCTTCAAAAGAGTACTAGTTCTTCAATATTTCAGTGCTTCACATTTCTTTTGTACTCCAGATTCTTTTTGTGCAAGCTGTACTTACTCTAGAATGTTGTAAGAAAACACTGACGCCGAAGCAGAGCAACTAATCAAAAATACCCTAATCCTGCTACATGGGCGATTCATCAAGATTAGGGTTAAACATAGAATGGACTCACCTCTGGATCTGACGATGAGCTTCGATCCTCTTGATTACTCGTTTCATAATCTCGTATATCATAATCTCGTATAGCCTCCACTTGACCATCCCTTCGTCTCCGGACGAAAGAATTGCTATCTTTGTCATCCCAGTCTTCAGCATCCTTGCCTTGGAGCTCCACTAGATCATTACTTAAGCCAGATTCCCGGCGATGCTCCAGAATATCCAAAAATATACTCGACAATTTGTAAGGAGAACTATTGCTGGCCTGCTCATTCCCTAAACCTTGTTGTTGCTTCCATGGAGAAGATGATGCAAGAACGGAAACTCTAGGTTGAGGAGGACGGTAAAATAATAAAGGTGACTGCACTCGTTTCCGAGAGATGAGACTACCCAAGGAGGAAGTATGCAAACACCAGTTTCGACGCTGAATCTCTAGCTTGCAGGGAAAATTCGACGTTTGTGATACAATAAGCCCCACTGCCATCTTCTCTTCTCCGTTCCTCTTTCTCTAATTTACAATGTACTGCCCTCAGCCATCGAAATTGCCAGACTAAATCCTGAACACAAGGTTTGTCCAAGTCCCCACAACCAGTAGCCACAACTCAGTTCCTTCACTTGCATAATCACGAATTGCAACAATTGGATACACGCTGGTCTAAATTTAATATCTGCGTTCTAAATTCCTGAGGATTGCGAGCTAAACCCTAAGCCCTAAACCCTTAGCCCTAAAACCCTGAACCCTGAACCTCGCGGCAGATACAATAGACAAAGATTTTAGCCTGAATCAAGGATTGACAACGAATTTGTTGTACAAGAGAATTCCGAAAATTGAAAAGAGTAATAGACTCACATCTTGATTGCATAATTTTAATCAGACCCTGTATTAACGTGTTGCAGACGAAAGTGTTGCATGAACCTGTAAATGCGGAGAATCTGCATAATTGAGAATCGAAGAAGAGTTACTAAAGAAGCTGCACAGCGTCATGATACCAAGAGAGGCACTCACTCGCTACGAGAAGATTGTAATTTATTTCAGCCTATATTGTGACTCACACTCGACCACCTACCGCTCGCAACTAGCAATTGCATAAATTTCTTAAGGAAATTCTAAAGACATAGCACCGAAAACCCAAAGCACTAACTCTGTGAATGCAACAAAACTCTCCGAAGAATGTTCAGCAGCCTGGGTTTCGTGTCCAGTTTCATAACCGGGTATCAACTTCATCTTTCTGCCTCGTAGCATTTGGGCCATCCTTACTCTGTGGGCATCCTCATTCGAGATAGTGAAGCAGGGCGCGTGATGATGGCTACGGCGATGGCGAATGTAGTGCAGGCAAATCAAAGGATAGCGACGCACCTTTGTGGCGCCGCTGTGATTAACCCTCTTCGCTTCGTGCCCCAATTTCTTGTTGTTTCCAAAGCTCCAAAGCTCCGCTATGGCTACTCGCTTCGCAAAGCAGGTGAGGATGGATTCTAAATTAGGTCGTGGTGTTTTCTCAAAGCTTCCTTTTCGAATTCTTTTGTTCGTTTGGTTTTGAATTGGCCATTTCAAAGGTTGCCTCAGGATGCACTTCTACTTCTTCGTCTTCCACAGGGCTATGTTGTCATGCGGCCGTGCTTTCACGTGACGAGAAGAGCCAGCTTCTCATGGGTGTGGAGAAAAGCCATGTGGAGGATGTTGCACGCGTTCTAGAGCTGGTACACTTTGCATTCCAACACATGGTTTCTATATATTATAATCCAATACATCTTCCAATTCTTGTGATTTTTTTTTCTCTTTCTTTCGTTCAATTCCAATGGTGTACTGTTTATCCTGACCACCATCACATTCTGGGGAATATTTCTTGAGCATGAAAAGGAATTGGCATGAAAAGGAATCTCTGACACCTTGTTTTGCGAATTTGAACAATTGAAAGTTTCTTAAGTCAATGAGCCATTGTCTTCACATGTGAGTATGTTAGAGCTTTATTTCACTTGATTTGGTATGACTTTGCTCTATTAGCCCTTAAATGGCATTGTTTTCAAGAGGTGCCATGGTACTTCAACTCAAGAATGTTGTGTGTGGTTCCAATTATGGACAGTTAAAACATCTTCTTACGTTTTTTTATTTTAATTTTTCTCTTTCATTCTTTCGTTCCACTTCTAACGATATATTTATCCAGGCACGAAGCGCAGCAGATAGATGGGAAGTGGCACATTCAGCGTTTCTCACCCCTCCAGTGTTGAACGATGCCCTAATTGCAGTACGCAAGTTGTCAGATGTGGGTGCTTTAGTCTCGGGTGGCTATGCCCAGGTACAGTCTCTTCGTCGAAGCTTATAATGCAAAGTCTCTTCCCTTTTCTGCATTTTAATCTAATTTTTGAGCATTGCTAAGTACTGTTGACATAACATTCTTTCGAAGTCCACTGCTTCTCCCAGGAATCCATATCTATCCTTCTCATTTAGGGTTTTCAGAGTGCGAGCTTTTCATTCCGAGAATGTAGGCAATTTGCAAACGCAAATTGAAAACTCTGCGGGAGGGAGCCTTGAGGCCCGAAATCTCGTCATAGATATTAGTCTATACGGAGAATTTTCAAGTATAGTTAGAGAATCACTTCTAATTGCGAACGCCAGTCTCACTTCTTATTGCGAATTTGCGACCCAATATTAGGTCAGTTATGGCATAATGCAATGTTGATTCCGATTCTCAAAGTAAAGGATGCAGGCTTACTACGGCTAATGAATATGGTTCAGTTTTGTGAAGAATAGTGTGAGGTGATACGCTTCATGATGTTGATAATATGGGAGTGGAATATGTTGGGTACATTGGGGTAGGCAGAGAGGTGCCGGCTTTCAGTTGGACATGTAGAGGCCATCGAAGCAACCAGTGTTGAAGGAGGGGAAGCTGGTTACCCCGGAGCAGTTTGTGCTTTGAGGTGTGTTTGTTATGATTTAGATTCCCAGTTTCAAGGTGTTGTTAGGTATCCAATATGCACGGATGTTTATGCATGACCGCCATGACGTTGACCTTGGTGAATTAGAGGGTGAAGGATAAGTGGTTTCTGATTCTGAACTTGTTTGTGAACATAATCAGCGTCTCTGGCAATTTCATGTTCGAAACGGCCTCGCATGGAGATTTTCTCGGGTCTATCTTGGGCACCGGTGTCACCCGTGACAAAGTTGGCGACATTATTATGCAGGTATATTAATTCTGCATCTTGTGGAGTTCGTAAGCTTCAGTCTGAAGTTTTATTTGACTCCTAGTTTTTGCTGTGCGCGGTAAGTACAGACTTTAGTGAACAAGAGCAAGGTGAATCTGTACTTATTATGACGTGCAGTGACGATCATGGCCTTTGAAGTTTGATGATATTTTATTTATAAATGATGTTTTCAGTAAAATTATACTTCTTCAGGAGATTTTAGACGACATTCGGAGAATCTTCCTCATGATTCAAGGGTAGGTCTTCCTTTGGTCACAGTGATCATACAAAAGCCTCCCTCTGTATCATGGGGAGGCCTCTATAAGATCACCATGACCTTAGGAAACCTCCCCATTAATCGTGGTAAACATTCTCTCAATGACGTTGACTGAAACTCTCTAAATTTTACTGAAAATCTTTTTTAACAATTTTAGCATAACTGGTGACCTAAACGTTGCAATTGTGAAATTCAGGGAGAGAGAGGAGCCCAGGTTTTGGTGGTCCCTGAGCTCGTTGATTTCTTTCAGTCATCACTGGTGCAGGTTTGTTCGTTTACAAAATCAAAACTGTGCTTCTATGTTCAATATATCGCCACGAAAAAAATTTTGAATCCTCGTACAACACTTCAATATTGCATGAGCAGATGTCTTTGGACGAGTTTGCAACTACACGGTTTGACATAGTGCAGCTTTGTGCATCCTGTTGCTATATTGGTGTGAAATTGATTCTTTTCCATGCAGGTTCGTAATGTAGGAGTACAAGCGACAGCTATACCACTGAGTGCACTCCAAGTAAAAGCTCCTAGGTTGACATTTTGCAAACTTTAACTGCAACTTCCTCTTTTTATTCTAGACTTGCGGTCCTGTGAATTTTGTCTCTGGTTTCTGACACTTCCTGTTTATTTATTTCAGGGTGGACACTTTCAAGTCAGTGGAGGCTTCTTTGCGCGTTGATGCATTGACGAGTGCTGGTTTTCGTATGTCTCGGTCCAAACTAGCTGACCTGATCAGGTTCGTGGTATTGATTTACTATCATTCGCCGTCCCTTCTCAAATACACCCTAGTTTTGTGACTCATGGTGAGAATTATTTTGACACTATTTCTAACCTCTGAAATTTAAATTGTCGTTTGTGGTAATGCAGTAAAGGAGAAGTGAGGGTTAACTGGAAAGAAGTAACAAAGACTAGTCTTTCGTTAAAGACTGGGGATGTGGTTTCCGTACGTGGGAAAGGAAGGATACAGGTACGAACAATCTCAACTTGGGTCCTCTCCGTAATTGAAAGTCCTGAGCTTTGTTTGTCTTCAGGTGAGAAACGAAGCAATGGTTGGAAAATGTAGAAAGCTGTGTTATTCAATGAAAATGATGTGAGAACTACGTTCTTTTTTAGAACTGGAAACTGTGGGACTTATTTCACAACGTTTTTCAATCCAGCATCTTAAAGCCTTTTTCGTTCCCTTTTTCCTTCCATTTTTCAATGTCTACTTTTCAGGAATGTTTATTAACGGTGTGAATTCCAGGTGGGACAAATTGTCATGACGAAGAAGGGGCGATATGCGGTGGAGCTAACACGCTACTTGTAGTGCGCCCATTCTTGTAGTGTAAGCAATGCCTTCAGTTGCATGCCATAAAATGCTTATGTGAAATGGGAATTCAATTTCAAGTAGATTTTAGTTTTTGTAGGTGTAGAACTCCCATTGATTGTTCAAATCCAAAACTGGGGTTACATGTTAAATTACTTAACCTGTAAAGGATCAGGGGTGTTTGAGCATAGCTCTTATTTTCTTAACTAGCTCTTGTAACAAGCATAGTTCCTCATTTGTGTGGAATAATTTTGATGATTGCCACCATTGAAATGAAACTAAGAAGACTTATGTAGCTTTATTATGAAAAAAGATTGATGAAATCACACAATTCTTGAGAAAATGCCACCATTGACAAGATTGATGAAAGATGTTCAGTTAGGCAATACTTTGTACATATGTTGAAATCAAAAGTGATCCAAAAATTCTGATTTTTCTCCCATGGGTAGATATCATCATGATTTTAATGTGATTTTTTTCAAATCATTTTGAAGTGTGAGAAAAAAGAAATGAGGATGTGAAAGTGATTGCCCACAACACCTTCTCCATTCTCAAAAAATTCACCAAACTTGATCATTTTTTGATTAGATTGCACCAATGGATTCAATGGAAAAAATCATCTAAGGGGCTCTTTGTTGTACATGGACTGTTAGTGAGGTTTACATTTCAAATTTCCTACAAATGTAGTTGCAAAAGCTTTGTGGTGTCCATATGGTCCTTTATGGATAAACTACACTCTTCATTCTAATTAGTGTTCACTTGCTTCTAGAAGCAAATCATTTTAGACTATCTTTTCATTGAAGAAATATTCATTTAATTTTTTACTTTATATTCTTTAATAGTTTTACAACATGGTTATTGTTTGAGCTATCTTAGTTAGTAAAAAATTACAACTTTAAGAAAAATAAGTAGTTCAAAGTAAATTTATTTTGAAAGCAATATTGAATAAAATGAAGAGTGTAGCTTTCATTGAATTTTTTTGAATTTTATTAAGGTAGAAATACCTAAATCCATTCACTTAGTTGATGTACATAGATAGAGTCAAAATTGCAATTAGGGTTGTTTTTTCACTCATAGACAAATGAAAATTATAAACTTTAAAAATTATATTTTTGAAGAATATTTTCATTTTCTATAAATTTTCAAACTCAAACCTCAAAGTATTCTCATAGGTGCATATTTGAAGAGTTTTCCAAATGACCCCAAAACATTCACTAAAGGCTCTTATCCTTTGCAACAATGTTCTACCATGTGTAAAGTTGAAGACATTGCACGTAGATGGTTTAAGGTCATATTAGAAACACTTCAAAAGAACCCTACATTTCAAAAATAGAAGGCAAACCTAAATGGGTACAACTACCTTAAGAAAGAGAAGAGACTCTAATCCCTTATTGAGATTGACATAAACTAACCCTTAACCCCTAAAGCCCCGCTTGTCCCCTCGGGGGACAATTTGGGTCCGGGTAGGTTCCTATTGTCTCAATTTGAAGTGAATTTTTTTGAGATTTTTTGAGGTTGTGTAGCTTTGCAAGAACTTTGTGGATATATAATTTTTATTTCAATCGTATGCCGGATGAAAAAGTTATGGCACAATGAGCAAGAAATGGAGATTCTCGGGCAGCCCAAAAAAAAATTACAAAAAGTCAAAATAATTTTTTTTGAATTTTTTTCCTAAAATATTATGTTTTTACCTATACATGAAGCTTTGATTCATTCTATTTGGACTAGGGATGAGAAAGTTATGGACAATCTTATTTTTTTGGGCAATTTAACCCCTAAAAGCCCAAGGGGTTTGGACAAAACACAAATGTGTTATAAAATATAAGTTCTACAACTTTTTTGAAGTTTGCATTAAAATAAATAATGTGAAGCACAAAAAAAAGAAAATATCCATATGGTCAAAATTATAAAATTATTCTTAGATTCTCTTCAAATGAATTTTGAAGATATAACTTCAAAAATTCACCAAAAATACAATTTCTATCTTTAGCAATTGAATTTTTTTTGATTGGTCAAAATTGTGGTTTCTATTGATTTGTGAAAAAATGCATAAGATCCAGTAATGAAAACACCAACACTTTCCCCAAATAGTAAGTTTTTCAACACTAGGCAATATTAGACTCTTTGTGCTATTTCTCTTATAGTTTTTGTTTGACCGTAGCGATCTTAGTTTTGAATATAAATATTGAAAGACAATCCAATCTCTTAAAAAAAAAAAAAAAAAAAAAATTGAAAAAAGTTTTTTTCTGCCCGAAAAATGTGCCCGAAGTTGGGCAGCGACCATAAAATGGTCGTTTGAGCGCTTAGGGGTTAAGCATCTTCTTGAAAAAAAACTTTTTGTTCAACTTTGAATGCTAATATCTTCCAATCCGTACGGTGAAATTTGATAAAATGTTTACTACATGATCTCAGACAAGTTAAGTACAAGATCCTACGGTTAAATTCCTCAAAAAACAAAAAAATTGGTTTCCTTAAGTGAATACAGCAGAAGTGGTAGGTTTGAGTGGTTTTTGGCAGAAAACACCCTCGGGGCTTTAGGGGTTAAACAACGAGCCGGTCACTGTGGAAATCATCTTGTTTGGGTAATGTGTGAAGTGTTGGCTTAAAAAAATGAAAAAGCATTCATTGGAAGACAAACTACTGTAGAAGACCTTTTCTTTTTCCACACAAAATTTGGAGGATGAATAGCTACAATTCTATCCTACATGAAGAGATTCTTTTGTTTTTATTGGCTAGAAAACATTATACGCGTCGTTTATGGGTTGAGAGTTTTCATCTTGTGTCCCACACATTGCCCCCATAGGTGAAGTGAGTGATGCCAAGACTACGCACCTCTGTTAGGAGGGAGACTCTATAGTACTCTATGGTCGAATCTTTTCAAAAATCTTTTCAAAAATTGAAAAATTCAGTTACCTCATGAATCGCTTCACAGGAATAGTAATGCAAACTGGCTGAATCATGATTCTGCTCTACGTAAACCACCGTTGGGATTCGTCCCGTTCAAAAGGCGGGCGAATTCTGAGCTGTAATGCCCGATTACGCGGGCAAAACCGCGTAATCGGGGATTACGGATTTTTCATCCAGTTCGTGATCTCATCCAACGAAAATTCATTGCCCACCGGTCGTTTACGCCGGGCAATGCCCCTCGTCGTAGGGAATTTCGCCAAAAAGAAGGGCCTCCTCGTCAGGCTCCGCCCTCCTCGTCTGCCCTTTTTTTGGCGAAATTCCCTCCTCCTCGGGCATTGCCCTATACACAATTTAAAACCACAATCCAACTCAAATCAATTCTCAAATGGTCCGCATCTGGACCTCACTTCGTGTTCTGAAATTTTGTTACACTCATCTGAGTCGGCGAAAATTGAGTCCTATGGTACACTCGTTTCACTAAATCTACCACAACTTCGCATGAAGTCGAACCTCGAGCCTCAACCTCGCGTATGAAACAAGGAGGGCTCATAAACAAAACACTTTGAATCAAAATGTAAGTCATCTTCAAAAAGAAGCTACAGCTCGAATTCTCTTCTCTTCAACCCTATTCCAGTCACTTTCTATCACCACATGACGCTTCATAACATTCTTCACCAACTGCATATCTTCCCATTTAACTTGAAGCATAACCAGGTATCCAGGAAGAATTGTTCTTCCAAAGCATGAGATGTCCCCACCTCCGTAACTCACACAAAGGATACTTCCCTTGCTTTGACGCTATATTCTCAGGCCTTCAGCAGAACCCCACATGTTCTGTTTAGAATGTTATGATCGCAGTTGCAAAACAGGAAGGGGCTCCAAAAAATCATAAACTCGTCATCTCTTCCTCAACGCTCACAAAGAATTGTAAATCTCCAAGATCTGACAGGGAGTCTTGCAGGGAGGGTTGCAAGAAGGGTTGCAGGAAGGATTTAGGGCTTCAAGTTTGGGGTTATGTCATACATACCCCATCTATCTTGCCATCAATGTTGGGTATCAAGGATTTCAACATGGGCATCTCAACGATTCTGCTCACACTGGACAACAAGCTATCCTGAGAGTCAGAGGGCGTTAAGAGTTTTATGATTGCAGTTGAAACACAGGAAGGTTGTCCAAAATCATAACCCCAATCGTCTCTTCCTCAAGACTCGCAAAGAATTGTAGGTCTCCAAGATCTGCCTGGGAGAATTACAGGCAGGGTGTAGGGTTTTAACCATCTAACTCGCCACTAATGTTGGGTACCATGGATTTCAATGCAGAGGCATGTCCACAATGCTGCTCACTGCACAGCAAGCTATCTCCAAGATCTGGCAGGGAGGGTTACAGAGGCAGGGGTTAAGGTTTATTGTTTTGTCATGCGCACCCACCTACCTCACCATCAATGTTGGGTACCATTCATTTCAACGCAGCGGCATCTCCACAACTCTGCTCACACTGGACAACAAGCTATCCCTTGACCCTGACGGCGTGCTCCCAATGAACACGGGCGAATTTCGGTAGAGCTCCGTGGTACTGGAGGGGAGCGACAAGAAGGAGTCCAAGTTGGTGAAGAGCGCAGTCCCATCCCGTCGACTGTCCAAGATGCTGTCGTCCCCCCGGAAGCGACTGAGGCCGGAGCTTTCGAAGTCCGTGTCGCCCTGCAGCATGGCCACCACTCGGGACATGCTGGGTCGCCTCTCCGCGGAATTTTGTGTGCACAGGAAGGCGATTTCCAAAATGCGCAGCACCTCCATCTCTTGGTCGATTTGGAGGCAGAGTTTGGAGTCTAGCAGTTGCTTCAAGCGGTCTTCCTCGCGCAGCATCCAGGCCTGGGAGTATTCCAACTCAAACTTGTCAAGTAGGGATTAGGATTTAACTATCAGAGCTTCACTATGGGATGCTCACTATAGTTAACAAGCAGCTTCACAATGGGAAGATTTTTGTGAATGTAGTCATCAAAATATTCTTGAAAAGGGATCATTTTAGTTAAAGCCTTGTTTTATTACTTGAGACGGGGAAAGAAAATATGAATACGAAAACATACAGAGGTTGCAAATAAACTCACCCATTCCAAAAGGTAAATTTCATGCGCTGGCAACTTCAGATCAATATTTCTTCTTCCACTCACAATCTCAAAAAGCAGAACCCCAAAGCTGTACACATCGACTTTCTCGCTGAGTTGTCCTAACGTTGCATATTCTGGGGCTAGATAGCCTCTGCACAGTCCACATTTAAACATCAACCAAAGTGTCTCCAGTCAAAGATTACAACTAAGTGTATATAGATTAGATAGTACACAATCTTGCAATTCATGGTATAATGTTTCAGTCAAAAATCCAGAAGATTGAAGGCAAGCTTACCTAGTGCCAGCTACATGAATTGTCATAATGTGGCTCTGATCATCCGGAAACAATAGAGCTAAGCCAAAATCAGCAATTTTGGGCTCTAGATTCTTGTCCAACAAAATGTTACTTGCTTTGATGTCCCGGTGAATGATTTTTGGCTGAGCTAAAGAATGCAAGTAGTGGATGCCGTTTGCCACTCCAAAACAAATATTTCGGCGTACAGCCCAAGGAAGATCGACATTCCGCGTATCCTCTACATAAAAGCAATCACACAAAAGTAAACATTAGAATAGAGTAAGCAAATGAAGCTTTGAATTTACTACAATATACCAACACTCCAAACACAACATGGTTGGCATTAGTAGAGATTCCAGTCATTTGACCACCAAGACTCTTCGAGCTCTATTTTCACTTATTGCAAAACCCAGAGTTTTCAAGATGACAAATGCTCTACATGGCCAAAAATTCCTTATTAGCAAAGACTCTAAATCATAATAATAAGTGCTAAGTATGAATTTCAAAACCAACAATGCACTTCAAAGCGACACTAAGCACTGTTGTTAGACGTTTGATGTCCCTAAATGTATGATTTTGGAATGAAGAGTAAGTTTCCTTAGTTTGTTGGTTTGGGGGAATATTTATCTTATGGCTCTTTGACAAACACGTGGTCAACTACTTGGAGACTCAAAGGAAGCCCAGGGACCAAATATGCAAAGCTTCCTCTAATGCAATCACAGATAAAGTTCACAGGGGTATATGATCACCGTCAAATATATAATTTCTGTTGCAAGATTAAGAACTTACCGAGTAGCACTTGCTCCAAATCACCCATTTCGACATACTCGTGTACTAGGAGGCGCTGATCTTTACGAATACAGCAACCTTTCAGTTTCACAAGGTTTCGATGCTTGACCGCTGCCACCAGCACAATTTCGTTGAGGAAGACATCCAAGCTCTGTTGTGACTTCGAAAACAGTTGCTTCACCGCAACTTCGGTCGCATTCGGCAACGTGCCCTGCACTCAGATTCAACGTGGATGACACTCAGAACCTAAGATGAAATCAGCTTCAAGCACCTGATTTTGAGTCACATACGTAAGGTAGAGGATACTATTTGCGTCTCTTTTGAGCATGTAAACCAATTTGTAGGAATGTGGTTTTTTGAAGATAGGTAGAGTGGTGCAGATATCTCCGTGTACAAGAGCCAAATCTGTTGAGATCAAATATTTATCACTATTTCACTTTGAAAGGAGTTTGTAGACCACTATAATCGACATTAGAAAACTCCATTTCCATATGATCAGACATTCAGTCAACTCATGCTTACACCTCTTGCTAATTGAAGGTCAACCAAAAGCATGAAAGATGAGTTGCAGTCGAGTATGAAACATTGAGTTCCTAACAGTTTTAGGAACCTCTCCCTTCATTACGCAAATGCATGCAAGAACTCTTCTGTGCTTAGAAACTCTATAGGCACATACCTTGTAAACCGCACCGTAATGGCCTTTCCCAAGCTTCATATCTGGGTGGAATTCTCCAGTGGCAGCTCGAATTTCACCGAATGTATAAATCGTGGGCTTCACTTCATATTCCGCAAACTCTGAAAATTGAGACATAGAGCAACGATTCCAGTCTAAGTCGAAACATCTTTATAATCTCCAGTCAACAAAATGACTTTATCAGGAGTTCAATTTGAGGAAAAAGATTCAAGGTATCAGAACCCAAACGGAAGAACTTTTGACCATCAAAATCTTTGATCTACAATCATATGCCAAGGGAGCAATAAATTCCCAGAAAAAATCGGATAATTTGAGTTCAAAAGCTTACTCTGGTTTGCTTCAAAAATAAGTTTCTTTCTCTCTTTCCTGCTCCGATAGTAGAGACCACTGTAGATTAGAATGACACAAGCGCATACAAATCCGCTGACGACAGTCGCAATGATGATGACTTTCTTGTTACTTCCAGTGCTTCCTGTCAATGGAAGGGCCACAGCAATAATATTAGAGCGGGACATTGGAGCTCAGTGATGACCCTAAAATTCTTTAGTCATATGGTCCCCAAGACTATTAGTTCCCAATATTCACTATTGTACAACCCCTGAAAAACTTTGGTTTTGTATGATGACAGATGTACAAAAATATCTTTTCAGCAGACTTAAAATCTTGATATATGTAAAGTTTTGAAACATGGATAGTCGACTACTTGGGAACTGAATGGATCAAATCTTCAAAAGTTTTCTTCTAACCCAAGTTCAAGAATATCTTAATGAAGAAAATTCTTGTGCATCAGTTAGGTATCAATCATGATCCTTTTCAACAATACACATTGAGCGGAAGGTGTAGAACTGGAAGTTGACATGCTTAAATTACCAGTGACGAAGCATTGTTGCTGACAGACACAACGTCGTAAATCATTGGTGCTTCGATTATCCATCAGGTCACAATAGGGATTGCCTGATAGACTGTCACACCAAGAGGAACCAAATTTCAGTTGAAAACGATGGTATGTGAGTTATCAGAAATGGAAAATGACCCAAAAATAATAATAAAAGCTAAAGTAGTAATTTCAACCTAATAAGCACCGGTATGCAAACCATGCTTTATTATATAGAAACAATGAAGATCAGTGAACTCACTTGAATTTGAAATGGAGGTTGTCAATGCTATCAGAGTAAGCAACGTTGGAGATCTTGTTGTTGGTGAGGCTTACTAGTTTCAGACTTGGGCTTCTATTGGCCGCAGCAAGAATACGGTTGATATCTAGAGTACCAGTGAAATTGTTGTCGTCTAGAGCTCTGGAAATCATTTTGCGAAGTGCAGAAATTTAGCATTGACGATTCAAATGACTAGCAAGTCTCTAATGTCAAAGCATTTAAAATCACGTGTGGACTGAACGGTACATGTTGCTCACAGGTATGAGATTGTCGTCATATCTATAAAATTGAAAAACTTCAAGGAATTGGCATATTATTAGGCACCCATCTGGAACCTCAGATCTACACCAGTCCTCTACTATTAGGACCTGGTGAACTTTAACGTTAAAGTTAACGTAAATGACCGTAATAATTGTGTGCCTAACTGAATGTCCAACTTTCATGACAGAAAAACACATTAGTCCAGTCCAAGACTTGTAGATCTGTATTGATCATGACCAAGGATGAGTGAAGCTTACAATGTCTGTAAGTCCGGAAATCGAACCAGGACAGACAAAGGGACAGCACCAGTAATAGAGACCCCTCGCAACAATCTGTCAACATTATGAACAATAAGTGTCAGATTCATTGAATAAGTGGGCAAACGTTTTGGATTGGCAATATCATCAGGTTCTTTTACATAGAGAACTCTCGAGAAATTGGCACTCTATTTAGATGTTAGTCTGAAACCTTAGATCTATACTGTTTTTAAAGCTCTGTGCACTTAGATGATACAATTTTGACACTTAGTAATACTTACAATGTCTGTAGGTTCTTCAAGTCCTGAGCCCAATAAGGAAACGGTCCAGGTGTGAAATTGTTGTAGCTCAAGTCTCTGCCAATATGTAGATAACAGGAAAGTAAGCAAAGAAAACAGTGACCCAAACGACACATTTTGAGCCAATTAATAAGACCAATCCTCCCTATTCACACTTCATGGGGATGAACTCATGTGTTCACAACTTTACATGTGAAAGTTGTCCAAATAGATGTGTACATAACATGATTGATAGATTCTCAAAATATATCAGAAATGTGCAATTACAGAGTATGCAATTAGAGAGAGTTAAGTTTAAGCTCTGACATAGTTCTAATAACATTTCTAGAGCTGAAATTGACTTACATATATTCAATATTCTCCAACAAGCTCAAATCAGGAATGGTGCCCGTAAATTGATTCCTCGAAAGATCCAATGTTTTTAACGTAGCGACGTTCGACAACGACGATGTGCCAAGCTCTCCAGAGAGTAGGTTCCCACTGGCGTTGCTGCAGAATTTCACAAGATATTAAATTAATGACCCACGCTGTATAACATTCTTAGCCATTCTTAAGATTTAGTACTACATCTCATTACGAGAATCAAATCAGAAGAATTTTGATTGAAAATCAACATAAATGAAATGTATGTTGCAGGTAGCTCTACTACCTATGCCACAAAGGACACATACAGTGCTACCATAATCAGATCATGCGAGGAGTATGGCACTCACAAGAATCGAATCGTTCGGTGCCCTGACATTGTGGGAAGTGAACCATTGAATTGGTTGTCAGAGAAGTCCCTGAAATCACTCCAGGTTCAACTAATTAGTATCTTAATTTCAGTAAGTGTAAAATCTGTTCTAACCAATCCCTCAAATCGTATACATGTAGACTCCATGACTTGAGAATCAATAATTCAGCTTGCGCTTGTACATGTTAAGCAGCTCCAGAAGAAGATTAACTCTGACCCTAAGACAAGCGTGAATGAATTGAAGAGTCTGTTACGTGATTTTACTACGTCACATGGATAGCAAGTGCTAGCTAGCATTACAATGTCCGATCTCAATTACAAGATTTCAATATAAAAAGACAATTTTAACGCGTATAATTTAAATGCCAAATGGGACAAAATAGGTTTTTCAGTAAAACAGACTTCACCACTTGAGAGAAAGATCGTCAAAATATAATTTACTCACAGGTCTAAGATCTTCGTTACGTTTGGAGATATCATTTCTGGAAGGCCGCCAGTGAAGCTATTGTGGGACAAGTCCCTGCAAATTTGTGGCATCGTATGACAAAAATTTAATACAAAAACATGCAGTATAGCAGTATGTCTGGAAGTGAACTAACTGCACAAATTTCAGAAAAAAAATGAGCCATGAAAGCATAATTATGATTCTTACGCAGTAACTAAATTTTGAAGATACTTCAGAAAAATGGACGGTACTGGCCCAGTAAACAGGTTGCTGGAGAGGTTCATCGTCTGAATAGTTCGATACGACACAGTATTATTATGTGGAATCGCCCCTGTCAGTCGATTGTCACTCAAGTCGCTGCAGCAAAAGGAAAGATGACCCACAATTATTTCCTGAACCTAAAAAAGAAACTCTACTTCGGAAGCAGACAATATTGTAACACATATAGAGTATTAAAATTTAACACTTATGAAAATTGATCTTGATAATATGTAACATTTACAAAAATAACATTTATAAGACTTCAAAAGTAAATATTGTAACATTTATAAAAAAATAAAAATAAAAGTAAAACAAATATGAGTCATCATTCATTTAAGATAGTTGAAAGAAAGAATCTATAGCAATTTGGTGAGATTCTTCTACACACCAAGTACTTGCTTTTGAAGTGCTTGGATATTCTTAGGTTTTTGCTCCAAAAATTTCTTCAAAGTCTCAAGTGCACTCTTAGCATCTTTAAATCCAGCAATGTTTTCCAACTCCATCTTAACTTTTTCAACTTTATCACTTATCAAAGTCAATTCAATGAAGTAGGGAGCTAAGCAATTCATATAACTTAACACTTAACACTTGATCAGTAGTGTATATTTTGCAGGAGCACAAATTTCCATTTACAAAAATAGCATTCATAATATGTAATACATATGAGATTTTAACAATTATGGAGGTAACACTAAAGCTTAGCGGAAGGCTGACTGTAAGAGATCAGACTAAACAAAAAATCAGGTCAGAATAAAAGAGAGACCCAGTCCTCAAACCGTGCAGAGCCCTAAAACAAGTGCCACAAAATTGTCCGTACTTACATTGATTGCAGAAACCCGAATGCAGAGTAGAAGAACTTCGGAAGAGGTCCCGAGAAATTATTACCGTGCAAATCTCTGTCGAAGATGACATTTCCAACAAATCGATTGGGAATTAGAAGCAGAACATGATGCAATTACAAAACCGTAATCAGCTGAACTTTAGAGCACAACTTATTATCCCCAAACCGTAAATCCCAAGAACAGTTCTGCTGAACTTACATGTCAAATAAGCTCAGTAACTGGCCGAGCTCTTCAGGAATTCGACCGCTAAGTCCAGGGTTATTCGTTAGGGTTCTGCACGACACAACAACAGTAAAAACTCATTTTAAATGGAGGACTTCAGTGAAATTGGCGCAGTTTCAGACACCAAAATGAACCCTCAGAACTACACCAGCCCTAGTTTCAGAGCTCTGGGAACTTGAACGTCACAAATTTGGAGCTCGGAAACAAGAAAATTTTGCAATTACGGCCATAACTGCAGAAAACCAGTCATGCCCACTCTGAAATTGACCTAAAGTACACTTCACTGGCATGGCCCAGCCGAAAGGTTGTCTTTCTAAACTCACAAAGTGACGAGATTGGTGAGATTTCCAGTAGCCGGCGGCAGAGAGCCAACAATCGAAGAATTTCTCAACGTCCTGTAACCCAAAACATTCATCAGAACAAGAACAAGAAACCAGCAATGAGCGTACAGAGCTCGAGTAAACCCTAAACCCCACTCGAGTCAGAAATCTAAGCGTTCGGTTAGGTAAGGAACAAGGGCAAGGAGCCTCATGGATATAAGCACTTGCGACTTTCAGTGGCAGCCCGAGGTATGGAAGCTTGTTCCCACAATGCCCCTGTGCCCTAATTAACTGCTTACGCAACATACAGAAACCTCGCAAGAAGTGTAGTTCATGAGCACAACCCACAGACTCTTACAAAACTTCACTAGCTAGAAGGGATGGGACTCACGGAAGCAAGCCCACAATCTACTACAGTACACCACTCAGTAATGCAGAGTTCTTTACAGACAGGAATCTTACAAGCCCATAATCTCAAAGGCCCACGCATCGAACCCATATTTCGAAGTCCTCTTGGCGTTACAAAATACTCCTTTCCAAGGACTAGTTTGCGCGCACGGCGGATTCGTGGACACCATGTCATTCCACCCGGCCAGGTTCTCCTGCGGATCTGGCGTGCTCGCACCCCATGCATTCCAAAGTTGCGCCAACGCATACACTGCAAATTCAAGGCAAAAAACTTCACTCAACAATCACAAATGAACTGCCCTGACAACAGACACGGAATCTAAAATGTTCAGCCTAACCCACACCCCATCAAACAACCCAACCCTACTGAACATCGGTGACCCTATGGCTCTTGGAAAACAATATTGTTTGGCTTTTGTTGCGTTTTGCTACACAAGTTGAAATTGCTGTGACGACACAAGAATAATTAACGTCTACTGTGTCAGCCTCGCTAGTGCTCTTGTGGCTCCTGGAAAGACTAAGAAAATTGTTCACTTGCGCTACAGTCATGAGGGAGGGTTGGAGAATTACAATCGGATTCGACATAGCTATTGCTGGAACTGTTCTCTTCAGCCTCCACCAAGCCTAGGCAGAGAATCTGAACGGCAAGCAAACCCCAGAGCACAACTACACAACTAGTTCTGCGGCCCATATTGCTCCAGTTTCCTTTCTCACAGCCGAGCACCTCCAATTTCTCGCCCTGCTTTCATGCGGTGCACAAGAGAAAGCCACCAGCAGAGTCCTGAATCTGCACCCGTTTCTGATCGCTCGGCCATGTCAATTGTCAGACACCTCGCTCCCTGCCGACCACTAACTTAGCTAAACCCTCTCTAAAGTCCATCAATCCATCGAACACTGTATATATGCTACAAACCGTCCACATCAACCATAAATTAAGATACCGTTTTGCACTGTGTGCCTAAGTATGTATGAAAATCCATGAGCTAGCTAGTCCTCTGTGAACACGGGCTCCGCCGCTTCTCCCACGAGCTGTCTGAGTTTGATTTCCCCAAGAAACTCAACAGTAGTACGTCAAACGAGTTGATCAACTTTCCAACTGATACAAGTTCGACGTATATAAGCTTACTGCGGAAGCCCGAATAATTTAGATGACGCTAATAAGCTGCTGTAGTAGCAAACCGTCAAGTCTCTCGTCTTCAAGCGGGACACACCCCAATCAATATAAAATCCCAGGCAATTGCCCTAGCTCGCAATTCAAAGTCGGTTTCAACGCCATATCCCCAACTTGGTGAAATATATGCAGGATTCTTGACTTGTTGACTGTTTACACGTGATCGCAGTTTCGGTTGTCAAGTGGATTGAATTGAAGCTCGATATATATCGATCTCTACACTAGACCTGAATCCCGGCTGGCATTCTAAACCGCCAGTCGGTATTTGGAAGTCTACAAACTGTCACGTGATGCACACTCGCTCGATCCCTTTCCGGCCTGAAATTGTTACAATTTTTGAATGAAACGAATTAAGTTCACCGCTTGGCACCGTTTGCTGGAATGGGGGCACAAGTTCAGAATCTGGACTCTCAGAAGGACTGGGATCGATCGAGAGATTGCCACGGATGGAATAGCTAGGAAATGGAGTCATGTGGCCGGCTGCAGTGCAGCTTTGTTAGTCAGTTTCGTGGCAATCCTAGCCGGTCTGCGGCAATCCTGCCAGTGGACAACTGTTCCAGTGCAATAATTTGAGAATACCAAAAGGAATTGATACTGAAAAAGCTTACTGCTTGAAATTTAAAAACACTTGATTAAAATGTGCGTTTGCGTGGGGTTGAGGGTGTATGGAAACTGCCGATGCAGGACGTGCAACTGTTTTTTAATCGATCAAAGCTGGCTGACTCGATCTGGCTTCGATTTCTCGAGGCTCCAGGACTCGGACTGGGCAACGGCTGGCATAGACTGACCCAGCAACCAATCTACGGTACTCTCATATAGTCTCCTTCGCCGGGTGTCCTCCGCCCCACAGTCAGTCCCCACAGCCCGCCCAGTGTGTGTTTTTTGGTTTTCGGACCAATGGTGATGTGGTGGCCTTTTCTGTCAAGAAGGTTCTTAGATCTCTCGCTTCTCCTTTATTTTAGAGCCTTGAATTGATTGAAGGAGGCCAATTTTGAGTATGTAATTTTGTATAGGGAAATCATCGAGGTCAAGGGAATACGGAAAATAAATAGACTGACGAGGAGAGCTAAGTCTGACGAGGAATGCTTGTTTATTTTCAGAATTTTCAACAGCAAGGAGATTGTGTGACGTAAACGCCCATCTAGAAATGGATGAAATATGAGATTGATGAATGAAAAAATAGTAATCACCGATTACATAGATTTCATGCGTCAAGAGGAGATTACGAGGAGATTACAGGAAATAATCTTCCTACAAAATGTTTAGGCGGAGGGTTACGGGTATGCAATTTTAAATATGCAATTTTTGTATGTCCTAGCTTTGCATGATGGATGAAATGAGGCTTCAAAAACATTGAGGCAACGGCGTACAGGGCCATCGTTACAACCTAGGATTTTTTTAACACATTTACCCTCATTTTTTTTATAGGCTTGAAGTTGCCCATTTTTATTTTGAGAAGGCAATTGGCCATTAAATTGCCTTAAAAAAACACTACTACAATCCAATATTTGTTTTTTTATGCACGAGTCTTTGCCATTTGGCTACACTCAAGAGACACTGGCTATTCTTTGTAAAGGAAATTTTCATTTTTGTTGGTCAAAATAGCTAGATTATTGTTGTATTTTTAAACCAATGGCCAAACAATATTACTAGGTATCAATGTATCACCTAATTTTGATATAGTTATCACCAAGTATCACCCAAGTATCACATGAGTATTGAAGAATACCTGATTATTTTTCCAAAATGATAAAAATAAACTACAAATTTGCCACTACCCTACAACCTCCTATATTATTTTTATAATTTTTCATATTATTTTATGTAATCAACAATGTGACTAACATATAAGATGCGGTTTGAGTTTCTATTACATACTTAGGTTGTAGATTTTGAAATCTATTTTTTCAACATGTACTTAGACCTATTTTATGTACATAGTATATTTTCAGCACTTTGATAACTCACAATTCATTCATATAATGTCCAAAAAATAGCATAAGAAGAGAATTTATAATCTTTTTTTGACTTGATTCCAAAAAAAAATTCAAAAAAATTAGGCAATTTAAAATAGTAGGAACAATGCTCAATTGCTTATTCAAATGCATTTAGGTGTAGTTATCTTAAAAGAAAATTTTATTTGGAGTTGAATTCTAGCCCTTCTCTTTTATGCTTGCATACATGTCTCTTAACTTCTATTTAACCCCTAAAGGTTTTTGACTATGTTTTCACAAAAAACGCTCCCAAACTGCCATTTCTAGTACAAGTACCAAATTTTGGAAAAAAAAACATTTTTGGACACATGTAACCGTAGGATCTTGTATTAAACTAGTTTGAGAAGATGTGGAAACAATTTCAGAATTTTCCACCGTGTAGATTGCAAGATATTAGCATTTGAAGTGACAAAACCCCTTTTTTTGTCCCTGCGAAAAACCGGGCAGCTGCACTTCACATGGTCACATTTGTATGAAAAAATGTCCAAAATGGTGGTAACTCTTTGGATTCATTCTTCAAAGCAAGTTAGCTAAATGCTTGAAAAATTTCAGATCATTTGGAATTGTACAACATATAGGAAAAAAATAGTAAGTAGAAAGAAGTAGAAAATGATTCAAAACACTAAATTGTTAAGGATCTAATTAGGGAATTGAAAAATGTCAATCCCAACGATTGTAATGTTGTAATAAACAATCAACACCTTGTGTTTATATTTTTTTCCAAAAATATTGAAAATTGAGTAAAATAAAGGACTTCAAAGTTTATTTTAGAGTAGAGATTCCATAACTACCCGCAAACTACCCACAACTAAAATTCCTCATAACTTTCATCTCATAAATCAAAGTGGAATGATTCAAAGCTTTCCTTGTGCACATAAATCTAGAGAACCAATTTCGAATTTTTATTTCTCTAGAAAATGATTTTTAAAGAAGTTTTTTTGCTGCCCAGGCTGCCCGCCGAACAATGAAAACTACATATCATACCATAACTTTTTAACCATGTGGTAAAAAGTTATGAAAATTGTTGGGCCTAAAGCTACTCCTTGGGCACATCTTGTGTGAAAATTTCAAAGAAAAAAAATAAAAATTCCATTCGTGGTGAGCTGCCCAAAAATGCTATGTTGTCAAAAAACGGTGTTTGGTCCTTTAGAGGTTAATGTCATAGGGATTTTCTTTTTGTTCCAAAGATTTTTAAAACAACTTTTTGTCTTTTAAAAAAAAACATTTTCTTCCCTTGGGTTCAAGTTCCAAACTCCAAAACTAAATTTTTTTGCCATATAGTGATTATTTTTACCTAAAGAAGGATAGAATAAGAATATCAATTAATATAGGTTAGTGTTAGACTATATCTCACCTTGTGCTATACAAAGTGCAAAAACTCCAAATTTTTCACCAAGACAAATAAACATAAAAATCTTCCCCCTATGTTGGAAAGCTCAATTTTTTGGTTTTTTAATCTCCTGACTCTAATTTGTGGTCTTTACCCCCTAGAGGACTGGGAGGGGTCAAGAAAAATTGCCAAAAATTGTCATTTTTAGTGCATTGTCCAAAACTGAAAATGATTGTTTTTTTAACTTCAAAATTGCAAAAGACATTAGATGATTTTTGGGGGGTTTGGAGGGCCGTTTGGGGCCTGTTCCCGGCGTTGTTCCCCCGGCAGCAAAAGAACGGCTGTTGTTAGAAAAAAAATTTGTAAGAAAAAAATTTAAACAAAAAACATCGTAAAATCGTAAAATGGAAAAACAAGATGAACAAAAAATTTATTTTTTATTTTTGAAAAAAAAAATTTTAATTAGATGACGTGGCAGTCGCTCGGCCACGTCACGCAGCTGTTGCGGTGCAGTTCCAGTCAGTTTCAGAGTCTGGGAACCCTGCGGAATTTGCAGCCCTCCGTATAGGTTGAAAAATATGTAATGGTAGTAAACTACTGTGAAAGTGTGTTGAAAAAACTACAACCCATTTGACCATCTAGATTGAAAGATAATAACGCTTGAAGTGAGAAAAAAATTATTCTTGTAAAACAAGGTCAACAAACTTCAAGCCTTTTTAGAGTTAAACTCTACCACACCCACACTCACACCGCAATGCAAGGAGGTTACATGAATTGACCATGCACTAGTGATTTATGATGATTTCTTGTGTAACGAAGGAATCTTTTATTTGAAATCTAAATAGTGAAAAGTTATAGACAAATAGTTGGAGTATGCAGAGAAAATTTCGAGAACTTTGACTTCACAAACTGCAAGATTATAGGACTTGAAGTTAAAAGAAAATATTTTTTTCTCAAAATTGCCCTAATATAAGAGTTAATCATAAAGTACGTACAATGAAAGACCACGAGCCGAAATTTAGAAAAAAACACGGGACAAAACTCCCTAGAGCACCAAAACTAAGGCCAATGGAGTTTGGGGTTGTATTTCTTTTATACTATTCTTAATTATACCTTCCTTTGACACCCATGTTTCAAACTAGGGTTTCCTTTACAATTAACTCTATAGCTAACAATGTTTGACTCCTCTTAGAATGTGATTTGAAAGCTAAAAATTATTATTTTGAATTTTTTTATTCCATGTTTTATTGGTTACATCCATGCCAAATTTCAAAAGCCAATGAAAGTTTTAGCATAAAAGATGTCCAAATTGCCCGAGTTGCTCCAAATTTTTTTAGATAACATTACTTTTGATGTGGGCACACGATTGGAAAAAGAAATTATATTCTCACAAAGGGGTTTCATGTTCACACCTTGTGTCAAAATTTCATGAACGTCTGACCAAAATGGAGTTTCTAGGAACGTACCCAAGATCGGTCTTGCGTACAGTGAACGGACACTTCACCGTGAATGGATTAATTCCAATCATGATATTCTAAAAAAATTCAAATTTCATGATTGAGAATAAATAAGAACTTCAGGGGTTATAAACTTAAAAATTCCACAAGACCAGATGTCGGTGGTCTCACCAGGGGACTTTGGCCAATTAGGAAATCCTACAGAGCTTACGAGAGAACGCACACCGGGAACAGTCACCGCCTTGACTCGATCAACTCAACACCCCACTGGCGGAAATTCGACCTACGTGGCAGACTGAACTCCAGCTAGATTAATTAACGATAACTTCCAGAATGTTCTATTGGTCGTGAATTGAACTTGGTTTTGGCGGTTTATTTTTTAAAACCGCGACCTGGCACAGAAGTCAATGACAAGGGTGTAGGAATTTTCAAGGGGTTTTCGGTCGCCAATTGCATGCCATCTAAGATTTGTCTTTGTCCAAAGATACTAAGGGCCTCCTTACATGTAAGGTAGGAGGCTCTGAAAGCATCTAAGGGCTGGTCTTCATGTGGTTTCTTGGATGGGATTATTTTTAGCTCCTTTTTCAGACAAAGAAAAATAGATTTTGATTGTAACACAAGTTGTTTCGTATTTTTTGAAGCATTTTTGAATTACTTATGAATTTTCAAACGTGATGAGTTATAGGTCCCTATTTATGACCCTAGGTCTTCCATAAATGGTTCACATGCAGTTTCTAAAGAGAAATGGGGAAAACAAGAGAGAATGATTGGCTCTTGCAATAAATAATATTTTTTTTACCGATCCATTCAATGATTACAGATGGTCCATTTAAAAAACACTTTACGTCTATTTCAGGCGAGTCTATATGGACAGTTCTAAATGCCCGCTCGCTTTCAGAGTCTCCTACTTTATTGGTGGGTGGGTGGGTGGGAGGTGTCAACAGGGGCAAAATATAGAAAACCCTTTTATGCTCCATCTATAGTGTTTTCTACACCGATATTGGTGAAACTATCTCTCCTCCTTCTACACTTACCAATCATCGATGGCACTGTTCTTGTCTTCTAGTTGCTTTTCTTGTCCACCGGGCTCACATGTAAGCTGGCCCTAAGTTACAACATCCACTCTCCCATTGATTGGGATTTTTGAATCCGAGTTTCCAAATCCTATCTACAACCGCATTCACATTTTTTTCTGCAATTTGGATTCGGTTTGAGGGAGAGTCTGACTAGCAAGATGGGGTTTGGTTAATTTGCTTAATTTTTTATTATGCTTGTATATTATTGATTTAGTAAAAAATTGTTTAATTTCTTTGCTATCTATTATTAATAAACTAATATTGTTCTTTATACAAGACAAAGCTTTATTGTAATATAGTTCTTGTTTTAGTAAGCCATGTAATGCAAATGGATCAATGTACATTAAAAAATAGAAATAACAAGGCGGTCTTTACCTTGCAATTTATCACCACATCACCAATTTGTAAAATTGCAAAGATTTATGTCCATGTAGACTATGGATTCTAGCAGGCATCCCATAGCCATGTTGGACTGATTTAACCTTTAAATGAGTAGAGCATTTGCTTGACAAGGTTAGTACACTCTAACTCCTCTTAGAATGAGGTTTTTGTACTGAATGAAATCTTTTTACAATTATATACATCATATTAGTTGCCTATAAGCCAAATTTCAAAAATAAATGAAAAAAATTAGCAAAAGATGCCAAAATTATCCAAACATACCAAACTTTTTAGATAGCATAATTTATCCCAGCATTCAGTTGGATGCTTTTAAATTCCTATAAAGGGGGTACGTGAGGGGGTGAGTATTTTCAACTTTCATCAAAATTTTGAGAACATCCATTAAAAATTTGACTTTGTATGTTTGAGTTTTCAAGTGTTTGTTGAATGGACACTTAGTCCTTTAAAGGTTAATTCAAGTACATTGTGATGTAGCTAATTATTTTGGTTTTCTAGTTGATAGAGTGACATACCTTGGAATGCATAATTGTCGAGAGTAATTGGATAGAATCACTCTTATATGTACAATCATTTGTAAATCATCTAGTCACCTTCATCCTAATATTGATGGAAATAATTAGGACAAAATTATTTTTGAAACAAAGATTTGATGATTTCATATGTTTTTTTTATCCTTTATTTTTTGAATGTTACAACAGTCCAATGCAAACACAAAGTAGGATAACTACACTTGATTGTGGTCCATTTCTAGAATTGATCCCTACAATATCTTGTCTAAAATGTACAACCTCTATTCAAGAGATAGTAGAGTAAATTTTGGATAAACATATTTTTTGGACTTCAATAGCTTATAGTTAGTGATTCACCTAATGTCCAAAAAAAGCAAAAGTAAAGAATTAATAACACTCTTTGGACTTCTAACAAGATCTAACAATAAAATATGCAATATTAATAATAGGAATAATGTTCAATTGCTTATTTGGATGCATTAAAGGACCACTTCTCACTATGTCTCAAGTCCCACCAATTTCTTTAAATCTAATTGATGGAGAGCTCAAATTGAGGCTTTGGGCTTCACACTATATACTCAATTTCAAACCACACAATTTCGAAAAGTTGTAAATGAAGTTGTAAATGAAGTTGTAAAGGAAAGTAGAGGATATTTATTGGGTATTAGAACATTTTCACCATTAGAAACAATAATTCTTAATTTCTTCTAAAAGTTATTAAGATTTAATTTTTTCTTTCATCCAAAACAACTTTCCACTTTAAAATTGCTTTGAAGACAAATTAAAATGGAGTTCTTTTAGTTAACTTTTTTTTGTTTCTTCTCTATCCATTTTTTGACATATTAATATAAACTCACAACAGTTATATGCCAGACATGTTTGTTTTTTCTAAAAATATTGAAAGACAAAACTTCACCTTTAGAAAGAACTAGAAAATATGTTTAGCCACATTGAACTTGCAATTGGCCTTAGGGATTTCAATCTAACATTTCGGAAGGTTGTAGGTGAACATAGAAAGTAGATTGTTTATTACAACATTACAACTATTAGGACTGAAAATTTTCAATCTTATAACTAAATTTTTAATAATTTTGTATTTTTAGTCATACTTTAAGTCTTTCTACTAATTATATTTTTCAAACATGAATAAGAAATATTTTTTTATTGAATTTTTTTATATGCACATTTCCAACATATTATGAAAATATGCAAGTTGAAAGACATACACATTTTGGGGTAAAAAGGTTTAAAGATGAAATTTAACCATTTGGAAAGAGTCAAAACATCAAATGAGATTTAACTGGTTTATAGGGTCACGAGTTCCCCCAAATTCCTAGACTGTGGTAACTCAACCATTGTGGCAGGCTAATATGGCAGAACAAGAGCCACGTCAAATAATAATAAATTAAAATTAAAATATTTTTTATTTTTTATTTTAATATTCTTAATATTTTTAAATATTTTTTAAACTTTGGCCAACAATGGGTGGTTCCCAATATGGAAAACATGCTTGAAATGGCCCTCTACTATAGCTAAAAAACATATAATGATACTTCAATTTGAAATTAAAGCATCATGATTTTTCAAATATTAAAGTTTCTTACCCTGGAATTTTGGAAGATGTACTAAAGGATCCTACGGTTGAATTTAAGGTAATTAAAGGCCTCCTATTTATGGTTGGATTTAGAGTAATTGAAGGACCATATATATGGTGTTGGATTTGTTAATTAATAAAATAAATATAGATAAAGATTTTAGCCTTGTTTTGGATACGAGTATCTTAAAGCAATTTTGGGCCTAAAAATACCATGGGCCTTTAGGGATTAATAGCTTAAAAATTGATAATTTAAATAATTATATTACATGCTTTAATGTTCTACGAGTTAGAAATCTTCTACTCCTACTTGTAGTATATATGAGGTACAAACTCCAAAATGTGCCATTGATCTAAAAGCACCATCTTTACTAGATACACATACACTATTCAACCTTGAAGGACGGTGAGGCCGAAAAGTCGTTGATGGATGACTTCAATATCACTCTAAATATGAAGAATGCACCTCGGGGGGTGCACTTAGTTCTACTACAACAAACCACATGCGAACAAGTGGTTTCTAATCAACTATAATTTCAATCTAAAATTTGAGCATTGTTTAATAATGACTATAGGTTTCTATTGCCAAAATTTTCAACTCAAATAAAATATGAAATGATTTCTAGAAGAGGTTGAAAATGAACTAAAATGGCGTGTTTTTCAACTCAAATAATTATAGAGAACACATTTAGATGACCATTGAATGAATATTCAACTCAAAATGAGCTTTTAATAGAGATTTATTTTTAGGAATTTTTTGTTCATTTTTTAGACAAAATTTTCTTATATAATATAGGGGTGTGAAAGTTATTTTTCAATTCTATAGTATATCTTTTTACTTCAAAAAATTTGTAACTAATTATTATTAAAAATTACAAATATCAATAATTCAAAACATAAACTTTCAAAGTAGAAAAATCTATTCATATTTTATTTATTTATTTATATCTAAAATTCAAAAAATATATAGGGGGGTCAAAGTTTTGCTCGCACGTGGTTTCTAATGGATACTCTAAGTGAACTCCCCGAGACTTAAGGTAGGGACTCCCAAATGTGCCACTGATCCAGAAGCACCATCTTTACTAGATACACATACATTATTAACCGTTGAAGGACAGTGAGGCCGAAAAGTGGTTGACGGATGACTTCATTATTCACTGTGAAAAATAAAGAATGCACCTCATGGTCCAATAATTGAAGCAGTTTTTGAGACTACTTTGGTTATGGGGGGCTGTGCCATTAACGATTAATCAACCCGATTGAAGAAATGATTTTAGAACATCTACCCAAAAAAAACTATAACACTTTATAACTTTTACATGCAATATCCAAATGAAACAATTTAGGGTGCATTTAAACCCGCTTTGAGTTGCCAACCAACGAAAATATATTTATACTTGAGTCCTATTGTTAAATTCAAGTCTAATTATTACTAATACGTGATTCTAATAATAGTCCTTGAAATTAATAGTAGGACTCAAGTCTATTAGGATCTGCACAAAAAAGTGTCACTTTTGGGAGTCTCTAAAGTCTAAAACCTTTGAGATTTTGACTCTCGAGACCCTTCCCAATGAATGACAAAGCATCTCTCCATGAATGCACATGTGCATGCATGACCCTGTGTCTGGAAAGTAAGCCTAAGTTTTGCAGGGACAAAGTTTTTGTGGAATGAGGTTCTTACCTTGAGAGGTCGGTGAAGTTGGTTCCTTGTGACTGTCTTTTTCTTTTTCGGTCGCAGAATCATAGACTACCTGCAGAGCCAGACCGACAGCCTTTTGGTTTGCTTGTCCTTTCTGAAGGCAAATGAATTTTCTTTTTGTAAGTTATTAACCCATAAACGCCACGTGGGATGTTTCTCAACCAATGAATGACAAAGAATCTCTCCATGCAAGACAAAAAGTGCAACTATTCATCTTCCAATTTTTGTGTGAAAAGGGAAAGGTCTTCTACGGTAGCTTGACTTCCAACAAGTGATTTTGCATTTTTTTTGAGCTAATAATTCACACGGTACCAATATAGATGATTTCAAGGATGAGCTTGTTACTGTGGAAATCAGCCTTTTTGGTACCTCAAGAACACTCATTGGAGTTCAGACTACTTCCATTTTCACACAAAATCCCAAGGATGGACATAAGCACTTTTGTCCTTTGTAGAAGGATTTTGTGGCATCCACTTGACATTTAAGGTAGAGACACCTATACCCAACCAAGGGTCCTATACCCGACAGATAGGGCACTAATATTTTGGGCCAAGGGAGGGTGTGATTTGTGGTTGTAATGAGGTTCTAAGTAGGACCACTGAAAGATCTGTGCGTAGTGCTTTGTGAATGCCAAGTGTGATGATAATGATGATATGTCATCACACATGCATGTGCTTTTTCAATGCAGAAGTGAACAGGTAGTATGCTTTTCAAAAGTGGAATTGAAGAACTCTACAAATTGACTGTGGGTTCAACCTACATGTGGACTCCCAAAAATCACACAATAATTCTAGTCTTGGAAATAAAATTACTGAAAAATTACAGTCTCCGTATTTCCAATCCTTCTACAGGGGAAAAATATGCATCCCCCTCACACTGCTCATCATGTGCTCGAAAACAGCTTAGATGATTGGGTATGGGTGTCTCCACCTTAGTGTCCCCTGCGTCCTTCTAGGGTTGAAACATGAGGTATGGTTCCCACGAAGATTCGCTAATAAATAATTGTTTGCAGTCTCTGTTCGTGTGAGCTCACAGTGGTGCACAACTGCCGCTGGTGCAATTTTTGTCCGATTGCTGTTGTCTGATTGTTGTTGTCAGAGAGCTTCCATGAAATGTTGGCTCCATGCCAGATGTGGGAAGGACAAATGGAGGAAAACGACCGACGGAGTGAAAGCGTCTATTGCACGCACATTGGTATGGTTTCATCCTGACATGTTGGGCTGGTCACTGTGGAAATCGTCCTTTTGGGTACGCCGCGAATCATATGCTAAAAAGAACATCCATAGCATTCATACTACTTGCAAAGACGGATCTCCTTTTCTACACAAAATGGCAAGGATGAACGTCTGCACTTTTGTTTTACATACAAAGATTCTATGGCATCCATTGGACAATATTTGGCCATTGTTAGAGTTGCTACAGGGTTAAGCAAAAAAGACCCCAAAAGTGGCCAATGGATGACTTTCAAGATTACTGTAAAAGTGAAGAATGCACCTGTTGGTTCAAAAATAGAATCATCTTTAGTAAAGTATCGTGGTGGAAGATCTTATCCTTTCAAGGTTTTAACTCTTTCATGCTTGAATCCATTCTTGGAATTGTGCATGTTTTTTTCTTTATATCTTTGAACGAATCTATTGTTCATCCCATTTCCATCAAATTTGATCACTAAGAAAGATTGTCTTTAATTGATTCCACTATTACTTTTAAATGAGAAGCCATTAATTTGGACAAAACATTACGCATGAGTACTTTGTTTATCATCAAGAAATTTTGAAACACTTATTATATGGATCAACTTTGAAACACTTCCTATAGGGGACAACTTTGAAATACTTACTATAGGGTCAACTTTGAAACACTTATTATAAGAGAAAAGAAATTCTTAATTGAAAGATAGAAACTAGCTAAGCCACTTGGTAATGAAAAAAAATCTACATTTATTCAGTTGATACATGTTTTCCACAGATGATTAGATCCTAAGTTTACACAGATTGGAGGATTATGATGGTCAAAGCTATTCTATATATATAATTTTATTTAATATGTAATACATTCAAACCGTCTGTTGCTTTAGGGAAGTAGGGTCTATGGTTTGGGCTCCACGCTTGTTAGGGTGTTGTTTTGCAACATCTATGTCAATTTCGTCAATTTGCTTAAGGAGAATTCACGAATATTCCTTACTCTTAACCCTTAAACGCTCCGACGTCCATATTCTGGACGATGAACAAAGGGCTTGCAAGCACTATTTTGTCCAACTAACTTCTCATTCATCCAATGTAACACTTGAATCATGAAAAAGACAACCTTTCTTATCGATCAAGTTCATGAAATTGCGATAAATGATATTTCTGTACAAAGATATATGCAAAAATGTGCAAAAATTCAGAAAAGGATTGACGGGCGGTAAGGGGTTAACGGCTTCAGCTGTTTGACATTGTGGAAATTCAGTCTTGCTCACGAATTTTTGTTTTCCTTCGGGAAGGATCCTCCGAGCGATCGAGAGAGCGTATGTGCAGTTGCGTTTCGCAAGCTATCTGCGATTGGAAGAAGAGCTCGCGAGGCGCTGCCACGAGACGCGTTTCGAGTGGGAAGCTCATCGGGTTGCACTCGCGATCCTGAGGTATGTGGCAGTATTTCAAGCAGTAAATTCAAGGCGGTATTGTGTTGTTGACCTCATGTTCAGAAGTTCGATCTCTGATGTACTTTGAGCTTTTGAGGGACTCAACATTGTGAGGAATTAGCAAATCTGATTCTTGAACGAACAGAGTGAGAATGTTACTTGGGAATACTTGCTAATCACCTTTAGTATTTCCCGCACAACATTATTGAAAGCAATGGGCCGTACATGATGAACCTGCCGCCACCGCAAATGTATAGGACTCCACCGTATGCCCCTCCTCCTCTGCCCCACCCCACCCACGCTTATTGGAAGTTGCGGAGCATCAGAAAGTCAATACCATTGAGAACGACGTGAATTTGAAGAAGGCCACGTTGCGGTTGGAGAAAGAAGAGGAGAACCCGCGGGGGTATTACCTTGTGGCTTTCACTGTCGATGTCACGGTCGCTGGAAGGTCAGTAACTCAATTCTTCATTTTATTGTTGGATTGTCGGGTGGTCCTGTCAATTTTTGGAGCACCAACTGCTCTGGCAACGCTGGAATAATATTCGAGCTTCTAAATCTTGGTTGTGAATTTCTTCTTTAAGTGATGGGAATTTTTTTTGAGCCCTAGTTCGATGATATGGTGCGTTTTAGGGTTATTGTTTATTAATTTCTTGCTGTTAGGCTACTGGTCTTCTTTGAAACCTTATGTTTTTTTTTCTAGTTTTATGGTTCAATTTTGCATCACAATCTTGAGCAGTGTTGGACTCGCAACCTACACTGAAGTCAAATAGATCTTTTTAAGTAATGTGAGAATTAATAATGCTAATAGTGATATGGACGACACAGTGTTCAACTGTAGAATCATGTGGCATTCATTCCAAGACTGGAACTCTTGAACCACATCGACTTAGACCCACAAATCAGAGAACTTTCTTTGAAATGTTGAACTCAGCATACTCGTGGAAGTGCGTCAATTTCAGAGGATCCCTGAATCTTGGATACCCTGATTCTCTTTTGAATAGCTAATGACCCAAGTTGTTAGGCACTCATTACTAGAATGTTATATAGGGTATGTTTCACAATTCTTTTGCTGTAAAGCATTTAGTCCTTTCCAATTCTTGTTTTCTTATGGTACAAAGTTTCTTGTGAATTCCTGTGATACAATTTTTGCTTTGAGACACTGATCATTAATTTCATGTGCAGCGTATGTGTATTCTTCCTTGCAACGGAGGGCGTAGACTGCAGTGTGACACCAGCAAAGCCTCACATCTACACACCACTGCGAACCAAATTTGAGAAAGGGTTGGGTCATAAGTTCAAGCAAGACCCAGAGACAGGTGTGATGCTGACTCTGTTTGACGATGAAGAGTTATTGAAAGGAGGATGTGAAGACAATGTGTTTCCATTGTTGTTGCGACTTGAAGATGAGATTGAGTCTACTGTCAGAGGTGTTATAGCCGGCATTAGTCGAAGATTCGAGCTCATGTCTTTGCTGCTCTGTTAGAAAGGTCGTCATTAGTGTCATGGAGTGCAGACTCGACTGTAGACTGTAGAGATTAGGGTTACAAGTTTAATGTCAATTTAAATAAATTGGCAGTATTTCAATAAATAAGACTGGCACCTTTCAAAACGTGAGTTCATAAACATGAATTCACACTTGTCCTAGATTTTAGACCTTGTGTATATATATGTAAAAAAATTTGGTGTTGGAATTGCACCACTTTAACAAAATTGATGGTATTTGCCACTTTTACATCGAGGAGAGTGGGATTTTTTCAAAGAAATATGTTGCAAGTGTAAAATCTCCCCATAGTCATCTTAAACTTCAATCTGTAGTTTCATTCGAAGCTTAATTTTTGGGGCCCAGTGCAACTGAGATCTTGAACAGAATCCAAATCTGTACAACCTTCCTAATCATTGCAGACAAACATGATAACCCTAAATGGCAATTTGGGAGCCAAAGATAATCTAGACTGAGTTCATAGACAATTTTAAACTAGAAACCATAAATTAAAACCATAAATTTTCCCTATTGGTGAATTGTATATAGGGAATGGTAATTAATCTAGAAACAAGAGATAATCTCTTTGGAACAATTTACCTTGGTATGAGCAAAATACACCAATTATTGAATGAATAAGTGTATTCTTTGTTTCTACAGTTAACAATGAAGTCATCTATTAGACCTTTTTGGTTCATAATGTCTAGCTAAACCTTGAAGTGGTGAAGAAAGACCAACAAGGTTGTTGGAGTCCAAGTGGGGCATCATCAAACACAATGTGGGCAAATTTGAAGGAGTCTACAAGTTGTGACTACAAAGGAGTTTGGTTTATTCAAATTGTTTTAACTTTCAAGAGTCTTGGT